>RXID01021982.1:608138-938192 GCA_005019695.1 Trichopus zeylanicus subsp. travancoricus
AATATTTATAATATTTCAGCTCCTTTATAAATATTTTTTTGAAAAATATTAACATTTAGACTTTTTTAAAAGTAAAAATATTTCAAGAGCTTATTTGTAAATGTTTTGGGAGAAAGAGTAAGAGTGAGAAAATAAGTTTTTAGGGGTTTAATTGTAAAAATTACGGAGGGTAAAATCAAAATTTTTGGAGAAAAATTTAATTAAATAACAATCAAGGGGTGTAGGTAAATATTTTATAAAAGAGGGTGGTGTAGGTAATTACAAAAATTACGGAAAGCTTTTCGTAATTACCGAAAATTAGGGGGGTTGTGGGTAATTAGTCCATTTTTAAAAATCGATTCATGTGCAAAAGAGGGGTGTATCAACAACATAGTTGGTTTAAAAGAATTATTTAATCTTTAATAAGAATTATTTATTTTTTTCATGTAATTGTTGAAATAGCCCTTAACATGTTTTTTTTAAAAGCTTTCACTGAAATTGAGATTAAATTAACTAGGGATGCTAACCAAAAGCCCATTCTTTTTCGGGTATGTTTTTGTTATTAAATAATTGTTTAACATAAGTAGTTCATTTTGAGTTTTTATATCAAGTTTATGAGAATCCAAATCGAGTGCAATGGTGGGAGTTTTTTTTTATAATTGGTACGATTTTAGAGGCGCAATTACAATTTTTGAGTTTTTTTTTTAATATACCAAGTTAAGTTCGCCAAGTAAAATGGTAAATGGGATCCAAATTCTGAAGCCGGTTGTAACTAATGCATTTAAGTTAAAATTCTTTTTTTATGTTGAACTTTGAACTCTCACACCAAACTATGGATAGCTCGACTCATCTTTATACTAAGTTGCATAGACCTTGGTGTATTTGGTGTAGGAGTTATTTTAAATTTTCAAGCTTGGATATCTTGGTAAGATGAGTTTAAAGGTTAAATAATAAAAAGATCATATTCGTCTTCATCTTTGGAAACAAATCTCGACAGATTCGGGATTCGAGGCTAATTGTCAAAAAAAGTTCGGCAAAATAGTGACATCGAAAATAACAGAATTCTGATACGACCAGCGTCATATTAATATCACAATATCCGAAGATGTAAGAACTAATGCTCAATTCTCTATTCTAATTTAGTATTGTGTGTCGGTCTAACTTGAGCATCGGAGCAGTCGTTGTCAAAGAGCTCTCGACAGTCTTTTTTACCATTTTTCTTTGTGCAGGTCTAAGGAAGGGTGACCTAGCAGTTCAAGTTTCCAAGGAGCCTCCTGAACTGAAACAGACGATGAATCGAGTTTTATCAATAGTGGCACTTTCATTAAGATATGCTTGCCATCCTTTCTTGTCCCGACACCTGAAAGTTCTTTGGTTATGCCTTTGATAATGAGGTTTTCAACATCCAGGAACCAGCCTAAGGAGTAGATTATGCTCGTGCCAGCGAAACCACATAATTTCTCCAACGGATCTAGCGAGCCAACTCATTGAGTCAACTGATGACTTAACTAATCCTACTGTTGGGATTCACATGGGAAGATTCACGAATTACCTTATTCTCAAACAACAAAAAAAAAATGAAAAGTAATACAAGATAAATAAAAAATAAAAAAATACATAGCGATATACGTGGTTCACCCAAAATCGGGTTACATCCACGGAAGGAGCGAGAGATCCACTATTAAAAGGCTTTATAAGAGTCTACAAGAAAGACTGCATTCTTTCTTACTTAACTAAACTCTTTCACCAAGTCTCGGCAATACCTCCACTTTTAGAGAGAATTTTCAAGAGAACATCACAAGAAACCACCACGAGAGATCATCGAGAAGTACTAGAAAGACCCACACACAAGAGCCAACACTCTCTCTCTTTTTCTTTTCTTTATTCTCTCTATTCTTCTCTCTATATTTTTTTTTAGTTCAACCTCAACACTACCCTATTAAACTTTATGTATTACTAGAATATTTATAGACCATTATTAAGTCTGAGTTTTATTTTAATTATAACTCATAATATTACAAATCAATCATAAGTCTGAATCCAGCTTTAGATTCCTACTTTAACTCAAACTTAAATTCAAGTTCGAGGCACGCAAAACTCAACAACCTCTATTTTAGCTTGAACTTGAGCGTGCAATCATCTCTCATCCAGTTTCGTCCCTTGGGCTACTAGCTTATTCAACTAATCGCAAGACGCGAGCTCGAGCCAACCTCATATCGTGCCTAAGCGTGACCTCTTTAGATCGCACTGCCACCACCTTTCGGTCGTTGTGCCACCTACAAGTGACTCTCCATTGCTATCACACAACTTTAGTCATCGCACAACCTCGCTATATTCCCCTCTCTGTTGTAAGACTAGCCCCAATTATAGTCTTCTTTCTTCCCAACTCACCAATTTGAGCTCTGCCTTCTGCTCACGCATGTGTCCTATTCCCGCACTCGCCGGTGTTCATCTCCCAACTGCTTGGCCACACTGAGTCCTAGTTGAGATGCCCTACTGCACCTCATCAAAGGGCACCCACCACTGATCTGAGCCTTAGTCGCCATTAACTTAGAGCCCTACATGGCCCTTTGTCGGCCTCTCCCACTCTGGCCGACCCATGCCCTTCGCGGCCCTTTGCCAGTCTACTCTCGTGCTTCCTCCTATGAGCGCCGTTGGCTTGTTCCTGTACCTCACATGACCTTCATTTTCTTCTGTCATAAGGCAAAATTTATCTTGTCATCAAAATTCTCCATCTCAAATAAGGACTTTACCATCTTTGTTGTTTGCTCCTAAGTTATGATACTAATTATTGGGATTCGTAGCAGAAGTTTCACAAATTACCTTATTCTCAAATAATATAAGAAATAAAAAATAAGATAAAAAAATAATAAGAAAATATACAGGGTTATACGTGATCCACCCAAAATCAGGTTACGTCCACAGAAGGAGCGAGAGATCCACTATCAAAAGACTTTACAAGAGTCTATAAGAAAGGCTGTACTCTTTCTTACTCAACTAAACTATTTTACCAAGTCTCGGCAATGCCTCCACCTTCAAAGAGAATATCCAAGAGAACACCATGAGGAACCACCGCGAAAAACCACTGAGAAGTACTAAAAAACTCACACATGAGAGCCAACACTCTCTCTTTTTCTCTTCTTTCTCTTCTTTCTCTTTCTCTCTAATTCAACCCCAGCACTGCCCCACTAAACTCTATGTATTACTAAAATATTTATAGGCCTTTATTGAGTCTAAATTTTACTTTAATTATAACTCCTAATATTATAAATCAATCATAAGTTTGAATTCAATATTGAATTCCTGCTTTCACTCAAACTCTAATCCAAGTTCGAAATACCCAAAACTCAACATCCTATAACCTGAACCTCAGGGGTTCCTTTGCAAACTATCCCCAAGGAGCCAAATGCTCTAATTTAGTGAGTTAGCAAAAATTCCAAACACTAACTGCTACAATTCAGCAAATGATACAACTGCTGAAAATTCAAGTGCAAGCTATATAGAATTTGTAAGCCTAACAACTGCAAAACCAAATGCAAATGATGCAAAATATCCAAGCTCATTGTATGCAACCTCAATCTTAATTCCTAGCTCAGGCTGAGACTCCAAACTAATTGTATGCAACCTCAATCTTAATTCCCAACTCAGGCCGAGACTCCAAACTAACACAGTGAGTCCGTCCCATACATAATGAGCTAGCTATATCATAGTGGACATCACCATTTAAGTTATCAAGACCCTTCAACTGGAGTCCCACTTCGGTATTAAGCTTTAAGAGGTTACGATGATACAATCCCACCTATAATCTTGTTGATGAGGCAACATACCATACCTTAGTGAGTCGAGCCTCCACTAGAGCCATTCAAGGCATTCAAAGAGAAGATGCATCACATACTGCACGAGGGATGCCTGGGACATTAATTCCCTCAAGCCAATTAAGGTATGATATACCTTTAATCCTTGAGATTGCATATCTCAAGCACAGGTGAAGTTTTGCTAACCTCCATATGAAACATACAATGGCTCAAAGGATCCAATCGACCATGTGAGCAGTTTCTTAAATGCTATGATCCTTCAAGGTGCATAAGAGTCCACTATGTACAAAGCATTTCTCATGATACTACAAGAACCAGCTTAGGCATGGTATATTGGACTTTTGAGGTACCTGATTACGTGTTTTGATGATTTAACTGATAAATTCATAGAGCAATTCATTTCTCTGGTGTCTCGGTAAAAGGATCCTTCCACGCTCTTAATTTTGAAGCAACAAGAAGGGAAAAGGTTGAGAGAGTATTTAGCTCTGTTAAATAAAACTCAATTGGAAGTTTTTGAGCTAGATAGTTCCATTGTCCCTGCTACGATGATTAGTGGGACTAGAAAATATTGGGTAGCCAATGATATACCTGAAGACTTCCCAAAACTTTGGCCGAATTCATCATATTGACACCAAAGAGATAATGTTAGTCAAGAAGGAATCTGAAGGCCATAGCAAACAAAAGAATGAGACTCGGGAGGACAACCTACCTGGGTTGAAGAAGCAGAGGATTGAATAGCGAGAATGTCAAAAGAAATTTTGAGTCTATATTCCAGTAAACAATTCAAGGATGAAGGTGTTGACCTAAATAGAGCATTGAGGCCTCCTGAAAAGGCCTCAACTTATCACTATAAACAAGCAAGACTTTGACAAATTAAGATATTACCACTTTCATAAGGACTATGATCATGATACTGAGGAGTGCAAATACCTTAAGGATGAAATTGAAAGGCTTATTAAGGAAGGACACCTAAGATACTTCGTCTACTAAGATGAAAGAGTTGAATAAGTCTCGACCCAAGAAGATCGACTATAAGATTCTCCTCGGAGGACCCTTACCCCTGAGTTACAAAATTCAACAATTAAATATCATCTTAATATGATCCTCGTAGCCCAACGACACAAACTGAAGCCTTGACCAGTAAACATTGAGCCATCACTAGGGGGTAATAAGACTGTGAAGAAGCTAAATGACAACATCGTGACCTTGAGTATGGAGATATAATATTATCGACAAAAGATATACATAATATTTTGGTACCTTACAATTATGCTCTGATCATCTTGGTGATTATGGATAGTTATTCCACATAATATATCATGATAGAAATAAAGAGTTTGGTCAACATCTTGTTCATCCAGGATTATAATCAAATGAAAATTGAACAAAAGTTAGAGCCCTATGTGGGGATCTTATCCGGGTTAATGGAGGATTCGGGCACCCCACTTGGCACAATCAACCTACTTCTAATGGTCGGAGAGAATATGAAGAGTGCTACGATCAAATCAAAGTTCGTGGTGATTTGAACTTGATTAGCCTACAATGTGATACTGGGTTATCCACTGTTGAACCAGTTCCAAAAAGTAATCTCAACTTTTTATTTGGTTATGACGTTTCTTATTAAATATGGCACAAGTAAAACATGGGAAAATTAAAGCCTTACGAAGAAGTGCAAAATAGCCTATTGGTAAAATGACTTCGGTTAGAAGGGAAAGAGCCCAGTTATAAAAATCAAGGAGTCCAACACTAACACAATAAAAGTGCATGCCAAACTTGTGGGATTGCTGATCAACTTGGTTATCAATGAGAGTTCGGGGAAGAGACTGAATCTCGGAGCAAATCTCATAGAGCCCCTTCATGCTGAACTTGGGGAGCTTTTACAAAAAAATCAAGATATTTTGGAATGGTCCCCCGAAGGCTTACCAAACATAGATCCTTCGATCGTGAACATAAACTTGCGGTGACGGAGAACTACAAACCAATTAAGTAGAAAAAAGACACTTTGCCCCCAAGCATCAGAAAGCTATTACGAAAGAGGTAAATAAACTTCTAAATGGAATATTCATCAGGAAAATCTATTACTCCAAATGGCTAACCAATGTGGTGATGGTGAAAAAGTATAACGACAAATGGAGAATGTGCATGGATTTCACCAACCTGAATAAAGCTTGCTCAAAGGACATCTATCCTTTACCAAATATAGACCAACTCATTGACTCTACTTTGGGACATCAACTCCTAAATTTTCTAGACACATTCTTAGGCTATCATCAAATTCGGATGCATCCCAAGGATGAAGAGAGGACGACTTTCATTACAAACCAAGAAACCTTCTATTACATAGCAATATCATTTAGATTGAAAAATATCGAGGCAACATATCAGAAGATGGTGAACAAGGTTTTTGAGCATTAGCTTGGTAGACATGTAGAAGTGTACATTGATGACATGCTCATGAAGAGCCTTAAAGCTAAAGAACATCTTAAAAATGTTGAAAAAACTTTTGACAAGTTTAGAAAGTTCAAAATGAGACCGAACCTAGAGAAATGTACTTTCAGCATTACTTCGGAAAAGTTTCTCGAATATTGCATTTTAGAATGAGAAATAGAGGCAAATCCTGAGGAGCTCAGGGCTGTGTTAGAAATGAAACCACCTAGCTCTACCAAAGAGGTGCAAAAGCTCATAAGTTGACGGTTAGCAGCACTCAATCGCTTCTTATTCAGGATGAGTAAGAAATGATTATCTTTCTTCAAGGCGTTGAAACAAAAATTTAGATTTGAGTAGACCGAAGAGTGGAACTGAGCCTCTGAAGACCTAAAACATACCTACCCGAACCTCCATTTCTAGTAAGGCCCTAGCCAAATGAGATGTAATTCCTCTACATGGCAGTCTTGGATCAAGTTGTTAGTTTAGTATTGGTAAGTTATCGAGGGGAAAAAATAATACCTCATATATTATATGAGGTACATACTCACGGGAGCTAAAGTTCAATATCTCCCATTGGAGAAATTAGCCTATGTTGTAGTTCTAGTAGCTTGAAAACTTCTCTCATACTTTTAGGTATATCTAGTCACGGTACTCACTAATCTCCCACTTTAGCAAAATTTGCAGAAATCAGAGACCTTGGGGTAATAGCTCAAAATAGTCCATTGAACTAAGCATGTTTGAGGTAAGTTTTTAATCTTGAAAAACTATTCAACTCAAACCTTAGTAGACTTCTTAGTGGAGACTACTTTATATCTTGTTAGATCAAAATATGAGCTTTAGGAGGTTCAAATCAATGGCTTTTCTTGTGAGTCAGGTTGTGGGATTAGCATTATTCTCCTAAGTTCGGATAATATAGTTGTTGAATATTTAGTTCGGTTGAAATTTGAAGTCTTAAATAATGCGACAGTATACGAAGTTCTCCTCCTTGGGTTGCATATAGCAATAATAGCGCGAGCTAAGAAGCTAAATATATTCAGTGACTCTTAACTAATTTGCTTGTAGGTTAATGGGGAATATGAGGCAAAATAAAAGCTCATGACCCATATCTGATCGAAATTCAAAAGCTCATCATAAGGCTAAACCGAGTAGAATTTTGTCGAATATCATAAAATAACAACATTGAGGCCGATGCTTTAGCACGTTTAGCCTCAGCATCCTCGAGCTTAAAACCAAGGCAAATTTTCATAAAAAATTTGCAATATTCAAGCTACTCGTAAGCAACTAAAGTAGGGATAATCGAGGAAGAATCTTATTGGATGGACTCCATTAGTTTATACCTCGAAATTGATCAACTCCCTGAAGGCTCAAAAGAAGCTCGGAGAATAAAGAGACTAGCTTCGAGTTTTGTCTTGATAGACAAGATTCTAGATAGAAGGTATTTTTTGAGACCATTAGTGTAGTGCTTGAAACCAAGCGAAGTGGAATATGTCCTTCATGAGGTACACGAAGGAATCTACAGGAGTAATGATGGAGGATGAGCCTTAGTCTATAAACTTCTTAGGTAATGCTACTATTAGCTTAATATGGCATTCGAGGTAATCAAAATTATTGCCAAGTGTGAGTAATGCCAAAGACATGCCTCGGTGCACCACAACTCTATAGTGCAGCTCCAACAAACCCAAGTCATTTGGCCTTTTGATTAATGGGGAATAGATATATTATGTCTATTTCTCCCAGCATTGGGATAAAAGATATTTTTGATAATTGCTATCGACTATTTTACCAAATGGATGAAAGTTGGCTCTATTTTTATTATTACAGAAAAGAAGGTCTAAGAGTTCATTTAGCAAAGTATAATCTGCAGGTTCATATTATCTCGCGCCCTAATCACTAACAATGGAAAACAATTTGATATCTCAAGGTTTGAAGACTATTATAGTAGTCTCCACATTTAGTAAAAATTTATCTCAGTAGTGCATCCACAAACTAATGGCTTGGTTGAGGTAATAAACTAAACTTTACTTACAAGTATAAATAAGTGCCTAGAATAGGCCAAAGGCGCTTAGGTTGAGGAGTTGTCACACATCCTATGGTCTTATTGAACCACCCCTCAGATTCTAACTGGCGAGTCACCATTTTTGCTCATTTACGGAGTTGAAGTAATCATTCCCGTAGAAGTCGACCTCACCTCCCATGGCTTAAAGCTTTTGACCTGAAGATAAACAAGGATAACATCAAGGCTCATAAAGACCTTACTTTGGAGGTTTAGGATAAACTCGGACAAGGGTTATAGAGTACCAACAATGGGTGGCTCGACACTATAACATTGAGTTCGTAACAGAGAGTTACAACCATACAATTGGGCACTACGCCAAGCTAAGCTCATCGATCGGGATTCAGAAAAGCTATGACCAAACTGAACTAGTCCTTTCAAGATTACCTATATCATGGGACTAGAAACTTTCAAGCTCGAACAATCATATGGTAAGGCACTCCTAAGAATATAGTATGTCAACAATCTCAGAAGTTGTTATCTTTAGAATCAACTACTCTTATTTATCTTTTAATAAAAACTAGAGTTGCTATAAGTATGAATTCGAATGATAACTAGAAAGAATTCAGTTCACCTGAGTCACAAAGACATTGATCTACCCGAGGCATGAAGACGTTGGTTTATTTGAGATGTAAAGACCTTAGTTTGCCCTAGGCACAGAGACCTCGGTCCACTGAGGCAAAAAGAACTTGGTCTACCAAAATAAATACTTGGGTCCGTCAAGATGTAAAGACTTCGATTCACCTGAGATACAAAGATCTTGATCTACCCAAGGCGTAAAAACCTCAGTCTACTAGAGGCATGAAGGCCTCGATCTATATGAGGTGCAAAATCTCAGTCCGCCTGAGGTATAAAAACTCCAATCCACCAAGATGCAAAGACCTCGACCTATCAAGGTGTAAAGACTTAATCTACTTAAGGTCAAAAATCTCAGTCTACTCGAGGTACAAAAGACCTTAATTTTTATGAAGCACAAAGACTTTAGTCTACCGAGACACAAAGGTCTCAGTCTGCCAAGATGCAAAGACTCGTTCAACTAAGGCACAAAGATCTTAGTCCATCCGAGGTACAAAAGCCTTGGTTCACTCGAGTTGCAAATACCTTAATTTACTTGAGGCCCAAAAACCTTAGCTCCCCTGAGGCATAAAGATCTTGATCTGTCGATGTGTAAAAACCTAATTCTACTTGAGACACAAAGACCTTGGTTTACTCAAGGCACAAAGACCTCAGTCCACTTGAGGTATAATGACCTCGGTTTGTCGAGACACAAAGATCTTAGTCCATCTAATGCACAAAGACCTTGATCTACTTGAGGCACAAAAACCTAAATTTACCCGAGACATAAATACCTTGGTCTATCCAAGGTGCAAAGATCTCAGTCTGCATGAGGGACAAAGACCTCGATTCACCAAAATGAAAATACCTCGATTCGCTGAAGCGTAAAGATCTCAGTCTACCAGAGGTGCAAAGATCTTAATTTACCCGAGACATAAAAGACTTTAGTCTATCTAAGGCATGAAGACCTTGGTTCACAGAGTTACAAAAGCCTCAATTTACCGAGATGCAAAGACTCAGTGCGTCAAGATATAAAGACCTCGGTTTACCTGAGACATAAAGACCTCGGTCTACCTAAGACGTAAATACCTCAATCCTCCCGAGGTATAAAGACCTTGGTCCTCCTAATGTATAAAGATCTTGGTCTATCGAAATATAAAGACCTTAATCTACCAATGTGTAAATACCTCAATCCCCCTAAGGCATAAAGAACTCGGTTCACCGAGACATAAAGACCTCGGTCTACTGAGATATAAAGTCCTTAGTTCCTCTAAGGCATAAAGACTTTGGTTCGCTGAGGCGTAAAGACCTCCATCCACATGAGACATAAAAATCTTGATTTGTTGAGATATAAAGATCTCGATCTATCGAGACATAAGCCTTGGTTCACTCGAGTTGCAAATACCTCAATCTACCTGAGGCCCAAAAACCTTAGCTCCCCTGAGACATAAAGATCTCGATTCGTCGATGTGTAAAAACCTAATTCTACCTGAGACACAAAGACCTTAGTTTACTCAAGGCGCAAAGACCTCAGTCCACTTGAGGTATAATAACCTCGGTTTGTCGAGACGCAAAGATCTTAGTCCATCTAAGGTATAAAGACCTTGATCTACTCGAGGCACAAAAACCTAAATTTACTTGAGACATGAATACCTTGGTCTATCCGAGGTGCAAAGATCTCAGTCTGCATGAGGGATAATGGCCTCGATTCACCAAAATGAAAAGACCTCGATTCGCTGAAGCGTAAAGATCTCGGTCTACCAGAGGTGCAAAGATCTTAATTTACCCCAAGACATAAAAGACTTTAGTCTATCTAAGGCATGAAGACCTTGGTTCACAGAGTTACAAAAGCCTCGATTTACCGAGATGCAAAGACTCAGTGCGTCAAGATATAAAGACCTCAGTTTACCTGAGACATAAAGACCTCGATCTACCTAAGACGTAAATATTTCAATCCTCCCGAGGTATAAAGACCTCGGTCCTCCTAATGTATATAGATCTTGGTCTATCAAAATATAAAGACCTTAATTTGCCAATGTGTAAATACTTCAATCCCCCACAGACATAAAGAACTCGATTCACCGAGACATAAAGACCTCGGTCTGCTGAGATATAAAGTCCTTAGTCCCTCTAAGGCATAAAGACTTTGGTTCGCTGAGGCGTAAAGACCTCCATTCACATGAGACATAAAAATCTTGATTTGCTGAGATATAAAGATATCGATCTATCGAGGCATAAGGACCTTAGTTCTCTTGAGGCATAAAGACCTCGGTCCACTGAGACATAAAGACCTCAGCTCACCTGAGACATAAAAATCTCGGTCCACTGAGGCATAAATACCTCAACTCATCCAAGGTATAAAAACTTTGATCTACTAAGATATAAAGGCCTCAATCTGTCAAGGAAAAAAAGACTTTAATTCACATAAGATACTCAAGATCTTGGCTTAATATAAGTCACATAGACCACAAAACAAACGAGATGTTGGACCTCGATTTCAAATGAGGCATGAGGCACCGATCAAACCTTGGTACAACTCCAGTTAATAAATCCCAAAGCCTCAAAACTCAATTTATATGTAACATATAAACCCAAGTTGAACATAAGACCTTGATCTCAGACCAAACTAAGCATCATTTGCCAAACTATTTAGCTTACAAGAGGGAATGGCTGAGTTAAGACTTGGCAATTTTTACAGATTAATGAGTGACGAATGTCACTATACCAAGGTAACATTTAGAAGAAGACAAAATTTGAAAATAAGGAGAAAGTTTCCATTGAACCAAAAAATCATTATATTAGAAGCTTCAAGTTTGAGACTATATTAACAAGATAAAGCATCGAGGAACTCTCCTAGTTCCTTTTGGTGAGCTAGTCGCATCTATCGACCCATTGCTGCCATTGGTGAATTTGAGGGAATAGTCACACTAGAGTTCTCAACTACCACCTCAGTGTGTTCCTCGGGGGATGGTCGGCATTGATCACCTCGCCATAGTCCCTATGGAGCCTTTCCACTCGATCCAAATCATAGAGTTCAATTTATAGAATATGAGGGTTAAAACTTGACCATGCAGTAAGGGCAATCGTCATGCCTTAGCATGTCAGATAACCATCCTCGAATGCCTTGGCATTCAACCTCCCGAACTTTATTAAATACTCCTCTCTCTCCTTGTACTCTTAGATTGCGAGTTCCTTGACATCCTTGATGAGCAGCTTATAATCCTCACTTCGGTGAAAGGTGATGACTACATTCTCTTGAGCTTTAATGAGCTCAACAGCGTGGAGCTTCTGAAGTTTCTCACTCTCTCACAGAGCTTCATCTTGCTCTTCCTCTGTTATGACCAATTTCATTTCAATAGACTCTTTATTTTCCATCGTAGCTTTTCTGGCAACCTCGCCAGCTTCAGCATGCAACTGAGCTATAGCCAAATCGACCTAGAGTGCCTCCACTTAAGGCTGAAGGTCCCCGAGTTTAGATTTGCTATGTCGAGCAGCCTTCTCAGCTTAGAGGAAATACCTCTTGGCGTGGGGGAAGTACTCGGCTATCTACAAACTGAACCAAAGATTAGCATTGATAACAATTGTGGTTTCAACTCTTCAAATGTACAAGGTGATACTTACATCAGAGGAAGTGTTCACTCTGTTGATGAATAGCTCCTTCACAGGCATATGGGCAATTTGGGAGGCTAGGTTAAAGGCTCCCCCTAAGTCACCTTCGTCGTTTGCCACCTCCTTCCTGTGATGCCGAGGACCCTATGGACTTTGTGAGATCCGCCTCAGTTAGAGAAATGGCACGATTGAAGTGTTTGCAACTTCAAGTGGTGCCTTGGGGCAGACATCATCTCAACTGGTTCTTTGTTGACCTCGATTGGGATGGCCGGGGAGTTTGGGCTCTTTCTCTTCTCTTTCTTATTCTTCTTCTCATCCCCTAGAATAGTTCAGCTCAAGGCCTCTTCTTCTGCTCCTTCCTCATTAGAGTTGGTAGTTTGGATGACCCCTTAGCAGCTTCCCCAACCCTCTTGAACTTGTAAGGTAATAGATGTAGTGCAGCTCGGGGGCGTTGGCCCATTGTTGCAAGGCTCAGTTTGTAAAGACTATCCCGCTCAATCTTATATATAAATCCAAGGTAGTAGTTATATATATATTATATATATAATATAGATATATATATATATATATAGAGAGAGAGAGAGAGAGAGAGAGAGAGGTTAGTAATGCATGAGCTGAAACAACTCGAAACCTACTTGACTCTCTGGCAACTGAGAGGTCAAGAGCACTGAGTCTCTCCTTGCTTGTCCACCAAGAAGTAGAGCAGATTTTTCACCACTTGGATACCTAAGAATAAAGGAGCTGGGAATCTCATGAGACAGCTTGGGTAGTTTTCTATGCTTAGAAGGCTTACCCCACTTCTCTCTCGAAGGCTTGAGTCTTCTCGAGAGAAAAGTCTTATTGAATGGTCCTTCCAGTAGTGAATGGATGTACGGTTGGCCCCAAATAGCTTGTGGCCCCTTCTCGGTGCAAGGTACCATTTGCCATTAGCACTCGATCTTTAGCCATCCCAAAAGGCGTCATGGAACATTTCAACATTTGGTTGGGAACCTTTTGTGATGACCAAAGCTTGGAACATGATGATGAATCTCATTGTGTAGGGAACTAGCTGATTTGGGGCAAAGTCGAAGCAATAGTACTCCTAAGATAAACTTATTTATCAAATATCAGAGTCCTCCTTCAAACATCTCCCAATATGTTGTGATGACGTGTCTGAATTAGTTCTTGAGGGCAGAGCTATCTTGCTCTGAACCTCATAAGTCAGCTTTAACCCCGTTTGGGAAACTTAATAGTTGAACTAAATGTTCAATCTTCTTCTCTTAGAGTATTTGATTGGTTAACCAGACTTGGGCAGAAATGAAAGCTGGAACTAGCTACCGAGAGTAAGGAAACTTGAGTCATTATGTGAAAGAATTGGGGACCAAGGGAAGATACTCAGTTATTTACAGAACCTCGTAACATATATAGGTCTTGGAGAAAAATCCTTCTATGAGTTATGGAGGTTCAGAATTACACAGTAAAAATTATGCGAGTCTAAGTGCAGGTCATCTAATGTTTGTATTCAAGTTTGTAATATGTCGTATGATTTAGATCTACCAAGACAAAAGCATATGAAAAGGCAATTTGGAGGGATAGTAAATATCTAAAGCACGAGCAGAGAGGCGCCTGGAGTTGGCAGAGAGCAGGTAGCTGGTGCGGGGCTTCCTTAAGTGGAATTAGACACGTTGGGAGAGGGGATGGCTGCTACCACCGTACCAAGTGCCAGAACGGTGATAGAGGGCAAGAGAGCAGTGCCATCAACAGAAGTTTGTTGTTTGCTAGCCATTAGAACTGTTAGGAAAAATTGAAGAAAGTAGCAGTGAAAAGCTCAAGCTTAAGTACGGAGGCTGGAAAAAAAAAAATTATCACATGTAAATCCTATTTTATAGCCATGAACAATCGACCAATGGTTGACATGTGGTAGAGATCTGAGCGATGCAACCACTCTTGCCATTTCAACACGAGACAATAAATCTCAGGAAGGCACGTGCCAAAATCCTTGCCATAAGAAAATGCCCATGTCCATTCAAAATCAGAGTATGCATCTCCATGAACACGTGGTGAGATCCCATGTATCCCCTCCAAACAGCAAGCTGCCAATACGCGTGATGAAGAAGACACAGGGAATTCACAACCAAGTGATGGTGGATTGCGGTGTGACATTTAGGACGTGTTTGTTTGGATTCCCATAATCGGGAATCGGAGGAATGGAAAGAATTGAGAGTCCAATTTCCTCTATTTCGATATTTGTTTCGATTCCCAAAATTAGAATGGGGAATCGGCTATCTCCGAATTTCCGTCGATTCCCGGTTTTAATTCCCTCTCAAAACGAAGGAAAACACGTGTTTTCCCCTCGTTTTTCACTGTAGCACTCCAGTCGATTCCCTACGAATTCCTCCCCATTCGTCTTCCTCATCGTCCAGCGGCTCACGAATTCCTCCCCATTCGTCTTCTTCCTCATCGTCCAGCGGCTCCAGCTCCTCCTCATCGTCCAGCGGCTCTAGCTCCTCCGACGAGATTCCACGGTGTGTCCAGCCTCGTCTTCTTCTCCGACGAGATCGATCTCGTCCAGCCTCGTCTTCTTCTCCGATGAGATTCCGCGGTGTGTCCAGCCTCGTCCTCTTCTCCGACGAGATCGATCTCGTCCAGCCTCGTCTTCTTCTCCGACGAGATCGTTCTCCGACGAGATCGTTCTTAGTGATGCTTCTGTTCAAGTTCATTTGGTTTATGACATTAATGGTGCTTTGGACACTTAAGTAGAAAAGTATCCAATATTTGAAGTTGTGAGATTGGGTTGGATTCTGAACTCTAGAAAATTTGCAGATTGTAAGCTCTAGAAAGTTTGTAGCTTCAGGGGTTAATTGGTGGACCTGAATATTTCATGGGTAATTCTGGGTACTAGAAAATGGTTGTTGATTCTCTAAGGTGTTTTGAGAGCTTATGGTCAGCTGCAAAGAAAACACTAGTTATTGCCTAAGATATCAATAGCATGCTTCCTAATTATAGTTGACCTACTACAATTAAATGTCAAATATTCGCAAGGTAATTGTAAGTGAGACGCGGTTTTCGCTTGTTTGTATAGATTGTAAACTCAGTTTTGGTTGAAAGTGGATTAATTTTTGACTTAGTTTATCAAGTTTATTATATTTTTGTATTTATTTATATATAAATTAAATATTTTTTGTAATATGCTAATTTTCAATTCTCTACGGTAAAAATTCATTCAAACACAAGAATTCAACAACTTATGGAATTGATCAATTCCATTTGTTAACCAAACAATAGAATTTAGAATTTAGGAATTGACCAATTCCCAATTCTCTACAGTAAATATTCATCCAAACACTGTAATTATCTAATTCCTTCAATTCCCCGGAATCACTCAATTCCCACAATTCCACAATTTCTAAACCTGGAATCGAACCAAACGCACCCTTAATGAAGATAGCTCCTCACCTTCCAAGAGTTCGCCCCAGATGATGATAGTCGGTCTTTGCACGTAACCCCAAACTCTAAGATTAAGCGGCTTAATATTCAAGTTTGGAGAGCACTGTTGATACACCAAGTTAAGTTGGCTGAGTTAAATGGTTAATGGGAATCGAACCTTAAAGCGGATTATAGCTAAAGCATCCGAGTTAAAACCCTTTCTTTGTGCCAAACTTTGAAGAACTCTCAACATTAAGTTGTGGGTAGCTCGGTTCGTCGTCTCACTGAGCTGCATGAGCCTTGGTGTACTCGTGTGGGAGTTATTCTAAGTTTTCAAGTTTGGATATCTTTGTAAGATGAGGTTAAAGATCAAATAATAGAAAGATCTTATTCATCTTCATCCTTAAAAATAAATTTAAAAAGATCCGGGATTAAAAATTGATTGTTATGAAAAGTCTTACAAAATAGTAACACATAAAATGACATAATTCTGACATGATCAATGCCTTATAAATAATATAGCATCCAAAAAGATAATGATTAATGTCTAATTCTCTATTTCACATTTAATATTATGTATCGGTCTAATTTGAGTATTTGAGTAGTCATCGTTGGAAAACTTCAGACAGTCTTTTTTACAATTCTTCTTTGTGCAGGTAGAAAAAGTGTGGCCTATCAATACAAGTACTCAAGGAATTTCTCGAATCGAGACCAGCGACAAATCGGGCTGTATCAACCCTTTTAATTCTAATGATAAATCTAATTCAAATCTAATGGATAGAAAAATATTCATAACACTGTACAATTATAGAGACATGGTCGTGCTATCTGGATTTCGTATAGATTATTACGATAATCTAATTTAAAGTCAACCATCCAAATCTAATTAATGGAAAAGATAATTGTGCAATTGTAGGGACAAGATCAAGACGATATCTAGATTTTATTTAAACTTCGATGATTAGTCCAAGCTCAACAATCTAGATTCAACCAATGGAAAACTATTCACCAACTTAAAAAAAAAAACTCAATAATCAGTCTAATCCAAGCTTAACCAGAAATCAAAATAAAATCAAACCTACGAATGCGCACAAGCAAATAACATTTGGACGACTTAACCACAATTAACAAGAAACGATTAGTTGATTTATTTGCACCTAAAACTACGAGATCGAAACCATCATCTTGTTTTGCGAATCACGATGAACACGATCACTCGGTTAAGGATTGCGTGAAAGCAAACGAATCAGAGCCACGCGTGTAGCGTTCAGTGGCATCTTCCCCTAAAATTGGGGAAAACAAAATCTAAAAAAAAAAAAAAAAAAAACAAGAAGGTACGAACCGCGCGGCACCCAATGCGTTTGGCATCGGGCCCCACAACTCTTCGTACGGAAACTTCTGCCATTTTCGAGCGGACCATATCCTACGCGAATTCCATAGGACTATATCCTCACCCATCAAAAATGCTTCTGGATCTCTATCCGTCCTATCATCAACATAACACGAATATCGAGACGATTGGACGGCTAGAGTCTCATCCTACGCGTAGCATTTTTTTTTTTTTGGGCTTCAGAACTGGGTGGAAAGCGATGTATCAGTTTCACCCCCCAAGAAGCAGTCAGACCAGACGCCCTAGGCGCAAATTTACCATAAAAGACTGGCCTCGTTCCTCTTCTCTTCTCTGCCAAAAAAGAACAAGATAAAAAAGCATACCCCGATTGCTGGATCTCAAGAAACCCTAAGATCGGTTTGTTCTGAATCTTCGCTCTTTTTGTTTGCCATTTTTTGAAGGTTTTTGGGAGATCTAGGGTTGGGGTAGGACTGTGCTTAATTTGGAAACCTAGTGCTTCGCTTTTGAGAGCTTTTACATGCAAATGAGAGAGTGTTGTTGTATGCGTGTGTTTGTGGTGAAGGGAGGGAGGGAAGGGGGTGGTGGTGATGGCGAGGGAGAAGATAAAGATAAGGAAGATCGACAACGCCACGGCGAGGCAGGTGACCTTCTCGAAGCGGCGGAGGGGCCTCTTCAAGAAGGCGCAGGAGCTCGCCATCTTGTGCGACGCCGAGGTCGCCCTCATCGTTTTCTCCGCCACCGGCAAGCTCTTTGAGTTCGCTAGCTCAAGGTAATTATGCAAAGACATGTACTGTAGAAGCAACAGATATTAGATGGTTTGGTATTTATTGCATTTTATGCTCTTGAGAAATATACGTATGAAAAACAAAAACGAAGAATTAAGAAATTTACAGAATTCGAAATGTTGATTGTTAAATCATATACAAAATTATCATCTTAATACTGAAGCAAGGGCATAGAAGCTTCAAAACTGAAAACGAATATGCCAGCAAAATTACTGAAAATTCCTAAGCAACTCAAGGTAAGGAAGAACTGTGATTGATAGCGATCTTGTGAGTGCACAGGTATGGATAAGTTTGATGCTGAGAGATGTAATACACTATGGATGACGCTGCAGAATGTAATACATGATCAAACAGTGTGATGTTGACAATAGTTAGTGGCTGGTTTCCAAAACGTGACAGTGTGGATGGGATTTCAGGCTTGTCTGATATTGGAGGAGGGGTCTAATTGCATATATAGATTGTTTTTTTGGTTTATTCTAGGTAGTATATTTACATCTGGGTTGCACTAAGAACCACGAATGTATTGCTCCTTTGGGTTCACTTGTTTAGGTGAATTTGAAATTTCTAAAATTTGATCACAAATGGAAAAAATTATAGTTTTGAAGTAATTTTGTTATCGTTCAATTTTACAATTTGTACTTCAAATCTCAGATAAACAAATACCGAAAGTTTACTGTTTGCTCATATTTTAAATCTAAAAAAGTCAATATACACCCAAACAGACCGTGGAAAAGCTTTGATTTTTAAGTACATGGGGGTTCACTTATTCTGCATATCCACATTTAGCATCCTTATTCTGGCGAAAAAAAGCGATTGGATGGGAATAACCATTTCTTGGTTCCAAGATTCTTTTTATTTTTTAGTGAAATGCTCTACATTTTTTCCTTTTTGTGTGGAAAACATGTGCTTGCATATTCGTTTAGACTTTGGCTTTTGATCATTTTTATGACTCTATTGTTTGGATTCTGATTTTGTGTTTCAAAAAACGTAATAAAGTGAAATTTAGGTGGATATTAGGGTTAATGGCCGCAAGCTACTAGCCTTTCATATTCATCTTCAATTTGAAGTGACTCAATGGAAAAGTGTTCTTTGGTTATCTCTTTGTTTCATTTATTGGGGTGCATTAAAGTCTCCATGCGCCTAATGATGCTGGATGGGTGGCTACTTGCATATTAGATGCTGATTATGTGAAAGTAGCGATTATTCCTTGTCTAGAGTTCATGAAAGTAAGTTGCATCATCATGTTATTGGCATTCATGTCAAATATTATTGTTTTAACAATGTCCATTTTTCCATTTTTCCGTGAATCCCTGAAGCATTAAGGAGATCCTTGACAAGTATAGTGTGCACTTGGGGAATCCATCGGAACAGGACCGAGCAACTCTTGATCTGCATGTAAGGCAGAGTATTGCTGCTCCTCGGTTACTTTAAGATACTTTTTTTCCAAGAAAAAATTCCTATGAGGACTGTTTTATTCAAGTATTATTCTCGTTCCTGCATAGATTTCCAAGTACAACTTCCAAGGGTAAGCGATCTTTTCTGTTATACATTATTCTGTTTTCCTCTGGGTATGAATGTTTGTGTGGAGGATGGAGAGAGAGAGGAGAAAGAGACATGCGCATAGTATATCAAGATCACTACCTCATATATATGTCATAGAAAATGACTAAGCAGACGGGATGATATAGATTGATGCATGAGAGTGAACTTCCACCTACTGAGTATATAAAGTTCATGAATGATAGAAATTTGTTTTAATTATATGAGTATATAAAGTTCATGAATGATAGAAATTTGTTTTAATTATATGAGTATATAAAGTTCATGAATGATAGAAATTTGTTTTAATTATATAAATCTCATGAATGATAGAAAATTTCTATAGCTCCCACAAGCCAAATGGTGAACACTATCAAAAGCAATTTTTCACGACATATTTAATGTAATTAATCCTCACCTAGTTTTGAAAATGCAAACACTTTGTCTTTTGTCTTGTGCTCTCTCCTCTGATCAGGGTAAAATAGAAAGTTTCTATTTTTAACGACCTTCAGTGATATCTCACAACCCTAGGGTTTGTAGCTGAATTTGTTAGGCAGTGGAATATTTGCATCCTTTTCTATCACATGAATAATTGGCTGTCATATAACATCTTGAAGCATCCACAATCATGTTCCAATCATAGCATCCAGTAATATCCAACTTGTCAAATACTCATGAAGTGCGAAAAAAGCATAGGCTTTTTAACTTTATTTTTAATTCTAAATTCATTTAAGGTAGGAATTTATCAGTGAACGTGTGATTGGGGAAGACTGTCATGTGATCAGTGCATATAGCATCCTGTCTGTGTCTGCATTTAGGATTTTCAGCCCTTTGATGCATAGTGATGAGACAACAACAAAGGAAGGGATCGGTCTTCTCAGCTTACAATATTTTTCAACATTCACAAAAAAACTCTGAAGAAAAACTAAGATTATGGCAATTTATTGACACTTAATTCCCTCTGCATTTTGATGTAATTTGACTTAATCTGGCTCTCATTTATTGTTTGCTTAGCTGGAGAACAGTGCTACCTGTGCAAATCTGAGCAAGCAGATTGCCGACAAAAGCCGTCAGTTGAGGTCTGTCAACTTGTTTTACCTCAGAATATTAAGCTTCATACTTAGAAAAGAATCGGCTAATGCACTGAACTGAGCAACAACTTAATGTGTTTCAGACAGATGCGAGGAGAAGAGCTCCAAGAGCTCACAATAGAAGAACTGCTTCAGCTCGAGAAGTCACTGGAAGTAGGATTAAGTCGTGTGCTAGAACGAAAGGTTAATGACTAGGTTTTTCATTTGTATTTCAACAGTGTGACATCTAAAATGCAACTTATCTTTTGCATCCTGTTGGCTATTCTCACTGTTTGCAGGGCAAAAGAATTATGGAACAAATTACCGATCTGCGAAGAAAGGTATGCAACCGAATCTCCATCTCAGTTAAGGCTATGCCAATACAATGTGATTGATTCTGTTATGTTTTCTTGGGTATTCAGGGAACGCAACTT
Source organism: Trichopus zeylanicus subsp. travancoricus (assembly GCA_005019695.1). Taxonomy (NCBI): domain Eukaryota; kingdom Viridiplantae; phylum Streptophyta; class Magnoliopsida; order Dioscoreales; family Dioscoreaceae; genus Trichopus; species Trichopus zeylanicus. The sequence continues at coordinate 629,161 of RXID01021982.1, forward strand.
ATGGAAGACAACAAGAGGCTGAGAGAGCAAGTATGTGTTGGTTTAGTCATCAAAGCCAGTGTTTTCTTAATCTCCTAGAATACAGAAACCCGTGGACGTGTTTTGAAATGTTACAAGGTGCAGGTGCTGGAGATGTCCATGGCCGGGAGACAGGTCGTCACTGCTGAATCAGAAAACGCCTTCCCCGAGGACGGGCATTCGTCTGAATCTGTGACGAACGTCACACCATCTGGAGCGCCACCAGACAATGACGACACATCTGATACGTCACTTAAACTCGGGTACGTGCTTTTGTTGTGTCCTCCATCCAATGTGTTGCAAAGCTGAGTTGATTTTTCTGGGCTGTTGATGCAGTCCCCCGTGCTCCACCTGGAAGTGAAAAGAATGCTGAAACGAGGATGCTGGAAGAAGAAATACTCTCAAGGCTGTGTTTCATCAAAGCCTGTAACGAAAATCTACCTCTAAAGGTGTTCAAATTTTCAATTACTCTGTGTAACCAAAAAGCTCTCATCTGCTGGTGACAACGAGGATCCATTTCTACCGGAATCATGATTAATACTTCTATCTGAGAGAATCGTTGTAGTTATTGCGCAGTGACATTTCTATTTCGCGTCTTCCAAAATAATCAGATAGATTAAAAAAATTATTGGTAAATAAAATTATCAGATAATAAAGTAGTATAATCAGAATAAATTTGTCGGGGGGAAATTGTGCCTTTTTTTTTTCAAATTTAAATATAATTTCCCAAACACTAGATTCAATCATATACTTCCACATGAGCTAGGACAAATAGGTAATTTTATATGTTAGATCATGTAACTGTGCAAATTTTCACAGATTATGTGTAAAACATCTGTTTCTTTTGTTTCCGTTCAATTGTCTGCCAAATCATGTTATGCAAAAGTTTTTGAAAAATATTAGATGCCAAATATAATTATGCTAAATTTAATGGGGGTATATGTAAAAATTTGTTCCATAATTTCTTACTAGGATTTTGAAATAAAGAGTATTGTGGTCATATGACTCATGAGATATTTTCTCTAATTTGCGAGAATTTGGTAACAAATCACCTCTTATTTATATCATAAACATACTTGAGAAATATATATTAAAATTTAAGATTAATTACATATAACTCCTTAAAATCTTGTTAAATTATATATTTTTCGTCGGAATTTTAAAAATTATATTTAACTCTTTGAAATCTTGTCAAATTATATATTTCTTCTCAAAATTTAAAAAATTATATATAATTCGTTTAAAATTTTTTAAATTATTTTTCTTTAAAACTTAAAAATTTACAAATAATTCTTTGAAAATTTTCAAATTTATATTTATTTTTGAAACTTAAAAAATTATAATTTTTTCTTGAATTACTCAATATATTCAAAAGAATTTCGAATATAAATTTATTATTAAAATTAATAATATTTCGATATCATATGACGGTGTTTAAATTAATAATCTCTATGGATTAGGCATAGATTAACATAATACAGAATACGAATAAAAATAAACTTCAAATATTATTTAATTTGAACGCCAGCTTGCAAAGTCAAGGTTTGGCTTGGCTTCTCAGGAACACGATATGTAGGAGTTGATCTCAAGTAACGATGACCGAGCGGCAAAGCAATCGGAATAACAAATATTTAGTTGGAGTTGTGGGGAATCTGAAGTCTTTGTTCCTCAGATTGTGAGGCACGTGAGGTTCTATGTATTCCGTTTAAACTGATCCTCAGGCATCTCCTCAAGGCCATTAATGGTTCACTTGGTCGGCATAACCTTCTTGAACGAGAATGCTTCTTGTATAGAAATTCCACATGATAAACTTCACCTCGTAAAGTATGCAGATAAACAGAGAAGAAGGCGAGAAATATGAAGAACGTGAACGCAAATTGGCCCCTTCTGGTGTAGGCAAAAGCTTCCTGAGTTCTCTCCTCAAATCAAGCAACAATCTATGCTCATTATATATTGTAAATTAGTGATTATCAATAAGCATCCGGCTTTTGGTTCTATGTTAACTTCTATATATAATCTCATGTCAGGTCGTCCTCTTCATATAACCTCGTATTTGCATTCTTCTGAATGATGGGCATGAACTGGGTGGCGTTTAGTCTTTCGCTAGGAAGCGTCCTGCTTGTGCTGACTTCCCTCTCAAGGACAACATTTGCCGCCACGATCATCGTTGGAGGTTCAGAACAGTGGCATTTTGGCTTCAACTACACTGATTGGGCCCTGAAAACTTCTCCCTTCTACCAAAATGACACCCTCGGTCAGTTCTCTATTAACCATGGCCCATATATACAAAATGCTATCTGACTTTGTTGGAACCATCGCTCTTGACAGTATTCAAGTATGATCCTCCAAACAGCACCACATATCCACATAGTGTCTACTTGCTAAAGAACCTCAAGAGCTTCCAGGCGTGCAGCCTGAAGAAAGCCACTCTCGTCGGTAACGAGATGCAAGGAGGCGGCAAGGGGCTGGAGTTTGTGCTGAAGAAGAGAAAGACATATTACTTTGCGTGCGGGGTGCATGGCGGCTTCCATTGCAGGTTTGGCTTCATGAGGTTCATTGTACATCCTCTCAAACGTTACTACGGGTGAACAGAACAAGATATGCCAGGGAAGATGCAGTGTCCCATAAAGTTTAGTTGTCTGTGTTTCTTTGAGTTGTTCTGGTACTCATTAGAGTTGCAATAAATGATGCATATCAGGTGATTGTCTTGTTTAACCCTAATAAGTAATGCATTAGCAATGAAACTTTGTTATTAAAATTTTAGCACATTGGCAAGGCCTTATTGTACAAATCTAAATAAGCAAAGCGTGACAAACTACTAGATAAAGCTGCAGAACGGAGGCTAGTGTTGTTTCATGGCTCATGGCACTTTTCATTTATTTGTTATTTTAGAATTCATGTTTGAAATTCTGAGCTTTCTTTCGTCGGAGAGAAGCTTGGCATAACGAGCAAGTGCATCTTCGTTGGTCCCTTCGTCTTTGCATTCCATGACCAGGCCTGTCTCGAGGTCCACCCTGGACACCGGCTTCTTTAGAAGATTGTTACCGACTTCCACGAGGCTCTTCAGGTTCTCCTTGGTTGAAATATCGGTTGATGCTGTGTTGCCTATCAAGTTATCCTCCTTCACAACAACAAGAACATCGAGTCAACAACAACGAGAACAAAAAAATCCAACGAAAAGGAAAACTGAAAACAAGAATTATACTTGTATACGGAGATAGTTCTTCTCGGAGCGAAGAGTTCGGAAAAGAACGCAGGCGAGGATGTCAACAAGATCAGAACTTGCTTGAGTAAAACTATCTATCAAAGGAGTGTCGCCGCCATTATAGAGCCATCCAAGCAAGCCCCACTTGGAAGCCATTGCTGCACTGAACTTCTTCTCCTGCTTCGCAGCACCTGTTCCTAGGGAAATAATCAGAAATTTTCCATAATCGTTCGGTTTGATCTGGAGGAAGTCTTCATTCTCCTTCAGAATCTCCTTGGTCACATGGTTGATTGCTAACATTGTCTGCTTATCAAAATGCAAAACCAGTTAATTATATATCTAACTTCATGACATTCAAACCAAAAAGGAGAAAAAAAACTTCACGACGTTGAAAATAAACTTGATTTTACTCAGTTTTAGCTTACTGGGTTGTTTGCAGCAACTCCTCCATCCACAAGATTGAAGCTTCGAATGTTCCCAGCTAAGTCCTTCGTCTCGAAATAGTGAGCAGGAAGATAGGTCGGAGCGGCCGACGTGCTAATGCATATGTCGGAGAGAAGAGGGTTCTTCGAGGTTTCGACTCTAGCCTGCAAGCGTGGAAGTACTAGGGCATGTGAGGCAATGAAGTAATTTTAGATTTAAGGGGAAGACAGGGAAGAAGGAGAGGACCTCATAGGTGGAAAAGATGGTGGGTTGAAAGAGCGTGATGTCGAAGGACGTTACTACTACGTTGGTTAAGGTTTGGCTTAGCTTCGTGGCGCCAAGAAGCTCTTGCACCTTGGAGTGCAGGTAGTTGCCATCGTATTTAGGGCCTGTGACGGCGCCGAACAAGGTCTTCACAGATCCAAGAAGTCCACTTGCAGTGACAAAAATCCCAAGTTTAATTAAATTGTCAAAATCTAAGTTTTGTGTGTAAATTCATTTGTCTTCTTTTCTTCTTTTGTAATATGTACCTCTTTTGAGGGAAAATTTTCGGGCAGTTTTCGAGATAGAACTGGTTGATATCCTTGGCGGCGAAAAGCGGGCGACCGTTCTTGTCGGGGGCGGTGATCATGGTGGTCACCAAGCCTCCTGTGCTTGTCCCGGCGATGACATCAAAGTAATCTGCAAGCCTTGCATCCTTGCCGTCGAGTTCCTATATAAAGAAACCATTTAATACAAGGTAACTGTTTGACACTGAATTTAGCATAAAAAGTTTTGTGTTTGACCTGAAGTTTGGCTTCAAGAAATGCGAGGATGGTGCCAGGGATGATGCCTCTCACACCTCCACCATCAATACTAAGAACAGTGACCGTTTTACCAAGGCATGGTGGTGGAATTCTTGCAATGCTAGCCATTACTAAGAAAACTATTATTGTTGAAGAACTTGTATCGACTAATCTTGTGATGACGGTACGCAGCTCTCGAAGGGATGTTGGGTATTTATAGAAGATAAGAAGCACACATATGAATGAAGGTAAGAGAGAAAAGGACGAGACGAAAGCCCAATAAACGTTGGTTTGATTTGATGATTCAATTATTGTGATTGTTTGACACAAATCAGTAGCGAGTAACGCGTGAAATTTGACAATCACGAAGCTCAATAGTTCCTTGCCAAGCGTCAATTGGTAGCAGTTCTTTGTCGTTGATGATGTTGCCGCCATTGTCTAGTGAATAATTATGGTTGGTGTAATAGTAAGCTTTTGTTTGAGAGTCACGGCCGGCAAATGAGATAAACGTGGTGTAACCGTGTTGTCCTTGCGGCTGTCAAGAGAGATCGACGTTGTGCTTCACTTATCTCCATTATGGCGACCTAATCCGATTTCTTTATCTTGATTCGATTATCTCCTTCGTTAATTTTTTCGCTTCAGATAACTAATTTCAGCGTCTGTGGAGAAACGAGGTGGGAGGGCGAGCAAGTTGATCGCCCTCTTAACTTCCGATCGAGCCGGACTAAGCTTCGAAAGCTAAAAGCCCTGCCCGTTTGACAACCCAGAATTCATTCTTTTTATCTTTCCTTTTTTCTTTTTTTTTTGAGTGGAGGACGCATTTACTTGATCTTTATTTCTAAACCATTTTTTCCACAAAAAAGTTGCATTTTTTTAAAGTTGTCCATCTGCATAATTAAGAAGTAATGACATGAAAAATACCGAATAAATTCATTATGGAAAGAATCAAAATGACTATAATTATATCTTTCTGAATCTCAAATGGGGCTGATCCAGAATATCTTTAATTAATAGAAAACCAAGTGAACAATAGTTAAATCAGTCGTGCCAACCAGTCCGATTGGATTAATTAATTTAATGAAGCCTTCACCTTCTTCATTAAGTTGATTAATAAAGGTGCTTAGCACCACTAAACCAGCCTTACGTTTGCAGCCGAACTCCATTAGAAAGCAACTGTGACAAGTTGGCATATCGAAAACAGTAGACAGAAATTTAAATCTTTTTTTCATCTATTTTCAGACACCAAGTTGGTGTTATTGTCTTTCTTTTTTCTCAAAAAGATAGTGAAAATTCTGTCACACGGTGAAAAAAATGGAAGATTTCTAAAGTTCCATGATCTATATGATGATCAAAACCTATAACCAGCCATACAAGAGATCAACAAAGCCGTCCAAACAAACTAAAAGAACGAATGTGATTCTTCTACTTACAAACGAATAAAAACAGGGCGTTGCTATGGTCACAAAATCCAATTCAAATGCCACGATTGAGTGGAAATCACTGCAAAGGAGATTGGCTAAGAAGCAAACTACGATGAAAGCCATGCAGTCTCTCTCGCTTTTTTTTCTTTCTCATGATCAAATCCATTTGAACTTGATGATCAAAGAGAGAGGAAGTGATGATCACCTAATAGAGTACCTCCTTTTTGCCTTCTTCTCAAAAGATCTGTTGTTCAAAAATCTTCAGATCCAACACTCAAATAGCATCCAAAGCAAAAAAAAATAAGATCCATATAAAAAAAAACTCCTTAAAATCTCACAAAAACTTAAACTCCAATAGATCATACTAGAAACAACGATTTCCACTCCGAAATATAGTAAAAAAATACATACAAAACACAAGATGAAACAAAATATAAAACTCTCGCAACTTTTTTGAATATGCAACTTCCCCCAACGATCTCAACCTTCAAATCACAATTTCTACTCCAAAAAACCAGCAAAAATTGCAGTAGAATTGTGAAATCACAAACTAAAATTCAAGCACAAATACATAAAAGTCAAGCAGAAAATAAAATGAAAGAGCGGTAAAAATAAGAATGGTGCATGGAGCTGAGGATCATCAACCGCGGTGGCGAATTTGAAGAGGAAGGCGGTGGCTGTGGCGAAGAATAGAGGGAGTGAGAGGCAGTAGGCGGTTAGCTGTAGTTGTGAATTTGGGACAAAGAGATCGAGAACGAAGAGGTGAGGGAATCCGAAACATCTAGTGGGGTCCGCTCCAGTCGCGAGTTTCGATAGAATAATGACGTTGGATTCATTTCGAATTTAAAATTAGAAAATTTAAAAAATTAAGTAATTTTGAAAAATAAAAAAATAAAAAATTAGATAATTTTAGTATTTGGATAAATATTTTTTAATAAGATTAAAATTAGATCAATTTATAAATTTTAAAATTCTATTATTTGGTTGACAAATGAAATTGGATAATTTCATTAATTTGTCAAATTCTTGTATTTGATTGGAGTAAAAATTGAAAATTAGTATATTGTAAAAAAAATAAGTTATATATAAATTATTACAAAAATATAATAAATTTAATATAAAAAAATTGGTCATTTAATTTTCATAATTAATAAAATTTTCTAATGAGTTATACAAATGAAGAGTATATAAATATATGTTAACTAATTATTATTATTTAATATAATATTATTATTCTCATGTCAAATAATTTTTAATAAACAAAAAATAGTTTCTTTTTGAAAATATTTTATTTGTACATAATTAGGAAAGTATAATAATGTTATTATTAAATATATAAAAATGATTAAAAATAATAAATATTTTAAAAAAATAAAAAAAAAAGCGGGTTATGTAAGTAAATTGTAATCAATTATAGATTTATTTAATATAATTTTATAGTTAGCTTATCAAATAATTTTTAATAAACATAGAAAATATATACTTATTTTTAGAAAAAAAATTTATTTGTAAGTAATTTGAAAAATAAAATAATTTTATTTTCCAAATTATTGAAATAAATTTAAAAATTAATAAGATTTTACAAAAAGGCCCAAAAATAAAGGCTATGTAAATAAATTGTAACTAATGATGGATTTATTTAATAGAATTTTGTGGTTCTCTTCTCAAATAATTTTTAATAAACTTAGGATATGCATACATTTTGTAAAAGATATTTAATTTGTAAGTAATTAGAAAATTATAATAATTGTAATATTAAATTATTAAATTGATTTATATAATCTTTTCATTTCAAAAGCTTATAGCTGTAGACATCTAATTAATGATAATCAAAGAGAAGGAGGTGATATAAATAAAAACATGATATAATAAGAATTGAGTTTCGATATGTACAAATATCATAATAAATATTAAGATGATTTATATCTACTATAAAGACAACTTAGTAGGTTAATACAAAATATCACTTAGTAGATTAATACAAAAGACTACTTAGTAGGTTAATACAAAAAATAGTTAGTATATTAATACAAAGGATAACTTAGTAGGTTAATACAAAATATGTAATCGAATATTTATATTGTCCAGAAACTCCTGAAACCACTCAATTTTGGCCTCATTATTCATGCCATCGACAAATGTCATGTCGTCAACCTCGTCCTCATGCAAATGCTTACATGCAAGTTTCAAAAAGGCGGTACTAAATCAATCCCCTTTGAATCTCATCAAAATTGGATATGCGATTTTTTTCTAAGAATCTTTTTTAGCTGTTAGAATGGCGCATGCAACATCGCGCATGTTGATTATCAACTCTTCCGTCATCATCTGATCAATATTTTTCCCCTTTCGCTTACATGAGAGGCTCATTGCTGACCTTTCGACTAACTCCCATCATTATGCTTGGTAGAATATCTCTCTCTCCCCGTCGCATTCCGAGTATTCTTGCTTACATAATATTATTATTGAATCTCCTCTTTATTAAAATCTTCTCCAAAATTATCAAATGTGAATCTAGCCATGCTGCCAATAGCATAGTATAATCCACAAATCAATAGCAACTCCTCGTAGAAGAGCATATGTGTGTTCAAAATATGTTTAGCTTCTGAAATTTGCTGCAAGATTATATTTGAAATATATTATATGTAACATGAACTGATAATATATTTTAAAATAATAAAAAATAGAAAAAAATTATTTCTTTTTTATAACTAGATATCAACATAAATTTGTGTAGATGCTGTAATCATCTTCTCATCCTCAATCTACCCTACCCCACTAATGTCTTGTACCTTTTTGATGGTTGCAACCTGCTTCTTTAATATCTTCTTATAATGGCTTCCAACATTATCAACGTTAAACTCAGTATTGAATAGGGCATTCACAACATTTGCAGCTGTCACAAATGTTTGTCTCTTGAAAGACTTGTCTTGCTTTAAACTCGTATGCACTTGTCCAACTAAAAAATTAATAAAAAACTCAGAGTTGCTTTTAGACCACACTTTATGTGGTCTATGATTCCTGGTTTGTTTAACGGTCTTGGTTGTTCCTTATTCGACAACTGCTAGTTCCAAACTAGAACTCAATATGTCAGTAAATGAGTTGGAGTCCCGTCCTTCACATCCATCTGAATCCATACCTTTCAAATAATAACATAGGCTTTAGTAAACAAGTATAATAACATATATGCAGTTAATAATAAACGACAAGCATAATAACAAACAAACAAGTGTAATAATAGCACATCCACAATACAATTCATCCTCAAATAGTCTATACAATTATTTTTACTACCATATAAAATATTTTGAAGATAGTCACCCCTAAGAGACTCTCTATTGCCTATTGATTCAATATGCAATTGAGTTCTTCTTCTTCTAATCAGCATTCGTACTATCAAATATGCAGTCCTCAAGTAATAATATCCAGCAGTTTGTATTCTTAACAAATCTAAATCCTCATTGTCCATCTAATATTCACACATTTGTCAAAACAAAAGTTATATTTTCAACTAGTGAAATGCGATGGTTTATTCACATATGGTCCACACAAAATAGAAATGCCAAAGGATATGTAGTTTATTCACGCATTCTTAATTGACTTTAATATTTTACCACTGCGAGTGAAATGAATTAACATGTAGCTTTACAAATCTGACTTGATCAACAAGTTAATCTATTATGGTCCAAGTCGTTTCTTTAGTCTTTCTCTTACACAAGACACAATTCTCAAACCAACTTCAATTTCAATATTGGCGTTTCTTATTCTCGTTGAAAGGAGGACAACTAGTCAACTTGTCCATCTACAAAATTTCAACGTAAACACACTTGTTAGTCAAAATCCTACTCTGCATATGACTCCAAAATATAATTCTGCTAGGTTCTAAGACCAAGTATAAGAGATTCCAAACTCAACATTGCAAGTAGGGTGTAACGATCAAAGCATATGCTCAACCAAGTGAAAATGCTGACATTTTTGTCTGTTTCACAATCTAAGCAGTGTTTAGCTTGGAATGACGAGGAACACATTCAATTGAAATCCTAGCCAATTCCTCTTTCAGAAGATAAAGGTGAAGTAACTCACCGATAACTGGATCTCACCGGATCTGATCACCAGCCGCCGAATACGGTGGTGCAGATATGGTGGGATAGGTCAAATAGAGACGAGGGCAACAAAGAAGAAGATACGGTGGCACAGGTCAGACAGAGATGAAGAAAGGACGGAGCTACGGTGGAGCAAGTTAGACAAAGATAAAGCTGGCATGGGGCTATGGTGGCACAGATCAAGCAAGGATGAAGCTCACACTAAGAAGCTCCATGCAAGCTTGGACCGACAGCACACGGAGTTGGAGAGGAGCTTGGACCAACAAACAACCTTCAGCCAAGAGTGCACAGAGTCGGAGATGAGATTGGACCAACAGACAAGTTTGGTTAGACAAAGATGAAGCTAGCACAGGGCTATGGTGGCACAGATCAGGTAGGGATGAAGCTGGCACCAAGAAGCCCCATGCGAGCTTGGACCGGCAGCACACGGAGTCGGAGAGGACCTTGGACCAACAGACGACCTTTGGCCAACAGTGCATGGATTCGGAGACGATATTGGACCAGCAGACAAGCTTGGTTAGACAAAGACGAAGCTAGCACGAGGCTATGGTGGCGCAGATCAAGCAGGGATGAAGCTGGCACCAAGAAGCCCCATGTGAGCTTGGACCGGCAATGCACGAAGTCGGAGATGAGCTTGGACCAACAGACGACCTTCGGTTAGCAGTGCACGGAATCGAAAATGAGCTTGGACCAGCAGATGAAGCTCGCATGGGACTATGGTGGCACAGATCAGACAGAGATGAAGGTTGAACAAAGCAGTAGATGAGCTTAAACCGACAACGTGCAAAGTCAAAGACTAAATTGTATTAGTAGACAATCTTGGACTGATAGTGCACGGAGTCGGAGATGAGCGTGGACTAGTAGACGAGCTTCAACCTATAGAGCACGAAGTTGGAGATGAGCTTCAACCGGCAGGCATTGATCAAGCATGAAAAGCACATATCGAGCACGACATGCGTCAGTTCACCATGAAAGGCACAAATTGAGCACAACAAGCACTGATTGTGCTCGATCACTGACAAAGACGCAAATTGAGCACATGACACAGTCGAGCACGGAGAAGACGAGCAGAAACAATGGTTTCTGCGAGGAAAAGACTGCAATTCCTTGTGGGAACACAGTGAGAATTCAGACATGAGACTCATACCTTTTCTCCCGAAATCAGTGTTTTCTGCAATAAAAAGCTAGAAATTCAAATCCGAAATCTAGAGGAGCAAGAAATCATCCAATTCTTTCGATTCATGGATATAGAATTGAACCAAATACTATAATACAAAGAATTGACTTTTAATTTTTTCAATTCTTTTCATTCCAGGTTTCAAGAATCGAACCAAATACCCCCGCAGGAGAACTAAATAGTTCCGCCTTTTTTCATTTCAGAGGTCAACCAAACATTTGAACTAGAGAAACTGGATTTAGTTCCCCCACTTTCTCCAGTTTAGGTGCAAACCAAATGCACTCTAATGGAATTCAATACCTTAAACTTACCCAATTGTGACTATGATTAACCAAGTCATTAGTCAGCCATCATTGTTGTTAATGCATGTACCAAATTGTGGTTGTGATTAACCAAGTCATTAGTTATTAGTTAGCCATTAGTTAGCCATTATTAATGGAATCAGTCTTCTCGCAAAGACACTCTAAGATCTAGTACACTAGTACTGGACAACTGATTGATGAACCAGACAACTGACATAACCAATGTGAAAGCTCATCCAGTGAAGAAGTGGTCGACCAGTTGAAAAATCGGATGACCGACATATTTCTATTAGACTTTAGGACATCGTTTAGTTTGGGATCAGGATGAGGATTAACATTTTTTAGAATTATTTTTTTTGTCATGTAAAATTATAAAAAATTAAATAATTTTTCGAACTTTAAATTATTGTAAGGTTAATTTTAATTAAAAAATATTATTTTATAAAAATGGTTCAATAATCTTAACCTTGATTCTGATCCTGATTTCAAATCAAACAGTACTTAGGATTTCTAAACTAGCGTAGCCTATCAATGAAGAACAAAAAGACGATCTCTATGAGGATGATTTTTAGTTTAAATTCTACCATTGGTGTTTGATCGGTGTAAAAATGTGTTTATCAGATAGTTTATCTATTCATCTATCTTGAATTTTTTGCATCGAGCTTACAGATTTTCTGATTTTAGCAAAATTAGTTGAAGTTGCCATTAGGATTTCAAACTAGAAAAATCTAATTAAATTGTTATTCACATTACACATCAAAGAGGAGATATTAGAAATCATCTCAAAAGGTCCGTTGAAAGAAGAAAATAGTACCGGTGCACTGAAAAATCTAACGGGCTAGAGCAAATAAAGATAGTGAGTTGAAGCAAATGATGACAGCGGTGGAGCAGGCGCCCACCAAGGGATTGGAGCAGATCTTTGGCGGGTGAGGAGTTTGTATTTGGTGAGCTGGCGGGCCGATAGGAACTAACGATGTTGACGGTTGATGATTGGCAGTCAACTCTTTACAAGGAACAGAAAGACAGAGAGAGGATATCCGACGAGAAGAGATATTGTTAGGATTCATAGCGGAAGATTCACGAATCACTTTATTCTTAAATAACACAAGAAACGAGAAGTAATACAAGATAACAGAAAATAACAAGATAAAATAACGCGAGATCCACTATCAATAGATAAAGGCTTTTACAAGAGTTTATAAGAAGGATTTCACTCTTTTTTACTCAATTAAACTCTTTCTTCAAGCCTCGGCAATGCCTCCACCTTCAGAGAGAATCTCCAAGAGAGTACCACGAGTAACCACCACGAGAGACCACCAAGAAGCACTAAAAAGACACACACACAAGAGCCAACACTCTCTCTCTTTCTTTTATCTCTATTCTCTCTATTCCTCTCTCTCTATTTCTCTCTCGTTCAACCTTTATACTACGTCACAGATAAGTCCTATATATTATAGTATATTTATAGGTTTTTATTGGGTCTGAGTTTTACACAATTACAATTCCTAATAATATAAATCTAAATTCAACTTTGAATTCCTACTTTAATTCAAACTCCCCAACAAGATATGTCAGGCTTTATAGTAGCATTAGCAGCACTAACGATTACAAATTAGCAGTACTAAGTAATTAAGTATCGCTAATGGATAGTTAATATGGACACATCTTTAGTACCCGTTAATTAGCACCGAAAATACTTCACTTCTTGTCTTGGGAGGAGATATTTACTTGATTTTTATCTCTAAACCATTTTTTCCGCAAAAGTTGCATTCTTTTTAACTTGTCCATATGCATAATTAAGAAGCGATGACATGAAAAATACCAAATAAATTCATTAAAGAAAGAATCAAAACGATTATAATTATATCTTTCTAATCTCAAGTGGGGCTAATACAGAATCTCTTTAGTGAATAGAGAACCTAGTGAACAATAGTTCAATCAGTCATGCCAACCTGTCTAATTGGATTAATTAACTTAACGAAGCCTTCACCTTCTTCATTAAGTTGATTAATCAAGGTGCTTAGCACGACTAAACTAGCCTTACGTTTGCATCCAACTTGGCATTTCGAAAACAGTGGATAGAAATTTAACTCTTTTTTTAAATCTATTTTCAGATACCAAGTTGGTATTATTATCTTTTGTTGCTAAAAAAGAAAGTGAACTTTTTGTCACGTGGTGAAGACTATTTCTTTTTCGATTTTCCAATGCGATGGCTTCCTTGATAGAAGTCAATACCTTAAACGTACCAAATTCCGGTTGTGATTAACAAAGTCATTAGTCAGCCATCGTCCTTGATACATACCAGATAGAGAAGGAAACTTCGCGCAATCTGGTAGGCTTAGTTTCGTAACTAAAATGTTAATATGAGTTCAAAAATACGTGTAATTATAATGATTGCTTTTTGTTATTGAGATTAAATTAAAATTATAATGATTATGTTTATCTATCTTAATCAATTAATTTTATTTTATTTTTTTACCAAACTAATGTCTTCGTAAACCAATTTGTAACAATCACATAACATCGACTTTCCAAAAATATTTATCTGAGCAAATTTTTGATATTACCGTTGCTCGATTTTTTTTTCCTCCCAAACTAACGAGTGAAAGAATGGGTTCAATGTTGATTTGGTCGAGTCAGGGTCACGAGTCTGACTTTGAATCAGTCTGGCTCTAATTGCAGACTCGCGCGCCTGAACACTGAACAGTATATATATGTTAATGAACCCCACGTTGAGCTATCGTGGTGCACTTATCTCGTTTCTAAGCTGCGTCGAGAATTCAAGAAGAAATAGTCTCAAGTTTTCTCCATGGACGCCAAGGAAAGTGTTGTCACCAACCCTCTTCCGTCTCATGGGGAGCTCATCACCGTGCTCTCCATCGACGGCGGCGGCGTCCGGGGCATTATCCCCGGCACCATTCTTGCCTTCCTGGAATCGAAACTTCAAGTATATATGTTCCACCTTTGATATGTATATCACGAAGTATATTCTTTTATCCTCTTCTTGATGATTAATTTCTCATTCTTCTTGTAGGGATTTGATGGAAAGAGTGCAAGAATTGCAGACTACTTCGATGTCATCTCTGGAACGAGCACCGGAGGCCTCGTGACGGCAATGCTTACCGCTCCCAACAACGAAAACCGGCCGCTTTTCGCCGCGGAGGACATCAATCAATTTTATCTTGAGAACTGCCCCAAAATATTTCCTCAGAATCAGTAAGTTCATCTTTACCTTTGATTCTTGATATGATTATGAACTTACAATGATCTTCTTCGCTTCTTGCAGCGCAGGAATTTTCACTCCGACGGTCAATTTTCTCCGAGCGGCAACAGGGCCGAAGTATGATGGCAAGTTCTTGCACTCCAAGGTGCAAGAGCTTCTCGGCGGCATGAAGCTGGACAAAACCCTAACCAACATAGTTATTCCCACTTTTGATATCAAGCTCCTCCAGCCGACAATCTTCTCCACCATTGAGGTAATTTTCCGAGTTTTCTCTCTCTTAGTACAATGAACCCACCACTTCGTTCACTTCCATACTAATATCATATCTTGATTTCTTGTTTGTAGGCAAAAATTAAACCCTTGAAGAATCCTCTCCTCTCCGATGTTTGCATCGCCACCTCAGCGGCCCCGACGTACCTTCCTGGTCACTACTTCAAGATTGACCATGATGCAGCCACCCGGGAATTCAACCTCATCGACGGCGGCGTTGCAGCCAATAATCCAGTTTAGTATCTAGCTTGATATTTGTGACTTTGTTGTAAGTTGCAACGTGCTTGACATTCTGCATGGTTGAGCAGACATTGACGGCCATGAACCACTTAACGAAGGAGATCTTCCCAATCAAGCCCATGGACTACACGAAATTTCTTGTGATTTCCCTAGGAACAGGCTCCGCCAAGCAGGAAGAGAAATATAGCGCGCAAGATTCCGCCAAGTGGGGCATACTTGGATGGCTATACAACAAGAGCTCGACACCGTTGATCGATATTTTCAGTCAAGCGAGTGCCGACATGGTCGACATCCATGCTTCCGTGCTCTTCCAAGCTCTCCACAGCGAGAGGAACTATCTGCGCATCCAGGTGAGCTATTTTTCCTTTTACTTGTTTGACACGAACTAAAGCTGTCTTTTATGACAATTTCACCTTTTTTTTTTTCCCTCAAAATTGGGCTAAGAAAATGACGTGCCAACACAATGTGTTTTTTTTAGGTGTTTGGATGAATGAAAATTATGTCATATTAAGCGTATATTAACCGAGTTTAGTAGTTTAATTATTAAGTATTGTTGATATATATGTAACTCGTTGTCTTAATAGCATCTTTGCTAAGGATTGATTTCTGCGAATAGGATGATAGTCTCACAGGCAACGCTGCCTCAGTGGACATCTCGACGAAGGAGAACTTGGAGAGCCTAGTTCAGGTCGGCAAGGACCTCCTCAAGAAGCCGGTTTCCCGGGTGAACTTGGAGACCGGCAAGTATGAGCCCGTCGAAGGAGAGGGAACGAACGAGGAGGAGCTCACCCGCTTTGCGAAGCTTCTGTCCGACGAACGACGGTGTAGGATGGGCAAAGCGCTTGATAATTGACAGGCTTAGGCATGCTGCTCTATGTAAACGTGTCATGCACGGTTAAGGTTCTAGGTAGCCCTACGGTTTACTCGATTGTTTCGTTTCCAAGTTGATTAATTGTTAATTAATAAAGGAGGATTACTCCAAGTGTTTAATTCGATGGAAGTTGACCTAATTTAATAAAGCAACTTACCATAAGTTAATGACATTTTAAGAGTAGTTTATCTGTCCTTAACAAATATCAAAGACAAGGTCGACATAAGCTTGCTTAAGATCTGAAAAGGGCCATTTTTGACTTAAGTCAATCAATGGAATTGTGATTGGCCATGAGTCATGACAGGAAACGTCAGGGCATATAATATCTCCTTGACATTTTTGAATCAGGACCTAATCTCAGAAATGTGAAATTATAATTTCTGTAAATTGATTGAAATGAATTGAATCAGATGATACTAAATCGGATCGATCTCATGAATAATAATATCTCACGTATCAAATTGATTCATCGTCAAGAATTTTGTTCGATCCGTGTAACGCCTTGATATATATATGCAAGTTTGGACAGCTCAGCGAATTTGTGAGGATGGAGATGCAGTCACGCATAATAATTCCCGCGAGCACTTTTGTTTCTTTATTTTAAATTGACCGATAAGTGCGACAATTTTATAGTAAAAAAGCTGATCATCAAAATGGATAACGCCACAATAATCTTTAATTATTTGGATAGAGCTTCATATTCTCATCCAAGTGGACTAGAGAAATGGTGAGAAATCGTTTGTTGATCCTTGGATGTGAGCTTTGGCTTAGTCGTTTTACTCTGAGTACGATTTAAGCCTCTAAGCGAAGCTGATTTGATCCAATCCAATCGCCAAATCCAACCATACTATCTCAAAAGAAGGTTAAATGGAATCAATAATTCTTGACATCTTAACAGTTGACATCCTTGATTTCTAAGGCAGGGCCGCCCTCTATTGACAAAGAGCGACGATAGACAAACAAGGCACGCAAATATCAACTTGGTACATCAACTTGATGCGCTAAAATAAGGTCTGGGGCCAGAATTTAATACGTCACATGAAACCCATTTCCAGGCCATTAATCAGCAATTAATCCGTCATTATATGATCAATCCTATCACGCCCGTCTGTTACCAAAATCTCTCTCTCAGCCAACTTTATATAAAAAAATAAAATAAAAAAAAATTCAAGCTAGAAATACATCATTCATGTATAATTACGTGAGATTACTACAGAAACCCTAAACACTGCATCACTTCTTCCTCACGAGGAAGACGCTCAGCTCCGGCCCTCCGCCGGAGCCATCGGGGTTTATCATGTACAGAGCCTCCGAGTCCCTCGAGCCGACGACCCTCTCGAACCTCGCCCGAATGTAGGTCAATTCGCCGTCTGTCGACTCCCCCTCCCCCGGCCCCGGAAGCACTCCAGCCCCCGCGGACACCCACCGCAGCAGCGACATCACGTACCGCTCGTCGTCCGATGCCTCCCGCCGCCGTATCGAGTACCCGGACTTCCGACCGTTGCAGTATACAGCCCATACATGCTCCTCCATGAGCTTCTTCTTGTGCGTCCTCGTCTCGCTCTCAAGCGCAATCTTTACCAAACCGGAAGCCATCTCCTTATGCAGATAGCTAGTGAGCATTGGTAGCTCCACTAGGAATATCGGAGGTGATCGGAGATCTTCTTGAATTGCCAAGCTCACCTTGCCTCGCCGATAGCCGAATAAAGTGATAGTCGTGCCACCATCGGAGAGCAGGGCCTTGCTTGACTTTCCTAGCAGCGCCGCCATCTTGCACCCGGTGGTCAGCATTGGGAGTAACTTGAACATCTTGAAGATGCCGACCCCTCCCCCTGTTTTGGCCCTTTTCCGGTCGGTGGATTGCCGGAGGAGCGGCATTAGCACCGGAGTCTCCATCAGAGAAGGCATTGTTGTGTAGCTGAGCCGAACTGGTGCAAGTGTTTGATACGGTGATGCTCATATATAGAGAGTGAGGGATTAGGGTTAGGATTAGGGTTGGGAGGAAGGTGATGGGTTGGGTTGAGCGTCTATTTGGAAGCTTTATTTGTGCTGCTTTAGAAAGTGGAAGAGAGGCACTTCCCATGTTGGTTGGTTGGTCCCTTGAGACAAAGGGCAATGGCTTTTGATGGGAATTGTGGAGTAAGTACATTGATTGGAAGATAAGAGGAGGTGAACGGAATAATGGAAGAATGGAGATAAGGTGAGGGGAGTAGGACCACAGGCGGTGGTGGAGATCAGAAAGGGGGAAAAAGAAAAAGAGAGAGAGAGAGAGAGAGAGAGAGAGAGAGAGAGAGAGAGAGAGAGAGAGAGGAGGGACTATAGCTTTTGCTTGCTTCTTTGCCATGCAAGCTTTTCGAATTTCGACTTTATGTGATGAAATCAACCAAGAACAGCAAAGCAGAGTGGTTGAGCAATCCAAGTCTTACGACAAGTCTAAAAGAGTCTAAAAGATCTCAAAATCTGTGTCCAATGTACCTGCATTGACGCTGTTCTCTCTCAATCGTGTAATTGAAGGATATATATCAATATTAACGGTGCATGATTAAGCATTTGGGGGACCATATCACATTTCTTAATGGTCATCTACTTTACGCTGTTACACCAGAATATTCAATTAGTTCATGAATTATCTGCCACAGACTACAGTTAAGTCTCCTCTTCAACGTACTTCGTATGGAGAAGGCATCTGAATCCAACTTCATAAAGGTGAAAGCTCCTAGGTAGCTAAAGGTATCTTAATTATCTAACTTATCTCCTTTGTTCCCAATTAAGCAAGACTTACACTTGATTAAACCAGCAGAACAAGAGTTGATATTTGATGAGACATGTCAATCTGTAGCAGGCCCCAAAGCTTGAACCAATTTGATGGAACTTGACAATTGGCAGTAAACTACAATTAATCCTCTTTAATGTAGAAGTATAATCTCTTTGCAAATTAAGATTGACGAGGTTAATCATAATAGGCCAAAAAAAGGGTAAACAAGCTTTTAAGAGAAAACTTTTTGGGCATGGATTTGGCATGCTACTGTCCCCACTGAAAACCACTAAGCATTTCCCAAAAGGGATCTAAAGCAAGATTTGTGAAAAGATAGCCTTCAAGCTCTCATTCATTGCCAAAGCATTCCATGTGGACTTGCTTGTAGATTGTTCTCAACTCATGCTAGTTCAATCAAGGGTCTCTTTCAAGCCATTATTGTGGAAGGGCCTTTCAGAGCAGGGATGCTCGTGAGATTTCATGCTCCATACTGGTCCATTAGTATGACTGTATGAGGGGTTAAGTGAAAAATAGCTGGCCTTTTAGGAAAAAAGGAAGGGGCTAGTTGAGTTGCATTACATCATAGGTGAGGGAAATTATATGAAATGTGGCCCCAAAGAGCATGTGATATATGACGCTTTCTTTTCTCTGGGACTTTAGCTCTTCCAGCCAATTTCCCACTGTTTTGCTGCTTTTTTGTTTTGGTGAAGTCCTTGCTGGTGGGGTTATCTCATCTTTCCAATTCATGTGCAATTCCAATCCCATCCGAGGGCTTTTGTTTGGACAAGAAAGATCTACAAGATATGGGACTCAGATTTCGTTTTAAGTTTGCCATGATTCTTTTAGACAAGTTACTGTTGACACAAAAATTACAAAAAAAAAAAAAAAAAAAAGAATTTCAAATGCCTATCCTTCTTCGTTTATAAAGAGGAATATTAGGCAAAATATTAAATTTGGATTTTTGCATATATACCCTAGAAACTTGCTTAATTTCACTGATCTGTAAATTATTGTAATTGTCCTTATATCCTTTAAATTTTAAAAAAATTGTATAGATAGATACCTCTAGTGTTTAATTTTGCTCTTTGATTATATATATCCTTTGAAAAATCACCAGCATTTTTTTATAGAGAATCTTACCTCTCAATTATGAAGAGGTTTATTTATAGTAAAATAAAAACTATACAAATTTTAGTCAGTGATTTAAATATAAATACGAACGGAGGATAATCAGAAGTAATGTAAGAGCTTCTATGCAAAATTTAGAATTCTAAGGGAGTAAGATGCAATACTTTTGGGGGCTTTATTGAATTTAGATAAGTTTCTAGGAGTATAGCAAAAATCGCTTGTAGGTTTCAAAATACAGTTTTTTTTTTTTTTTTTTGTTCCTAAAGTACAAGAAAAATATAGGGTGTCGTCTGTAAAAAATTCCTTCATTTTCCAATTATTAATGGTTTGTTTCTGTCTGTGGGCTTTTATTTTGGCAGGCCGACACCAGCCCGGTCCATCACACAGGCCTGTTCGAGATTACCACCGCCTTGTCGGACGGAAAACAAGCGCTGCTCTTCAAAAAGGCGAACTTCCCATCTTTCGTGCGCTAATTCCTCTCTCCGTGTCTTCCTCTCCCAAAAATCCCATCTTTTCATGTCCAATCACCTCATTCCCTGCATCAAACCCCACGCCGAGCGCTCCCGATCCGACTCCCGGATAAGCAGGCTTGCCATCTCCATCTCCCAAATTTTCAAATCCCATGAAACCAACCCAAATTGGCCCCAATCCCTCGAAGAAATCTCCCCAAATGACGAAGATTTGCTCCGATCATCGCCCGGATCCCCGACCCCGATCCCGCCCTCCGTTTCTTCTCCTGGACTCGCCACCGGCCCTACGCCAGCTCCCCTGATTCACTCGCGTACTCCTCCCTCCTCACAGTACTCACCAGGTCTCGGCGGTTTTTGGATGTTAGAGTTTCTGCTGGAAATGATGAAAAAGGAAGAAAAGGCACCGTCTTGGGAAGCCCTGAGTGCTCTTCTTGGCGACTATTCGAGTTCTGGATTGGAAAATAAGGCTTTGGAGGTATATTCTGGGATGAAAGGCCGTGAGGGGGTCTTCCCTGCTGTTGCTGATTGTAACCTTTTTCTTGGGTTGCTTGTGAAAAGGTGGCGTTTTGATAATGCGCGCAAGGTGTATGATTAAATGCTGAAAAGAGATGGTGGGGTGGATAATTATAGTACTTGTATAATGGTTAAGGGATTGTGTGTGAAGGGGAAGATGGATGAGGCCCAGAAGTCGATTAGCAATCGTTGGGATGTTGGCTGCATTCCCAATGTTGTGTTCTACAATACACTTGTAGATGGATACTGTAAATATGGGGATGCTCAGAAGGCTATGCATTGCTTAGGGAGATGGAGTTGAAGGGGTTTCTGCCTACATTGTTGTCATACGGAATTTTGATCCATGGATTTTGCAAGGAAGGGAATTTTAAGGAAGTGAGACAGATTTTAGCAGAAAAGGAAGACTGGGGATTGCATCCAAATGTGCAAATTTATAATGCTCTCATAGATGCATGCTGTAAGCACAGTACCTTAGTGGAGGCAAAAGCGGTTCTGAGGCATATGATTTCATTTGGTTGTGAACCGGATAATATTACATATAACACTTTGATCAATGTCTATTGCCAAATCAAAAAGTTCGTGAGGTTGAGGGTCTTTTGAGACAGGCCATTTGGAGGAGGTTGGCTCCAAATGGGCTCAGCAATACTCCAATTGTTCATGGGTTTTGCAGGGATAGAATTTTCATTCCTGCATCAATTTTGATAGTTGAAATGATGGAGAAAGGCCATAAGCATGATTTGGTACCTTATGGTGTTGAGGTTCGCAATGGAATGTTCATTAATAATTTTATTTTTAAATAATATAAGATAAAAGAAAACAATAAGAATAGACACAAATATATATATAATTCACTAAAAATAGGATTATGTTCATAGAAAGAGCGAGAAATTCACTATTAAAAATTTTTATAAGAGTCTACACGAAAAATTATATTTTTTTTCAACTAAACTCTTTTATTAAATCTTAACAACACTTCCATTCTCGGAGAAAATCTCCAAAAGAATATTACGAAAAACTACCACAATAGACCACTGTAAAACAGTAAAAAGATTCACACACGAGAGCGATGCTCTCGTTCTTTCTCTTCTTAATTTTTCTCTATTTCAACCTTAGCACTACACTATGCCTAAACTTTATGTATTATTAAAATATTTATAAATCCTTATTGAGTCTGAGTTTTATTCTAATTATAATTTTTAATATTATATAATAAATATTCAAAATCAATCATAAGTTTGAATTTAATTTCAAATTCATATTTTAATTCAAATTCTAATCCGAGTTCGAAATATTCAAACTTAATAATCTTCACATTCGCTTGAACTCAAACATACCACTATCACGAATTTTTAACTATCACCCATTATTCATCCTCTTCTCCTGAGCTACTAGCTTATTCAGTTAATTATAAGACTTGAGATTAAGCTAATCTTAAATTCACTCTTCATGTCTACAGTCTTATACTTCTAAAATTTTTTTGAAAGACTTGTATATGTTGTCATATCAAAGGTAATTCAAAAAGAATGTCGATCGGCCGTCAAATCATTTATCACACTTCCTCTTCGCTATTGTAGCTATCAAAATTCGACCTACAATAGTATTTTCTACCAATCGATAAATATTGTTGCACTTTTCTTTATATATTACCTTCATGACTTCATTTTTTACTGAATAATTACAGTCTTTTGAGTTCAGTACACCAAGTGAAATTATATTTTTTTCGCATATTGGGAATATGCCTCACCGCAATGAGAGTACAAACCGGTCTATCAAATATTTGGATTTGGACTGTTTTCGCACAAACGATCTCACAAATCGAATTATCGTCCAACTAAATAGTATCTTTCTTTTTATTCTTTTCAAAAGAAATAAAACAATTTTTTTTTTAGCAAATATGGTAAAAACTATCATAATCTAAAATCCACTGATTAGAAGTGTCAATTTTTGTGAATATTGTAAAAACATCTCCGTCCACACTATTTTCAGAAGTATTATCCACCACTGCTATCGATATATTTGAAGACTCTATTTTCTCATAATTTGAACAGTGTCACTTAATACAGTCATACTTTTTACACGAATAACATTATATTTTTATCTTCAATTTTGATTTGGACAGGTACTTGTCTTTTATATGTTCTCTTGATCTTTCTCTTTTATAAGTTATAAATCTTTTACCAATCTCGATATTGATATTAGAGTTTCTTATTTTCTCATTAGAAAAAAGACTAGTTGTCATTTCTTTCATCTTGAAAATTTCTTTACCATAAAAAATTATGATCATAATATGATCATACAAAATAAGAAGAAACATCATGAGAATTAATAACTTATCATCATCTTCAATTTTTATATTAATTTTCAGCAAATTATTGATAATTTTATTTAAGGTATTCAGCTGATACAATATAATTATACTTTTGTTCATACATAATTCATACAACTATTATTTTAAGTAGAACTTATTTGTGAGGTTTTTTGATATGTACAACTTCTTAAGTTTTGTCCATATGTGCACCATCGTCTCTTCATCAATGATATTGTATAAAAACTCATCAGTCAAGATTAGAATAATTAAATTCAATATCTTCTGATTTATCTCATTCCATATTTTATCACTTATCTTGGTCAATTTTTTTTATCCTCTAATATCTTTTGCAAACATTTATAAATAAGAACCGTCTTCATTTTCTTTTACTATAAAACAAAATTTAGCTTGCCTTCAAAATTTTTCACATTAAGTAAAAATTTTGTTATATTAGTTATTTGCTCTTAAACTTTGATACATATTGTTGATATTTGCGGTGGAAGATTTACAAATCAGCTTGTTCTCAGATAACACAAGAAATAAGAAGAAATATAAGATAAAAGAAAATAATAAAAAATAGCGATATATGTGATTTACCTAAAATCGGGTTATTTCCATGAGAAGAGCGAGAAATCTATTATCAAGAAACTTTATAAGAGTGTACAAAAAGATTGCACTTTTTTGTTATCCAATTAAAATTTTTCATTAAGTCTTGGTAACGTCTTCACCTTCAGAAAAAATCTCCAAAAGAATATCATGAGAAACTATCACGAGAGACCACCGAAAAGCACTAAAAAGACCCACACACGATGACCGACATTCTATCTCTTTCCTTTTTTTCTCTATTCTCTATATTTTTCTTTAGTTCAATCTTAGCACTACACCATATCTAAATATCATATATTAATAGAATATTTATATACTCTTATTAAGTCTGAGTTTTATTTTAATTATAAGTCTTAATATTATATAATAAAAATTTAAAATTAATTATAAGTCGGAATTCAATCTTAAATTCCTACTTTAACTTAAATTCCAATATGAATTTCAGACATTCAAACTCAACATTATGGTGCTCTAGTTTATGGCCTTAGGGTGATGGGTGAGATGTCTGATGCTTTGGCTATTCGAGAAAAGATGATGGAAAGGGAAATTTTCCCAGATGCATGTATGCACAATATTTTGATAAGTGGACTTTGCAAGAAGGGAATGCTTCCATCTGCCACAAAGCTGCTCACTGAGATGCTTGACCATAATGTTCTCCCGGATGACTTTGTTTATGCCACTCTAATTGATGGATTCATTAGACATGGGGATCTTGATGAAGCAAAGAGGATATTTGAATTTATGGGAAAAAAGGCATTAGGCCAGGTGTTGTAGGCTTTAATTCTATTCTCAAAGGTTATTGTAAAATTGGGATGATGAATGATGCAACTTTGTGCATCAATAAAATGATTCTGGATGGACTATTTCCTGATGAGTTCACCTATACAACAATTATAGATGGTTATGTGAAGTCTAAAGACCTGGATGGTGCTTTAAGGGAATTTAGTGACATGCTGAAGCGCAAACACAAACCAAATGTAGCCACATATACTGCACTTATTAACGGATTCTGTCAGACTGGAAATTTTGATAGGGCTGAGAAGTTATTTAAAGAGATTCAGATCTGTGGTCTATCCCAAATGTTGTTACATTTAGTAGTCTGATTGGTAACTTTTGTAAAGATAACAGAGTTGATATGTCTGTTGCATATTTTGAAGAAATGTTGCATAGTAATTGCATTCCTAATGAAATTACATATCACTATTTGATTAATGGTCTAACTAATAGTGTACAAATTCTCGATTCTAAGAAGTATGAGATACAAGAGAGTAGTGGATCTGTGGTTTTGGTTATATTCAAGAGCATGATATCAGATGCATGGGATTGTTGGACTGCTGCATATAATACTATCATCTTGTGTCTATATAGAAATCTAATGTTGGAAAAGGCAATAAAGCTGAGAGATAAAATGGCTAAAAGGGTTTGCCAAATTCTGTCACTTTTGTTTTCCTTCTTTATGTAATTTGTGGAAAAGGAAAATCAAAAGACTGGAGAAACATTCTTTCTTGTGATTTCACACAAAAATGAACTCAAAATTGCTATTCGTTATGGTAAATTGCTAGATACGTACCTTTATCGAGGAATGGGTTCAGAGGCTTCAGCGATTTTGCAATCGTTACTAGCAAACAAGATGTCTCTAGATATATCAGCTAGTCAAACAGTGTGATGGAAACTGTTTGTCTCACCATGTTAAAGCTTGACTCTGAACAGAGATGATAGGTCATTAAGCAACTTTCAGGACATGTTGACAGTGACCTTTGAGAACAGCCTTCTCCAGGCAAAGTTGTCATCATGAAGATCTTACTCGAAGGTGAAGGCTATATTCCAAGAAAATTAGGTGACTATCTTTTCAGAAGCAAATAAAAGATATAAGGCAGTAATCACTTGAGCATGTCGATGAACTTCTCTTGTTACTTCCGCAGCTAAGTCAATCCAGCTGAAAATGGTCAGATTGAGTCCTAGAGGCTTAAACACTTTGCACAGCAGAGTTCACATGAGCCATACACTGCTGTCCAAGGAAGCTTAAGTCTCAGCAATAAATTTGTTATGGAGAGCAGCTCATGGGGAGCTATTATATACTCAGAAAAGTGCCAGAGAATTAACTTTTGCCATGACATCTCTGGCCAATGTTTGCTCATATTGAACGGGTATTGTTATACATTCCAACTCCGTTACTCAGTAGATTCTTTTGTTTCATTTCTTTGTTTAATAGGCATTTTATATGATATACAGCTAAAGTTTGTTTTGATCGTCATTACATTACAATGAAAACCAAGTCATGAAGATATCTATTTGTATACTTCTGGGTTAATTGCACTCGTAGACATGGTTGTGATGCAAGTTATACATCTACAGTAAATAAGGCTATAAATCAGCCTTGGCTTGGGCCTAGATGGGTCTGAGGAGCCCAGAATCTTTAAGCTAGTCCTGGTCCAAGCCGAAGCTGAAGTTCTTTATGTAGCATATTTTGATTGTTGCTAAAAAAATCATAATTGATTTCGGTTCTTACTATGTGTACAGACAATTTGTTTCCAGTATATCGTTTTTGACCGCCATTAAGCATATAAATTAAAAACTTTGATGAATTATATTGTGTCAGCATATGTAACTATGGACACATCACATACCTACATAACAATAATATAAAATTGCATGGGCATGTATATGCCCTATCAAACTTCATCAATAGACAGCCCTAGTTTATAATCATTTCAGAATCAAATTTAAGCTACTTGACTACTTGCACAATCTGAATAATAAGGGTAAGTGGGCCGCCTATGCGGCCGCCTTCTGGTCGCTAATCGCCTTGCTGGCTGCATTTTTTTTCTTAACAAACAAACCAATCCTATATAAATTATCTTGCATTCCCTTTAGGAAGTTATTTGGATTTTATATTTTGTTGTAGTTTCTTGACTCTAGTTTGTGGTAAATGATTGTGTAATAAATGATATTTGAGTGGTATATTACATCATGCTGATTTATGATTTATCTATTATAATTTGTTTTGATCTGGTATTAGTCATTCTTTATCAATAATTGAATTCATTTTTAGTCTTCATTCCAATTGGTTATTAGTATATTAAATTATTTTCCATAGAACATGTTTCTACAACTAAGTACAATAAATAATTTTATGTTTATTTTAAAATAATTTTTATTGGTGACTACCTAAACTGGCTAAGCACAACTGCTTTTACTTCTGCGGTGGCTTTCTGGTCCTGCATCCAATTGATTCCCGAACTCTGGATTTGGGCAGCTATTCTTCATTCTGAAGAAAGCCTACCGCGAGGTGGACTGATGCAGAGTAGAAAAGAAGATTGACAGGAACTTGAATATGATGCAGTTATTGATAGGCTGGTCTGGTATTGTCACCTTTTTGGATGAAAATGATATTGTTAACCAGTTTAGGTGGATCTCAGCTGAAAATAGATTTAATTGATTCTGAGGGCACTTGGCAAGTTGTTAAAGAACAAACCATGCCGAAGTTACTCGAGGTTATGAACTTCATAAACCAAAGAATATGAGGTACTTTTCCGTGATATAAGTTGTCTTTCTTGAGATAGCTTCAAAAGAATGATATATAGTGAGTTTTGTGTACCTCTTGCTTTCACATGAATTTCAGGTGTGCTTCTGCTAGTGAACGTACAGCAATTCTAGTCCCAATGTTGTGCAGATTCCATCATCTACTCTTTTCTTTGAGGCAAAGCATTTCCCATAGCTAGTATTGCAATATAGATTAGCCATTGAATGCAATATTCTACTGCAGGAATGACAATTGAGGTCTTTACTTTCCTTGGAACAGAAGCCACATTATCCACGAGATCACTCCATGGAAGAGAACTACAGCATTCCCTGCGACATACTCTTTGAAGGTAATTCTGTTGGCATGGGATTTGAAGATTATCAAAATCCGTGATTTCTTGGACTGTGGTTTGATTATTTATAATACTTTCAGTAATATTGATGTTATCCATGGTCCATGTGGATAATGCATTATCCAAAAAAGGTGCTAGTCTTTTCATTGCTTATCTGAAAAACTAGGACCATCAACCTCAAGGTAGTTGCTGGCAATCCATGGAAGAAATGTGTCACCATAACACAATAAATGTGATTTCTACAGGTTACCACACTATGTGACCTTTATGCAAAACCATCTTGGTGGTGGAGGCATCAAGATTGGGACCATTTAATCTGGGTCCAGCCAAGTTCTAAAGAATCATACCTGTACAACATAGTAGTGACAAACAGAACATTACTGTAGACAAGTTGGGCACCCAAACAGGTCTGGTTTGCCTTGGATTATCTGGTGTAATTTTAGCCATTTTGCACTCTTGATCTAATGGGTAATACTACTGTGTTCTACAACATATAACCCCATGACCCACAACCTATTCAAAACTGAATTTTAGCCATGGGTTTTCTATTGATAGTTTGACGCTATACTGTTCAATCAAAATGCCTGAAATTGATGGGCTAGTTATGGGCCACCTTATTATAGCCTAATATAAAAGTCAGTTACCTAAATCTTTTTTGGAGAGTCTATAGGCTTATGATGATTAGAATATTGGGTATGGCTTACCAAAAGAATGGAAGTAATGGACTGTAATGGTCAAACACAGGAGTCAAAGTGGATGTCACGAGTGCTACTTTGTCAGGAAAGAAATAAAGAAAGAAAATGGTTGGACTTAAGAGAGAATGAAGTGCAACAATCATGAGAAGTCTTAGTGGTCAGGCAACTCAACAACAGTCCTCTTTTTTTTAGTGGTGAAAAGCAAAGGATATGGGAGGAATGCCAGTAGACACTGGCCAGTGCCTCCCGGTGAGTTTACATTCTCCATAAATGGTGGCTTTTTTCACCGACCTCCTCCATTCATTCTCAGAGTAAGTGGATGTCGTGCTGAGGTTAGGACAAGGATAAAGGTGGAATATGCAATGTTGTTATCTCTATGCCAACTTGCTAATATTCATTATGGTTATTCCATTTTCCCTGTTAATCCAGGGACATCCACTTCATCCGGTTCTATTCCATCGCCAGACATGTGTGCTGTCCAGTGAGTTCAAGTAAAAGGATGATGCTTCAAGCTGTCTCCATATGGAATCCTTGAAGCATGAACAACACAGAAAATGGATAGAACAGTAAGTTTGTTTACTTTCTTCGATGAGAATAAGATCAAAGCTTGTCTACTTTTCATATTTTGACAACTACGCGAATGTGTTTCACTGACTGGATTTGTTGGGGGGCCTACTGAGATGTGATTGTGGGGCATAACCTGAGCATGTCTGGCTCAACAATGGATAGTGTGCTTGGGCTAATAATAACCTGTGAGCCACATTGGTTTATTTCATGGGGCCCTGCCTCTGTCCCCTCATCTTGTCATTTAAGAAGCATGAAGCAGTCAAACTTGGCAGAGCCTAGATCCTCATCATGTTTTGTTGCACAAATTGCATCATTCCCTCCTTGCTTTGCAGCATGATGTGAATATACGTAGTCTATATAGATGCAAAGCAGCAGCTGAATAAATTCTGTAATATTTGGTGAAACTTTAATGTATTTGTCTGACAGATTTGTATATAATTCTCCATCTGCCTCGATTGTCTCAGGCAGGAGAGACCAACGGTTTTCCCAGGTTTTGCAGTGCGGATGTACGCATGTCCCCTGCTTCCAGCTCAACTGCTACGTCTTCTCCTTGATGTCTCAACCTACCAATGGGGCAAATTATTATTATGCTGATTAACCGGAGTGCATTGCGTCATTAGATGTGCATAGCATCTCCATCAACATTTTTATTTGATGGCACAAATTACTTTCGGATTTGGTATATCCTTTTTTATGATATATTTCAATATCATTTCTTTTTTTAAAAAAAAAATCCAAGAAAATTTTAATTAAAAGACTTCCAAATTCCAAAGTTGAAAGGTGGAGCCCAGACATTAAGCCCCATTTATTATGCTCTTTCCTCTCTTGTGAAACCCCTGGTCCTCCAGCGCGGCTTCCTTCACCGACCAGTAACATGTGTCGGTTCATGATAAGCCGCAAGCGACAGCATAGCCGAGATCTTATATGGTTCTGGCGGTGCAGCGGATGCCTGGGCCTTCAGTTTTATTCACGACGACCCGCCAACTGTATCCAAAATCGCTCAGCTATTTAATTCCCTTAACTGCCCGTTTCCCAGTTCCCGTTTGAAAGGGGGGAAACGCTGAGTCCATTTTCCGGTCCCATCTTCCGGTGCGGGTTCACTGCTCTCCGTAAAGGCCAATCCTCCTGTCCATGCGACGCTGAATCGTGTCTTTCCCGTGCGAGTACCGGCCTACTTTCTGCAACGTAAAACTAAGGAATGAAGTGAATTGCTAGTCCCACTTGAGATGCGGTAAGCTCACCGCCACAGTTCGCTCTTTTACTCCGATTCATAACTGCATCGAACAAGCACCAGAGGACGGGGACGAAAACGAAACCGAGGGCGACGAGAGCTCCGTCTCCATCCGCAATGCCGTGATATAGAGCTAGGGTTTCTTGGGTTTCGAGATCTCCATAGCTTGATCCATGGGTCTCTGCCATAGCATTCCCCAGAGCACCCTTTCCCTCGCCGAGGACTCGCCGCCGCGTCCGCCGTCGCCTCCTGCGGCAACGCTGCCGGACGACACAGCTGCTCCCGCGGTGGAGATCAAGGAGAAGGAGAGCAAGCCATGGGCTTCGCCATTCTTCCCTTTCTACAGCCCCAGCCCCGCTCACGGCCTCTTCTCCAAGAAATCGCCCGCGCCCGGAGGTGGGGGGTCGGCGAAGAGCACGCCGAGTAGGTTGTTTAGGAACCCGTTCCCGCCGCCGTCGCCGGCGAAGCATATTAGGGCCGTGCTAGCGAGGCGGCAGGGGGCGGTGAAGCCAAATGAAGCGGCGATCCCGGAGGATGGTGGGGGTGATGGCGGGGTGAGGGGTTTGGATAAGAGTTTTGGGTTTTCGAAGGGGTTTGCGGGGAAGTATGAGGTTGGGGAGGAGGTGGGGAGGGGGCATTTTGGATATACCTGCTCGGCGAGGTTCAAGAAGGGAGAGAGCAAGGGGCAGCAGGTTGCTGTGAAGATCATTCCCAAGGACAAGGTCTGAAAAAAGCTCAAATTTCACTTCAGCTCGTCTTTCTTTTGCTGATTTTGTTGTACTTTGCTTAGTAGGGGATCTCAGACTCTGAAAGGTCTCGCCTTTTTTTTACTGAGGCAATTTAGTAGCCAACAAAAGTTAAACTAAAGGACAACAGGCTGTTTGGACTAAATTTTAGTTTTAATTGAGAAATCGAGGATTCGCTTCCTGGTAGATTTTTTCTATATTGTTTTTTTATCAACTTCACTTTTTCGCATTTTTTTTTTTCACTTCTTGGATTCTAGTTTTGGAATTCTGCATATTCTGAAATTTTCGGAGGTGCATTGCTGAAGCCAAAATACTGTAATGGGTTCTCTTCGAAAATAATGAATGATATAGATAATTTTATTATCTAGTGGCTGTTTTTAGGAGTTTGGTAATGGTGAAGATGAAATTCTACAACATCATGTTTTTGTTAATGTAGTTAGAGAATCTGTTTTGCTTCTGCCTCCTGCTCCTTTTTCCCCTTTCTTTGCATCAGTTGGTTCATATTGGTATTATGTTGCAACAATTCATGGGGAAGCTTGATTGGTCCTGGGAAACCAAATATTAGACGTTGATTAGCCCAAGCATGATATTTTTGTGGTTGTATGTTTTGACACAGTAGACCTATGGGAATGTGGGTGAGTCTCTTCTACCCTAATTTGGCTTGTGAAACTTATTCAATAGTAATACAGGTTGCAGTATACCTCATTGTTTATTGCATGATGCATCCTGAAGAAAGGAATCCCTTTTTTTTCCATGACTGTGAAACAGACAACTAAGTCTGTCCCACAATCATTCAGATGTGTCTAGATTCTACTAAGTTAAATATTATTGTAATATTATTTGTGGACATTGCAGATTTTGATGAAATGCCTTTATGAAGGAATAATGATGTCATATGATCAGTTTAGGACAAAGGCATTACTGCCAGATTACTATTTAATTTCAAGGATTTTTTCCACTCTTAAGTAAAAACCGGTTCCTTATGAATGGTTGCTAGCTACTTGATCAGTGTCCTGATTTTTTCTTGTGAAAATTTTGTGTATGTTTATGTGAAAAAACCAAAATTGGCTGGGGTGTTAGTAGAGGGTATGGTTTGGGGATGGAACAGGATGGAGAGAGGGTAATGACTGTTAATGTATTCTGTTTTGGGTCCTCATTTTCTTATGAAAGAACCAAATTGGCTGTAATTCTGTTTATTTAGCCAAAAGCAATCTTCTTTCTAAACTATCTAAACAGGGAAACATTTGTGTTCTATATAATTTGATATCGAGAAGAACAAATTCAGGACGTCACATTTGGTAATCTGCCTTATGTTTTGAAATTCTACCCATATGACACATTTAGATTATCATCATGGTAATAATAAACCAATCCAGATCATTGATGTTCTGTTGTTGGTGTGAGATGACTTGCACTGTAGTTTATTAGACTTACATGTTGACCACTTTCCACTTTCCAGTTTCCACTACTCAGTTCAATGTGCCAACTGTTACTTACCAGGGAAAAAAATAAAATAAAGGGAAAAACAATCTTAAACTGATTTGGTTGGAGATTCCATAAGATTTATTGACTATTTGCAACAAACACAAGATTAAGTTCCTGTCTTATTGTTGACCAATTTCAAATTTCAATATTTTGTAACTACCTCTGTTTGGAAAGGGATTTTTGTCTTTGATGGGGCTTCTACTATTTTGCCAGATGACTACAGCAATAGCTATAGAAGACGTTAGAAGAGAGGTCAAGATATTAAGAGCTTTGACAGGACACAGAAACCTGGTCAAATTTTATGATGCATATGAAGACAATGAAAATGTTTACATCATAATGGAGTAAGTTTCTTTACATATGCTACTGTATGTTGCTTGTCTGGTTAGCTTCTCCGCTATCTTTCACAACAGTTAGGTCTCATGTAGTCACTAATTAGGAAGAACATTATTTTATTTGATTGGGTCATCTTTATGATGACTTGTTGGAAGCAGAACAAGCAGAATGTAGGACGTTCAGAAATCACTCAAAACTAGTCTAGGGCATAAGATGCCGCCAGGTAATGATTTTGGGTTCCATGTTGTTTTTAGGTGCATAGGATTACTTAAATGTTGGTGAAATACGACCTTTAAACAATAGGGCTGAGGGGTGTCTAGAGCAGCATGATCTCCAATATAAGTTTTTTGATCATTGTGCAGGACGTTTCCAATTTGGCTAGGATGTCATTATTGTTCGGTCCATATTCCTGTATATCCTCAGCTTACATCTACATTTGATACTTTTTTCCATTCTGTCAACCTTTATCCAGTCTGCCTGAATTGCGTGGGTTACCTTTTTCCTGAGCATTCTTTTTAATTGTGATTAGGCATTATGGAGCTATGCATCTGAAAATGTGTGTAGATGAAGTATGAGAGAAATTACCCAGGGGTTTTTAGTATATTGAAACATTAAAAGTATTTGACATTTTCTTGAATTCCGAAGGTAAGAACCGAAGCATAGTGGTTGCGCCAACCTCTTCTGCCTGTAGAACATAGACATTTTGCTGTACCTGAATTCTATGTTTGAGTAAGATTATTCTGAACCTGCCCTAGCTAATTAATCTTGGCAAGTATCAGTAATAGCTGGAGTTTCTGCCGACAACTTCCAAGGTTGAACCTGAAAAATTGTGCAATAAAGCTCAACATTTGTGATCTAAAAGCAGTTTAGCAGTCATCTATGTTTTCATTTGATCCAGATAATATAACTGAACTTGGTTGTTTATGAAAAGCTAGGAAGAAATTGTTTGGAAGTCATTGAGTTGGGGAAGTTCTTTTGTATAGCTCTAAAGTGAAAGATTTCAAATGTGACAAAAAATGTCAAATAATAGCATTTCAGGTATAATGTAACTAATTCTAAAATTAACTGGGTTATGTTGGATGTTGAACATAGAAGGTTGGGATTTCCAAAGCCTTGATTTTATGCTTATATTTTTCTGGCATGTTGCATTTTTTTCGAAATAACGCTCCAAATAGCAGTGTTTGGTTTCAGTTTTTTTGTTAATATGGTGCATCCTACTGCCATTCTCAGGTTATGTGAAGGTGGAGAACTTTTAGATAGGATACTTTCGAGGTAACTGATGTTCTGGTTGCATCATCAGTTTATTCTTCATCTGTTTTTATCTTCAGGTCCAAGCAATAAATTTCCATTGCTTTTGGTTAAGATGGCCTGTATGAATGCATATTTCAATCCTTGAACAGAGATGGCAAATATTCAGAAGATGATGCAAAAGCTGTCATGGTACATATATTAAATGTCGTTGCATTTTGCCATCTTCAAGGAGTAGTGCACCGGGATCTGAAACCAGAGGTACTGCATTGTTAGCTTTGTGTTTTTCTCCTTTTTCTGAGGAAATATACATGGAATGTAGCATCAATAGTTGTCTCTTAATTAATTGCTTCATTTTATTGTCATCTATCATTATGTTTGGTTGAAAGCCATGCAAGTGATGTTGATATTTCAACATCTTGGTTGCTGATCAACAATGTTGTTCCTGATGCATAGCATATTCAAGTTTCGTCAGTATGCCTTTTTCTCCATTTGATTATGCATGTGTAACTGTTGGTTATTCATTTTCAGAATTTTCTTTTTACATCAAAGGATGAAAACTCTCAGTTGAAGGCTATAGACTTTGGCTTGTCCGACTTTGTCAAACCAGGTCTGTTACTACCGGTGAGGATAGATATTTCCTGTTCTATGTCAGTTTTGTAGGTCATGAAAATGACCTCATATTTCTGCCAAAAGATTGAGCAAGATGTTCTTTTCTCTTGTATGTCATTCTAGGTTTCTTGAGTGCATTCAATAATTTCTGTTTATTCACTTGATTTTGCAGATGAAAAACTTAATGACATTGTAGGAAGTGCGTATTATGTTGCACCAGAAGTCCTTCATAGATCATACAGCACAGAAGCCGATGTGTGGAGTATTGGTGTAATTGCGTACATTCTTCTTTGTGGGAGTCGTCCATTTTGGGCCCGAACTGAGTCTGGTATCTTCAGAGCTGTCCTGAAAGCTGACCCAAGTTTTAATGACCCACCGTGGCCTTCTTTATCTCCTGAGGCAAAAGATTTTGTGAGGCGTTTATTAACCAAAGATCCACGCAGGAGAATGACAGCTGCACAGGCATTATGTGAGCACTGTTGACTAGTAAATTGTGGGTTTGCTTTCTTTCCTTCTTAAATTATCCATAACTTCTTTTATGCAGGTCATCCCTGGATCGGAAATTATAATGATGTGAAAGTGCCCCTGGATATTTTAGTATTTAGAATGATAAAAGCCTACTTACGTTCCTCCTCCCTGCGGAAAGTTGCTTTACGCGTATGTATCTTCTTTTTCCTGCCATGAATTTTTTGTCCATAATGTTGAAGAATGTTTACAATTATCTTTCCTGCTTTTCTATCATGTGCATATGTTATTTACTAATGATCTAGGATTGGAAACTATAAAACTTATAGGCAGGTAAAAGAGATTACATATTCATTTTTTATATGCTTCTTATTTCCTGGCTAAAAGTAAATATAAATTACTAACAATGTGTCTTACTGGACTTCACATGCTTGCTTTGCATTCCATGGCTGATACTTTTAGGTTTCTAAATTTCCCTATTTAATCTTATAAACAAAGAAATTTCTCTGGAACAGGCACTTTCAAAGACATTGACTGTTGATGAGCTCTTTTATCTTAAGGGACAATTCAATATATTGGAACCAAACAAAAAAGGTTGCATAACTCTTGAGAATGTCAAGATGGTTAGTGCCATTTTTATGCTGCTAAAATGCCAGCTAAAGGTTTAGCTCCTTCAATATTTAGACATACTATTATCACTAAAATTTTCTTTTATATTCCATGTATAGGCATTGGCAAAATATTCAACAGATGCAATGAAGGAATCTCGTGTTCACGACCTAATTGTCTCGGTATGTCTTCTCCATTTTTAGCAGACAGTGGTTATGTATTTTTCTTATTTCAGTTATGACATACCTGTATGTGTTTTGCCAGCTGAGTGCTCTTCAATACAGAAGAATGGACTTTGATGAGTTCTGTGCAGCAACACTAAGTGTTCATCAACTGGAAGGTCTTGATAGGTGGGAGCAACATGCTCGTTGTGCTTATGAGCTCTTTGAGAAGGATGGGAACCGGGCCATCGTTATTGAGGAACTTGCTTCGGTGAGTTGGATTTCAAAATTTCATGTGAATCTCTCGATCAACTTAACACTTTTGTATCAAAAATCTAATATTGTCAAAGACGGATTGAAGTAGTTCTTACTTCTCACTCTTGTGAACGACTGTGGCACATGATGGTCCCTTCACCTGATTCAATTGCAGCAAAAATTCTAGAATACTTCTGGAAAAAATTAGAGTACTTGTTAATTGTCGTTTCTTGTTTCTTGATAAATGCTAGTCAGATATCATTAATTTCACAAACTCGTAAAAAAATATGAAAAAAAAGGGGGATGGGGCCAATTGTCCCTAGAGCATGCTATTAGTCATGAACTGTTCATTGCTTTTATTTTTTTCTTTATTTTGCTAACCCTGTGAAATCTGTCAATTTATTCAACTTATGGCTTGATATTCAATTTTATGCAATGAAGTGTTTATATATGCTGATCCCTTCTCTTTGGCAATTTCAGGAACTTGGGCTCAGCCCAAATGTTCCAGTACATGCAGTTCTCCATGATTGGATCAGGCACACTGATGGTAAACTTAGCTTCCTTGGATTTGTTAAGTTATTGCATGGTGCATCTAGCCGGTGCCTCCCAAAGGCACACTAGTTTAGCCCATTGGTTCTGCTTGAATGCTATTAGCTGGAATTGAATGGAGCGACTCATCCCAGTTTGCCAGACATTTATTCGAGGCCAGTCTAGTGTTGAGCTACAAAGCTGTTGCCATACAATGTGTTCCTTTTTTCTTTTTTTTTTTCTTTTTTTCCTTTTTTGCATTGCCATGCGATCAACTGCAACAAGGCATGGAGCAAGAAGAAGCTACAAAGAAAGATCTGTTGAAGTTATTGGATGAGTAACATACAGGTGACTGGGTTAGCATTCTGTAAGGTATTTTTCTTGTCACAGTTTTTTGAAGTGTTGGTGAGTCAGTCCTTGTGACTTACGATAACTTTGTATGTGGCCAAACATTGTACCATGGACATTACTGTCTGCTCTCTAACCTAGTCAGAAAAAGATGTAGGGACACTTGTACTAATGATTGCGGTTAATTTTTAGATTTTTCATATGAAGGTAATTAATGCCAGTGACAGCCTATTTCTAGAAGCTTTTTGGCCAATATGACTTTGGTGTAGTAGCTGTGTTTGGAGACTTTGCTGAACCAGACACTCTAATGAAGTATTAGCAATGAATTGGCACCATGGGCTGAAAAAGAGAATTTTCTTTTATTTATTCATTTTATTAGTCATATTTGATTGATTACTTTTTTTACTTAGACCATAAAAGGAGATCACGAAGCACTGCAACTCTTTTCTTTTTTCTTTTTTTTAAAAAAAAAATATATATATATCTCATTTTTTGTTTTTATATTTTTGGTAAGCACAGAACGTGCGCTCTTTTTACTTCTCCATGTGGACCTGAACGCGATTCGTTGACAAACAAACCAAACAACTTAATTTGAAATCGTTAAATAATGCTTAATAATTCGTTAATCTTCCTTGAGTTTTTAAAGCTTCGTGCAGTTCGATGACGTAAAGGTTATTTTAACTCGGCGATTATGATGTGCTTGCACGAATACGAAAAATTGCCGACAAAGAACTAGAAAATATATAATAAATCTGATATAAATGGATTCTATATCCGTCGCTGTACCGGCGACAAACACTCCATTGGATTAACGACGACATCTAGAAACTCTTGACCTATCGATAAGAAGACATCTCATCGATTTTCTTCAAGCCTTATCAGTATCAAAAACGAATATAATAAAAACTTAATTGAATTGATGTTTGTTTGCATCTTCCAGGGTCGTTACAAGAATGTCAAACACTTGCATGGCATATTCCTGATTGGTGCCATTTGCCGAAGCAAGTGCCCTGAGCTGCCATCGAGTCATGCCGAGAGCTATTTATTAACACTGTGATAATCCACGTAATCGCGTATCATACTAATTAAAAATAAAAAATAAAAAATTTATGTGATTAGAGCCTCACTGCGAGCTAACCGCGATCTTCTTATGATATTTTTGCAGGCGAATGATTTTGTCAGGGGCGTATACGCAAAAAGCGCGACAAAGAAAAGAAAGCGGAGAAATGTCCTCGCGTGTTTTCATCTTTTGTTTCGTTCGTTTTTGTCCGGACGCATTCTCTGACTCGGCCGAACCAGCTCATCAAAGTCGAGTGCACCACCGAGAAAATTTCATTTGGTCAAGTCCAGCACACGAAAAGCTTCACCAAATTCACCAGCCGAAGCCGCACAAAAGTTAAGATCTCGGACATGCGTGCTGCCCTTCATTTTTTTTTTTTTTTTTTTTTTTGCGGACTTCCTCAGCATCCATCGTCCCATTTGTTCGCTGACAAATGCAAATGCAATTCATGTGATTAATGTGATTCACAATTCAATTTTTTTTTTTTTTTTTTTTTTCTAGTTATACGAGTTTTCCCTGAGAGAAAATTCTGCACAAATTGTGAGTGGTCTACAGTTTGAGGATGGAGGAGCACGCAGCAGGCCATGTGCTGAAACATGTGAGCGGATTTGCGTCTCAGTCTCCTGCCCGACACCCTTTTTAATTCGACAATGATCCGACGAGTGACGCTCCCGACGGATCTCTCGTTTGTTTGTCTCCGCGGATGTAAACTCATTTTTCCCAGATGAATCGAAAATAGAAACCACAACAAAAATTGGACCGAGAAGAGAGATTTGCTTTTCCTAAATTCTAGATTCTTCTAACTCAAAACATTCCACGATCGCCGAGCTCGCCCGTTTACAAAAACAAGCCGAGCTTGAACTCGAACCGACTGAAACTCGATTCTATTTTATATTATTTTATTTATATTACATATACATTAAATTATATAACAGCGTATTTAGAATCATGCATCAATATTTAGATGTTAATTTACTATGTTAATATTAAATGTTTTAAAATACTAGTTTAACGTTAGTTAACTAAAACTAATAACTCAAATTTAACTGATTTAAATTCGAAAGGGAATCGAGCTTGGTATTAATACCAAGCGGAACTCAGATTTTACTCGTCAAATTTGAGTTGCCAATTTTATAGTCGAACCGAGTTCAAATCAAGATAAACTCGCTAGTTTGCTTTCCGACATAGAAGAACAAATGCTCGGTAATACAAATTTTGGGTGGTTCACCCAAATTCTCTAGAATGTATTTAATTTGAGATTAGAATCAGAATCATATTATCCTGACTACTAACCTATCGTCTAAATACTAAAAAGATAATCAGATCGTCTTTACGTTACTTTAAAAAATAATTTATCATACTATTTTTACATTCATTCATTTTAAATTTTAATAAATAATATGTTTAAGGACATAAAATTTTTTTAAAAAAATTTAAATCATTCAAATATAAAAAAATTTAATCACATTATCTTGTTATATTTTAATTTTAATATTAAATTTGAGTTTAATTTTGATGCAAACGAAACAGTGCATTGTATATTTTGGTCGAAGCATTTTCACGCTGGTTCTTTTTGTCGACGCGTGCGGGTAACCAGATAAAGCTCCGACGGGATTGGACTTAACACCACTCTTGACACTGTTGAATGGCACCGTGCCAAAAGGCCGCACACATGAATCGGCCGGCGAGCATGCTCGAGCAACTGCCCTGCCATATTTCATCGAATTTTCTTCAAAATCGACGCCTGTTGTTTGTATTCCCAAATGTTTTTCTTCTTCGGTTTTTTTTTTTTCTAATATTTTTACCTTCAAATTTGATTTTATATATTATTAAAATATTTATAAAATTTTGTTAAATTTTTGAAATATGTAAACTCTACATCGCCTACTTTTTTTTTTTA
Source organism: Trichopus zeylanicus subsp. travancoricus (assembly GCA_005019695.1). Classification (NCBI taxonomy): domain Eukaryota; kingdom Viridiplantae; phylum Streptophyta; class Magnoliopsida; order Dioscoreales; family Dioscoreaceae; genus Trichopus; species Trichopus zeylanicus. Next base: position 669,097 of record RXID01021982.1, read on the forward strand.
AATAAAAAATGAATTGCGAACCATTAATTATGCATGGTTGGGTCTCGGAGGTGCACGTGCAAATAAACTTATTTCATACTTTTATCCTTTTTATTTCATTTTCGAAATATCCTTTTGATTATTTTTTATTTTAGATCTAAATACGTCCAATTTCTCCATTTCAAAGCAAAAGAGCGAGCTCAAATAAAATCTGGTTCACCCAGAAAAAGTTTTTTACTTTTCCCAACTCAAAGAATCATTGTTCATCCCATTGATACCGAGATTGTTGAATTCATGCAAGAAAATAATTTCTTCTCTTTTCTTTTTTCTCTCTGATGATGAACGATCCATATAGTCACCAATACAAATATTCCTTCGCTGAATGATCATATAATCACAATTATTCTCCAAATTGTTTTAGACAAAAGAAAATGAAAAAATAATATCGCTGCAATGAACCATTCTGCAAAGCTTCACATGCACCGTCGTCGTCATCCTCGATTGAAATAGTGGCTATTGAAGCCCCTTGAGATCCTGTTCACCGCCGGGTTGAACTGGAGGCACCCGAACAAGGCCTGCCTGTACGGCAGCGGCGTTTTCTTCCTCAGCTCCTCCGACGCAGCCCGGTTCGTCGTGTAGTGCACCTCGTGCGCCGACGCCACCGGCCCGCACCCCTTCCTCGCTGAGCCATTGCTTTCCGTCGTCCGGAAGCTCGACTTCTTCGAGTCGTCCCCTCCTGACTTCTTCTTCCTCGATAATAAAGATGACGACGGGGAAGAGGATAGCATAGTATATTTTCGCAGAGGATCCTTGCTGCTTCTTCCGATCGCCCGTCCTTCCGATGCGCTACGGAAGAGGAGCAGGTCCTTCAGCCTCCACTTCATGCTTCCGGCGCTTTTCAAGAAAGTGGCAATGGAGGAAGAGGTGGAGGCTGAAGGAGGAGGCGAGGAGGAGGGGGGACCTTTTCTGAAGTTACCTCCTCCTCCCCTGAGAGGTGAGAGAGATCTCGACCCCCTCCGGCTCCTAGAGGAGGACGGCCGATCTCTAGTCGCCTTCCCCATCGCTGCGGCGGAAGGGTCCTGCCCTTCTTCCCGACCTCGGGGGGACTTGGGATGCTTGACAGACCGTGGCAATGAAGACCCACCTCTTTGCTCTGGCGGAAGTTGAAGGCGGGGAGGCAATTTGAGAGGCCGGATCTTCCCGGCTTCAAACAGCTCGTCAGCAGCTGCCAGAGCCGAGGGGATGCCTCCTTTCTCCAGCTGCCCGCTGAAGTTGAACTCAAACTCATCCTCTCCATCATCTTCCCCACCACCGCGCGAAGGAATCTCATCGTTGAACTGGGAGTAGATGGCCGCGACACGAGAGGGGCTGGCGGGGGCGCTGGTGTAGAGGTAGAGATAGTCGGAAGGGTTGCCGCCGAAGCTCCTCGGGCTGGAAGGGGCACTAACATAGGGAGAGCTAGCGGCGCTGTCGAAGCGGAAGTCCGTCCCAGGAGCCATTGGCACCATGACCTCCATCCCTGCTTCCTTCTTTCTCCCCGGCCTTTGGTTTTTTGTATGGGAACGAGGTTGTTATTTGTGTGACTTGAGAGACGATGGATGATGGCGGGAGGAAGCGGGAGGCAATTGACCTACTAGAAGCCGCAAGGAAAGAGAAGCAGCCGCCTTCTCATACTTGTATTTTAAAGAAAAAAAATGTTTTCTGCGTGACGTACGAATTTGTTCTGCGGATAATTCTGATTTGAGATCAGGAAAACGTGAGCTAATTTAGCTGTTTTTTTGTCGGATTTAGTCGGAAAGTTTGAAAAGAAAAAGCACGACGGTCCTTATTTATTTATTTATTTATTTATTTATTTATTTCTGGGCGTAATACGTTGCGCAGCTGCTGAAAATTATTGCATGGATTGCGCGTAATTAGTTGGCTTTTTTTACTGGAATTCAGCGTTTAATTAATTCTACTCATTCTTTGACAAGGACTTGTCTGCCGCGCTCTAATGTTTGGAAAGTAAAATGTGTCGACGGGGCGTCCGCTGCAGATATTTCAGGCCGCAAGAGTCGGGTCGCGATAAAAATAGTCTTTGAATTTCTTAATTCCTCGAATTTAAATTTAAATTAGACTTCTTTTTTATATATATATATATATTTTTGTGAAAATATCTTGATTTGAAAAAAATTTAAGGTTTCTTTTGCATAAAACCTCCAATATTTTGTTGAATAACAAAAAACCCTCCTATGGTTTACAATGCTTTTTCATTAGATTAGAAACTCAAGCTTTAACTTGCGGTAAATCAGTTATTTCTCCGAAAAGAAAAAAAAGAGAAAAAGGGCTGCCCTAAATTAATCCATCGGGCTTGCGAATTTTGGATCTGTACCTGAACAAGAAGATACTGCACAAAATAGAATCCTGCGGTGTTCCAGATCAGAATTGAAACATGAATTGGCCCAGCAAAGTTACGAGTTGAACCAAGCCCCAGCACATTTGAAGCCCAGAAGGAATAAAGAGAGTAATATTCAGGTTCTGTTTGCATCTCCGAGTTCTTGTTGTTCAATAGATTTTGAATATCGAAAGTTAGTCGAGATCAAGCTGCAACAGGCAAATTTTTCTTAGAACAACTATTGCAAAAGCAGGAAACTATGTCGAGTATATTAACTTTTAATTGTGGGGGACTTGATCAAACTGAGACTCGAAGGAATCATCTTTGGACTCTCGCGAGCTTTTAAGGCATAAGACCCTGAAATCATTTGGAAAATTGAAGTAATCAGTACTCAAAAATTTGACATACGCAGCACATATATAGCTTTACCATCTAACCAACTCTCATCCTAAAAGTTGAAGCCATTCATCCTAAAAGTCGAATTTGAGTTCAAAAAATTGGCCCACGAATTCGAATTAATTCGTTTAGTATAATATTATAGGTTTGATTTAATTCGAACCCAATCCGTAAATCCGAATTGTCTGGTCTGTCTACGCCTGACCAACAGGATACTAGACGATCTATATTCTGCTAAAGAAATCAAATCAAATCCAATGGTATTCCATGTCAGAATTGGATCCTTTTACTGTGCTGGACTGTCACATTTAGGATCCCTTCAAATAAAAGAAGTATACAACATACGAATTTCCTCGAAAGTCGCAAGTCAGGTTTTTAAATGCCAATGCAGTTTTCTTGGTGTGCAACATGAATTAAGCCCAGCTTGGTCCAACATATTGTACGAGTTAAACCAAAAGCCCAACCCCCGTTTGAGGCCCCGAAGTGAAAACTAGTGCACATTTGAGCATTGTATCAATGTTCTTGTTGTGCTCTCAAGAACATATGTAAAAAAAGTTTGAAAATCGAAATATTAGTTCAGATCAAATACAACAAATGGAACTATTTGTTTTAGCAAGTAGCAACTATTCAATTAATCAGGAAAAGGAAAAAAAAAAAGAAGAAGAAGAAGAAAAAAAATGAAGATATGATCTAAATTATAATGAAATGGCCCAGGTTATCTTTTTTTTAACTAAGAATGGACAAAGCAACAGGGATGGATTACCACAAAGAATCTTGCTTGTTAGCCACTGGACCACCTGAAAGCTATGCATTAAATCCAAAAATATTGCTTTTTGAACTTTAAGAAGTGTCTTGTGAATGCAGATGGTCTCCCCGGAAAATGTGACGTCTAGTAGATGATAGTCACTCGGGGGATAACATAATCATCCTTCTCAATCTTTATAACATAAGATTCCAAACTCATGCAGATAATTCCAATTATATAAAACTCATAACTTTGTAATATAGCACAAAATTTACTGTTAACTCAAATCTTTGGTACATGCAGGGTAAGCGTAAACTAAAAGTAGCCGGCATTTCATCTGACCCTACAAAAATTTAACAAATTCATCTCATCAATTTTAACGCTCTTCTTAAAGATAGTTTTGTTGTACACAACAGTATTGCCTTCAGCTCATGAAAGACACCAAATTTTGAAAAGAACCATGCACTGCAAGGCGTTTGGTGCCCATCCCCAAGGAGACAACTATGATGGCCAGCCTACACGTTGTTTATTTAAAAGCAGCATATAATAATGCTCCTCGTCTATGTTTTCCCTTCCACGGCCTGCAGCCAATGGAACGCGTTAAAAGGACTCCTTATATCGTAGCAATAGAAGTCCCTGGCATTGTCTATAAAATGCCTTGAAAAGCTTTGCCTTCATGGTCATCTCTGAGTTCTTTCCAAAGACTGAGGAACTTAAAAGATGATAACTCAGTTCTTAGCTTTGATGCTCTTATTATGCATGTTCATATTATGCAAAGCCGACATCCACAGTGAGATCAATCACCTCCAAGAACTAATCAAGACCCAAAGATCGATGGAATCGGTTCGGGACCGAGCATGGGCGCTTCTGAATTCAAGGAAAGCATACTCAAATGTCTGCATAGGTCCACAATATGGACTAATGGAGGCTGACAAGATTGATGCTCTCCCTGGCCAGCCAAAAGGAGTGGCTTTTGATCAATATGCAGGCTATGTCACAGTAGATCCTAAGGCAGGAAGAGCACTGTTCTACTACTTTGTGGAGTCCCCCCAGGATTCAGCTAAAAAGCCTTTGGTCTTGTGGCTAAATGGAGGTAACCATTCATTTAAATTTAGGCTAGGGAAAATGCCATGCAACAAAGATACAAACTAAAATGGAAACATGTAAAAATACAAAAGCAAGAGAAGTGGATAAAATACCTAGACAGTATTTTGCTTGAAACCTTTCGGAGTCAATAATAATTGTAATGTGCAGGACCTGGTTGCTCTTCTCTTGGTGGTGGAGCAATGGTGGAGCTAGGTCCATTCAGAGTCAACAGTGATGGGAAAACACTCTATGCAAATGAATATGCATGGAATAATGGTAAGACTTAGCCATTCCTTCATTATTATTCAATTCAAAGTTTGGAACTCCAAAGGGAGCATCTACATACCAATGGCTTCGCATGGTGGCAGTGGCAAACATCATCTTCTTGGAATCGCCAGCAGGGGTGGGATTCTCATATTCAAACACAACCTCAGATTATCAATTGAATGGAGACAAGAGGACTGCAGATGATACATACACATTCCTTACAAACTGGCTTGAGAGGTTCCCACAATACAAGAAGCGTGATTTCTATATAACAGGAGAGAGTTATGCTGGGCACTATGTGCCAGAGCTAGCCAGCACTATCCTCACAAACAACAAGTATACTAACAACACAATAATCAACCTGAAAGGCATAGCAGTAAGTCCTAATCATTTATCAATATGCTTTCACCATATGAAACCAACCTAGAGATAGAGTACTAGTAGGTTGATGGGTAATGATCTTGCATAGATTGGAAATGGTTACATTGATGGAAATACGAATACAAGAGCTACATATGATTACTTCTGGACGCATGCACTGATCTCAGATGAAGCTCATCAAGTTATTCAATCAAAATGCAACTTTGCCACTGGGAACTACAGTATAGACTGTATCAATTCTCTAAGATCTGCCTGGTTGGAGCTTGGAAATATTGATCACTATGACATCTATGCTCCTCTCTGCCACAGTTCCTCTACAGCAACAAGCACAACCAATTCAGTAAGTATTCTTCAGAATCTAAATTTTCTGTGTGAAATGGTGTTGACGCACAAGTATATTGAAAGTATACATCGGTAACAGATAAAGGAAATTGACCCATGTGCTGGCAGCTATGCAAGCACATACCTGAATCTTCCTGAAGTGCAGCAGGCTTTTCATGCAAATGTTACTGGGTTGCCATATCCCTGGAGTATCTGCAGGTGACAATGTTGAAAACGTTTCAGCTAATAGAACACCTTCTTTAGAATACTGTATTTGTTGTTATAGAAGCATTTTCTGTCAGAACATATTTTAACACTTTGTTAAACTAAAATAATAGTCAATTTGTTGGGGGCCCAAATTGGACTGACGCACCTGCAACAATGCTACCAACCATCAAGCAACTCATTGCAAGTGGCATCAGAGTGTGGTTGTACAGGCAAGTTCATCTCCCTGTGAAAAATCTCAAAACAGAATAATGAAAACTCTGTTTTCCTTTAGCAGATGGGTGAGAGTTAAATCAGAAATCCTATTTGCAGCGGAGATGTGGATTCAGTGTGCCCTGTGACATCAACCAGATACTCCATAAATATGCTTGGTCTCAATGCGGAATCATCATGGCGCCCATGGTACAACAATGGAGAGGTAACAGAACCTTTGGTTGGTATATCAAGAGTACTAACTAGCCAATAATAATGTATCATGACCATCAAGAAATTCCATGGATAATATTTGGTCTCCTTAACATAGCAATAACTTCTTTTATAAATAGCAGGTTGGAGGATATGTTGTTGGCTATGAAGGACTAATATTTGCAACAGTAAGGGGAGCAGGGCATATGGTGCCAAGCTACCAACCTGAAAGAGCACTAACCATGATCACATCATTCCTTCAGGGAGAGCTCCCCCCAGCTGCATGAGGGAGCAGCATCATCTTGCTCATGCACGAAGATGTTTTGGCTTCCAACTGGACACAATACAAGCATGTGTAGCAGCAACAAGTAATCCTACTGTTATTGTATCTACTTCATTTGTGAAAGATGGTTGGCATTATATACGTGAATGTAATCTTTCACTTTTTCCCTTCTAGTGTGGTCAAAACGGATGAGTTTTTGTGGTTCAGAATTTATATCAGAAGCCTATTTCTAATTGATTGGCAGAAAGGTGCAAAACGGAAAAACATTTCAGACAATCTTCATGAAACAGAAGGTGCAGATATCAGCAGCAGTTTCATACTCCACTTTACCTCGAAGACAAATTCAACTGCATTGTGCAAATATAAGCATCTTAGCCCAACATCAGAGCAAATAAGAGTCCAGTTTCATTATGTGACGATTTGATACCTACTTCAACTGATTTGAAGATGACCAAGGTCCTTGCTAAAGCTACATTCATTGAGACATTAGAAAGTCTGAGATACACTCGAAGGGAACATGCTTTCTAGATGTTTTCTGCATTTTCTAGAACATCAGTTGGAGTTTATGCAGTGGGATATAAAGGATGGTAAATGCAAACGGGGAGCAACTAGAACAAGATTGTTTAAAATGGCAGTACCTGATTTCTGCATGTTCATAAGGTATTATAAAGCACGTTAGAATTTCAAGATCTCATAAGAACAAACACATGATCCTTCCTCACAAATAAAAGAGAAACTAACTAGTACAAATATGAACAGATAGCACTGCATAAAATCTACAATGATATGGATACCGATATTTTTTATTAACACAGCTAAGTCAAGCAAATTTTGTACAACACCAATCATCATTTTCACAATTAATTATGTGCAGTAAGCTCTTAGCCAACCTTTGCCTATTATCACTTTCCCATCTACACCTATCCTGAGGAAGTGAAACTCTAGCTGTTTGTGCTTGCCGAGGTCTTTGATCTTAAATTGAGTTTTCAAAAAATCCTTTACTTGTACTATGCCTTCAGCATCATCTCTCGTCAATATTATATCATCTACATATACGAGTAGTATAATGCTTCTCCTTACTTTTCCCTTATGAAAACTGAGTAATTAGATTGACTTCTTTTAAATCAATAATCAATCAAAATCATACTAAACTTGTCAAATCATCTTTGGGTGACTGTTTAAGGTCATTCAAGTCCCTTTTAAATTTGCACACCAATTTTTGTCTTCTAAAGTAGATGAAAATAAGTGATTATGCCATGTATACCTCTTATTTTAGATCTCCATGGAAAAAAGTAATGTTTGACATCAAATTGAGATAAAGACCAGCCCATATTCATTACTAAGGACAACATCACCCTCCTGAGTTAAGTTTAGCCACTAGTGAGAAGGTATCAAAATAATTTGTTTCATAGGTTAGTGTGAATTCTTTTCCAAGCAGGCTAGCTTTATACCTATTTATGTTTCCATCTGGTTTGTACTTCATTGTGTATATCCATTTGCAACTCACAGTTTTCTTTCTTTCTGGTAGCGGCACAACCTCCCTTGTGTGCTTTTGATGCAAAGCCTACATTTCAACTTCCATGACCCTTCTCCAGTTGGGATTTGTCAAGCATTTTACAATGGATTTGGGTGTAGGGATGGCAAACATAGCTAAGGCAAAGTATTTGCAAATAGGAGATAAACTTTCATAAGATATAAACTTACATATAGGGTACTTGGCATGTGTTATTTATTCCTTTCTCAGGGCAATAGGAGGGCAATATTAAGTTGTGATGGTTGGTATATACCTAGGTTGTTTTCCAGTTGATCATGAATTTGTAGAAAATTTGAACTTTCTTGAATAGTGATTGGTAAAATTGCTTCCTGAGTAGAGACTTCCTTTTATCTCCTAATGTGCATAATGCCAAACTTATTGTTTGTTTCCTTCATGGGTATAGCAAAAGTTTGGTCATAGATAGGTAAAGGCAAAATAGGTTGAGATAGAGTATTGAGATTGTTTTGGTGGATGTCGTTGTCTAACAAAATTAGGTCTTTACTTTTCTCGGAGAAGTAAGGGGTTACTTTGAAGAATGTTACATCTATTGAAATATATCTCTTGTATTTCAGAGAATCATAACATTCATATCCCTTTTGTGACCTTGAATATCCTAAGAATACACATTTAATGGTTTTATGTTGGAGTTTATCTCTAGAGATGTTCATGTCATAGACAAAATAAACACATCTAAATGTTTTAGAATTCACATAAAATAGTTCTTCTACGAGACATAGGACATGAAAAGGATTTCTGTCTTGAAGTAGAGATGTGAGCATTCTATTAATGAAGTAGCATGTTGTTTGTACAACATGTCCCTAGAACCTATAGGGTACATTTTGATTAATCATTATAGTTCTAGCCACCTCCAAAAGATGTTTACTTTCTCTCAATAACACTATTTTATTGTGATATGGCTTGACTGGAAGGTTGAAATAGGATTTCATTTCCTTGAAGGAACTATTGGAGTTCTTTAGCTATATGCCCCCCCATTGTCAACTCTTAATGTTTAAATTAAAGCATAAAATTAGTTATGAATTTCTTTATGAAACAACTTGAATATATAACTAACATCATAGAGAAATCCAAGTATCCTTGATTAGTCATCAATAAATCTTACAAAATATTTAAACTTGTCCATAAAACTATGCCTAGAAGTCCAAACATCATAGTGGATTAGATGGAAGGGTTAATGCTATTTTTATTAATCTGAGAAGGAAAAGAATTTTTATGATACTTGGTAAGTTCACAAGCCTCAAAAGTATGTAGGTTGTCAACTACTCCTACAAAACATAATTTTAAGTTTGAAAAAGAATAAACGACCTAATCTACAATGCCATAAGAAGAGATCATCTTCTTGACTAGTATATGTTTTGGCTTATTTTCCACTAGAATCCAATAGGTACGCTCCTACATTTTCAATCCCTTCACCAATCATCTTTTTCGTATGAAAGTCCTAAAAAACAAAAAAAAATGAAAATAAGGTAATACTAAAATTTAGGTTCTTAGTTAGTTGTCTAACTAAGAGAAATTTGCAAGGGAATTTATGGACAAGAAAAGTTGAGGACAAGTAAAAAGTGTTGGTATTTATTTGTCGTTTGCCTTTTTCCATAGCATGCCCTCCATTGGCTAGGATGGCATGTTTGGTTTTAGACACTGTTATGAGATAAGAGAAAAGTTTAGGATTACTAGTCATATGATCAGTTGCTTTCGAGTTAATGATCCAGGGCAAAGGGCATGTTTGTGCAGGTTTATTAATTATATTGGCTGAAGCTCTTGAGGCTAAGGCTGTTAAAGCTTTTCTAGTTTGCATCACTTTGTCATATTCCTCTCAGGTTCAGGTTTTCTAAGGAGGATACCTGGCTTGAGTTATTGGTACATTCTGGTGTGTATCAGTTTTCACTCGTTGCCTTTGGGGTGTTTGCAAGGGCAGGTTTGCTGTGTATGATCTAACACTTGTCTATGGTGTGATTTGTCTCCCACAGTGAGAGCACTTCATACCTCCATGGCCTCTTCCCCTGCCTCGACCAGCAAAGCACCTCGACAAGCTTCCCCTCCTCCAAGCCCCCAGTAATTTTTCGTCATCAAGGCAGCAGCCTCAAGAGTTGAACCTGGGCTTGTATGGTGAAGATTAGCCCTAGCAGTTTTGAATAAACATTGCCAACAAATAGGACTTCTTTTTGTGACTAGAACTGAGCTTTGATCGACTCATACTCCTTGTCAAGGCTTGAGAGAAACAGGGCCACTCTGAACTCTTCTTTGGTGGAGTTCTGTTTTTCAATACTTGTGGTTGAGGGCTGGTAAATATCCAACTCATCCCACAAGCTTTTCATTCTTGCAAAGTGCTCCTCAAGTGATCTTCCTTATTGTTTTGTTTTGCCCATGTTTTCTACAATCCTTATTGTTTTGTTTTGCCCATGTTTTCTACAATCTCAAATATTCTGGAGACTTCCTAGAATATAACTTCTTGGCTTCATCCCAAACTTCCTTTGTTGTGTTACAGGACATCATATTTGTATTCACAATGGGATCCATACTATTCCAGAGTAATGCCATTACTTGGTCATCTTCTCTATACTAGTCTTCTGATGGTTTCTCATGAGGGGATTCTTCAATGTATGATCTCTTCCCTTTGGCTATAAGAAACACATGGACAGCTTTAGCCCATTGATAGTAGTTTCTTGATCTTACCATCTTGATTGAGGTCATCTGGACTCCAAAAACATCTCCAAGAGATACCGATATCTTGTTTTCTCCATTGCTATCCTCTCCTACTTTAGCCATGAGGATGCTGAGCTATGGAGAAAGGTTGGATTCTGCAGAAAGGAGAGCTCTCAGGGCTCTGATACCATGTTGAGGTTTTTCTATGGATTATGTAGAGTTTGGTAAGATGCTCAAGCTAGCAGGTTGAGCTATTGTTTTCTGATAAACAGGGGCATAGAGAAAGCAAGAGAACTGTCGTTTATCAGAGAATAAGGGACTGACAAAAAACTCTACTTGACCCTTGGGTCCTACAGCTTATTTATAAGAGAGAAGTCCTACTCCAAGTCCTACTCCTTGTAGGTTTCCGACTTCGGAGCTAATCTAAATCTAATTGGGTCGTATCTCTACTTGCTTTCCTAGTCTATTTCCTAGTTTACCTAGAAAACCAACAAGATGGAATTACATATAGAATAGGCGGTGATGAAGCACTTTAGCATTACTTGATATTTGGCAGCATAGACCTCTCTAGATTTGCCGCCATATGATGTAATGATGCTGGAGTAAGTCTGAGCCTAATTCAACATTATCTTCAACAAATGTTGGGCAACCAATCAATGTCCAACAGAAAATTATGTCCCTAAGAATTACATTAGGTCCAACTACTGTTAGTTGACTTTTCGATTATTGATGATCAAGCTGAGAAACCAAGTATGAGAAGGTAAGCAGTTGTTTGAACAAGTAATATGTCTCAATGTCATAACTAAAAAAACACCAAACTTGCAGTAGAAACAAACTATTTTGAAAGTAAAAGAATTGCATTTCAGGGTAAAATAGAAGGCATACTTTATTAATTGTTACTTCATTGTAATTTATATAATCTACACAACATTGACACATCCATCTCCCCATAAAACACCTTTTTTAAGATTTGGTCAAATTGACAACATCAGCTCCTAAAGGTTTGGATCGAAGTAATACATGATAGTCATGCCCATCAAAACTACCAAAATAGCTCAATAATCCATCAAAGTGAAATTCAAAAAGCAAACTCTTACCTCAATGCTTCAAGGAACACAATAGCAGTTTCTGGAGAAGTTATCACAATCCAATCAAACATTGATTCTAACCAGAAGAAAAGGGATTTCTCTCAAAGATTCCATAAAAGTTCCATTAGAGCAACAACAAAAAGCATAAGGAATGTCACGACAGTGAATGTTCTAATAACACTCTGACATTAATAACCTGACAAAGCAGCAGCTAAAAACAATTCATAAATGAGATGTTTTGGATTCTTCCATTGACAATTTTGTGTCCTAGTTGATCTTTCTAGCAGCTGTCATACAAACATATGATACCACTCATGCCTAGATGGATTTACAGGTTGACAGAAAATAGAACAGAATAATAACTGTAATATTGATTAACAAGATAAAGGGGGATTGATGATATACTGATACAGGGAAAAAAGAATCTGAAGATACATTTTACTAGGCAAAACATTACAGAAATGAAATCATCACCCTGCTGTTTAAAGGGAGTGCTTGCATTAGAGAACTAAGAAACCCATGAAGTAGGGTTTGAAGATTGAGTTTGCGGTATTGAAGCATCAACGACATCCATCACAAAATTCAGGTGCCAAATGCCAAGTATGAGCTGAAGCATCCACACAAGGAAATGATGACAGCAGAAGGTTGAAGCAAAATAGCAGAGCAGATGAATAATCTGGATCATGTTAACAGGGAACCTGCATCATAGTCTTTGGAATACCCTTACATTCAGCCAGTAGCATAAAGTGGAAGTCAGATCTATAGCATGAACCCAGTTAGATGCTCATAGGAAGGACAACAGGAAGGAGATTGCAGGTAATATGTTTTTTGGAAAGAAATATCCACTGAGGTCCAGGTTGAGTATTAATGGGTGCACAAAAGGAACTGGTCAGATTGTTTGATCAGTAAAGTTTCAAGAGATATTTGAAGTAAAACATTGAAAAACACATACTTTTATAATAAAAGGGAATAAATTATCTATAGGAAGCCAAGTAATAACCAAACATCCACCATCATCGAACTTCCAATTTTACAATCTACAGACATGGGGGCAACATCAATTTCATAGACAGAGACATTACAAGTTTATCCCCACAGAGAACAAAAGCAATAGCTTGTACTGTATGACACAAAAGCATGCAAGCATAAACCTAACCACTTACCTTGTAACAGAGCTGAACGTCTATCTCTATCAGGTCCGGGGGCATGCTTAATCAGAGGAACTTCCAGACAATGGATGTTGTGCTATGCCTAAAACAACGAAGTCTTATAAGAGGAGTAATTTAGTTGCAATCTCTGTGGCTCTACCGCTAAAATGCAATGTCACTACAAACGTATAGAAAGAATTACTCTATACAATATATTACCATAATAACTACAAGTTACAAAGAAGGCAATGTAGCAGTACTACTAAACGAGTTTCTCTTCGGCCGATTATTTGACTATCTAAGGCAAAGGAATAAATGCAGCAACTCTCAAGATACATTAATATCAATTATTCTGGTAGTGAAATGAGCAGTAATCTATTTCACAAATTAGTGTCTTCACACAATAAACATTCCCGGCGAAAAATCCACACCATTGTTAAAAAAGAGATCATCACTTTACCCTAGGGTTGTTTCGTCAAAATTAATTACAAAAAAGGACTAGAATTATGGAGAAATCACTCTGCAACACCAAAACGACTTTGATCCTTGCACCAAACGACTTTAAAGGCAAAAGAAGGTCAAGGAAATTTAAAAATCGCGAGCACGGAATGCAAGAATCCTCCCATCGCGAAATCATTCGACATCAAGCAATTAGATGCAAAAAGACAGACAATCTGTCTCTCTGGTCACTACCACATCAGGCTTCTGGGAAGAAGAGGACCAAGCGCGGATCTTGAAAGAAGAAGGCAGAGACGCATTTCAAAATCTAAAAGAAGCGATCGCCGCAGAAATTGAAGGCGGTGACGCTGCTGGGATCGTAGAAACCATCGTCGGCATCGCAAGAAATCGAGAAAACTTCCCTCCTTTCCGGATGAATTTCCTTCAAAACTCTTTCTCGATGAATCGTGGCTCCAGATCGGCCGGGGCTGAAAGTGGATCAAGTGAAATCTGACGGGTGGTCTCCAACAGTCCAAAAGGCCAAGTGGGCTTTTCGCTGTCCGAAATAGGTTTTTTTTTAAAAAAAAACATACCCCCGTAGCTGCAAATCACGAATTGCATTTATATTTATATAAAAATAAACTATGCCAATATACCCACAAAACCTTTATTTTTAAATATATAGTTGCATACTTTGCGAATGCATCCCTATGATTCATATATACTACCACCAATAGCCTTGATGTTGGTATAACAAATTACAAAATTTTGCAAGGAGAATGACAAGACAATCATTTACAGCTGGCATTCTTGATTATGTCTACTTCAGAATAATCAAAATTCGAGGAAAAGTTGGAGATAACTATTGTGTGAAGAGAATACCAGAAAAATTAAACAGTTCCCACAGAGCAAAACAAAATAAATAGCACATAACTAGAACAAACCAATTTTCCTTCTGGTGATCAGTCAAAATTTATGGCAATACGGGACAAAATCTTAGACAAGAGACAATTTGTCTTCTTGAGAGGTTGGTTTTGCATTTTAAGACAACCTAAAATGTCTACACTCATCGATGACAACTAAGAACCCCAGTTACAATAGCTCATCTTCAGCTCACTTGCTGTTGGTTACCATAGAACGGGTATGCTCCATAAGCAGCAGCATACATATATCCATTATAAACAGGCGCTCCATAGTACATGCCACCCCATTGACTGTTGTGGTCAGCCCTAAACTGCAAATTATACATGAAAAAAGTGTTATTATATACCTTGACGTCTGGCTCAAATGAAATGTGAAATATTTTTACAGTATTTCACACATTTACTTTCCATTAACTAAATTAATCTAATCGGCTAACAGAGAATTTTGACAGTTAATATTATTCTATTGAAATACAGAACGGCCAAGCTTCAACCAGAGCATAGTTAATAGCCAAACTTGGATGATCTTGAGATTTACATTTTGCCTTTGCAAGATTAAATATTGTTACCCGAATTCTTGGTAGTAAAGCATGGATAGTAAGTTTCAGATTTGCTACTAGTCTGGAAATACCTGCTTGTTTGCAGGGTTGCGACCCCATGAAAGGCGAACCATCTGCTTTCCAAGGACCTTTCGGTGCAACCCCTGCATTGCCTCCTCAGCATTGTTTCTGCCACACAAATCACAAGGAAGATCTTCAACATGGCAAACATAAAAGATGTATAGTGAGCCAAAAAAAAACAGAGACAGCTGTGATACATGCCATACCAATCACAACATGTGAAAGTATTTTACTGAGGGATACCTGTGAACAAATTGCACAAAACCACATTGTTTTCCAACTGGGATTTTCACAGAGGCAATCTCACCATATTGAGAAAAAACCTGTCTAAGAGCATCTTCACTGACATCAGGGTCAAGTCCACCGACAAATATCTGTAGTAGCAATTGGATCATTGACATAATTATGGAGCTATATTAGGCTACCAACAAAAATCAGGGAAAATCTGTGCATACTGTAGTATTAGTCGAATCTCCATCTGGCTGGGAACCTTGTGCAGATGTAACATTGGGTACAAAACCACCTAGAAATGAAATAATGGCAAAAGGAAACAGAAAGAAGCTCATATGCTATATTGTCTTTCAAATAAATCTTTTGCAAAACTCAAATTGACAGCATTTATGTGTACGGTATCCAACAGTAAATGGAAATGAAAAGCACACAACTTGACTACAGAAGTGACAAAGGTAAAGACTATTATCATCTATTAACTCAAAGGTTAGCTCAAAGTCCACACAAAGAAGTGAACAAAATAAACAATTCCCATAGTCATTAAAACAAGATTTGGTCAATAAAAGATGGGTATTATGAGCTCAGAATATGCTTAGGTCCATTGAAACATACACTACGATGCCTGATATTCAGGTTTGGAAGCTTGCTTAATGAAGATATGATGCAGATGTTCAACCAAAGCTGCACGGAGAATGACCAAGATTAGGCCATATTTGATGTTCATCAGACCCAAAAATTTCATGTTCAAGAAAATTGTATTTAGCTTTTTTTTTTAAGGTGAGAAAGTTGTCTTCAGCCTTGTCTGACCTGATCCCTAAATTTAGCACACATTCCTGGAAACCAGTAAAACAGGGGTGTGGTACCTTTGGAAACAAGACAATGAACATTGAAATAAGACACAACAGAGCAGTACCTTTAATTAGCAAGTTACAAAATATATAAACCAAATGAGGCCTTGCAATACACAATGTTTTTTTATCTCGACAGTGATTTATTCTCCAAATTCTATTATCTTCACATTCACATTCATAAGTTGTAACAAATTTTATTTACTTCTGAAAAGGATTTAGATTCTGAGGGTAATCTATCACCAGGTTGCCAAAAAGAGGACCAAGTTGAAGAATTTGAAGTGCTTCCCAGATGCACGGCATTATGTGCATCTATTGTAGATTTCTGAATTACAACATGTTGCACTGGTCAGAAACTATAAATGACAGACCAAGAAATAATGGGAAGATAAGTTAATAAATGACAAGTGCGAGGATTGCACAAGAGACATAACTAAACCTTGTCAAGAAGGTAAGACTTAAGTTATAAGAATGATAGCCCAGAAAAGGCAGACATAAAACTATTGTTATGATAATTATAACTAATAAATGAGAAAGGCTTCTCTGGCAGCTTGCCAGAGGGAGCAATATTCTCATAATTAGATGTAGCTACCGGCATAAGTTAGTTTAAGCAATAAACATACAATGGGGCACTTCACATAAGAGACAGAGCTAACACTGAAGTCAGGACATTGAGACTAACCAGAAAAGCCACAGTTTAAGATAACAATATGAATTTCTTAAATGAGAACAATAGATGGCTAGAATGTAGCTGGATCATATACCATTTGTTTGTTCATGAAGAAAAGGCCATTAGTTATGTAAAACTAGGACTATTCTAGACTTGTTATTGAATACCTACAAATTATTGGAGATTAACACATTTGTCGGTCAAATACACATGCAGCATGTTTTATCTGGACCATGACCTCCCGTACATGGAAATTGTTGAAATTTGAGCAGGTTCCTGAAGAAGAATTTACCATCTCATGCGATATAGGCAAAACTCTCATACATGGCAATTGTTGAAATTTGAGTAGGTTCCTGAAGAAGAATTTACCATCTCATGCGATATAGGCAAAAAACTCTCTCTCTCCCTCTCTCTCTCTCTCACACACACACAAAAAACACACAAGGAGGACAACAAGCGTGAAGAAAAACAACAAAAATTCAAAAGTTATCATTGTAGAAGTTGAGGAAAAGAGGGAATCAAATATGAACTAAGAACTAAATTTGGACTTACACAGATTTTGACCCAAATTAGAATCCAAGCCAGTGCACTGCAACAAAGTTAACAATTATGACATATGCAATGTGAGAAAAATCATAGCCAGTGATGCAATATCTGGTTTGTTAAAGTTGCGACTTCCTGTAATCTTGATAGACTCACATTTGACGAGCACAAGTGGATTGATTTGTTCTAAATCTGGCATCACCATAAATTCAATTCAGATTTTGGTAACAAACTAGAAAGACATGAAAATCTTCTTGCCCTCATTCCTAGAAAAAAATGAAAAACCCATTTATAATGGTCATTGTGGTTCACTGCAATCCTGACATAAAATTTGACAAACTTTTGAGATTGGTACTAAAAATTTTAGTAATTAGCATTAAGTAATGCTATATATGAACATCAATGCACTCCAAGAAGGGCATGAAATTAAATCGAAGAAATTGCCTGATTTGGACCTAAATACGCAGAAATGGAAGCAACCATCACCAGCCATTCCATTCAAATTGGCCAACAACAAACTAGGTAGGAATTCAGAAAACTATAGGGATCTAGTGGGTGAAGTATATTTGATCACATACCAGAGGATTTTCTAGGTGTTGCAGCTCCGATTCTCATTGGCCTGCTTGAGCAGTAAACACCATTCATTTCAGTCATAGCACGCATTTTCTCACCATCGTCACCAAACCTTACAAACCCATAACCTTTTGGACGGCCAGTATTTGCATCAACAACAACTTTGGCACTTTTCACGGATGAATATCTATCGGCAAAAGTTTCTTGTAGCATAACATCAGTAACATCAGAAGCTAGGTCACCCACAAATATAGAATGATCAGAAGCTGCATCTGCACGCTTATCGCCCATGCTGAATGTAGCCCAATTTAAGCGGAAAACTTGATCAGTGTTAGGCATTGGTCCACCATTCAAAGTATGTAATACTTTTTCAGCTGTTGAACGTGAAAGGAACTCCACAAATCCATATCCCTCTGATTGTCCAGTCTGCCTATTTCGAATAACCTTAATATTGACGACCTGTGTCAAATTGTAGCTTCATCAAGTAGGATGTCTAAAAAGTGGAAAGAGAACATAGCTCCAAGTAATTTATGATTTGTTGATGCTAAGCAATATTATAAGTTCCTAACTACAAAGAAAAAAATCAGACAGAGACTCTTTCTTTTCTGAGTAACAACTTCTGAATTGAAAACACTTAAAAAGAGATAGGTTCCTAACACCAATACAAAAACCTTGTGACATGTTGATGAATTCATGGGCAAATCTACTTTGGCAACAAGTATACTTGTACAGGCAATCAGCAAGTAGAAAGATCTAATCTGTTGAAATGGGATACACCATTCCATAATTTGTCAAGCACAAGAGATGCCTTGGAAAGAGAGAGTGTAACAAGCTTGTGTCGAGCAAGTCATTTTTTCAATTCAGAGAATAGCTTTGGACAAAAAGGTAAACTCGAAACATAAACAAAACATAACTGTCTCAAAAAAAAACCATAAGTTACAGTAAAGGAGGAAAGGAAGACTTTGCCATTTATCTACCAAATCCTATCTCAAGCATCACATCTGGTCAGTGATTGTTGTAGATGTGTTTTTTTTTTTAGAAGCTCCTGTATGGGGGCAGAGTTAGGCATAGACCCCAATAAACCCATATTTTTCAATTGTGCAACTGCAGAGACTCAAACAGGAGAGTAGCATCTCACCCATTGCTAACAATGGTTTGACATTATGAAAGCAGATACAAAAGTAAAAAATTCATTGATCAACCACCACTTGTCAAAATTGATTCTAAATGATGTTCTTTTCTTCATGTCTAAGTAGACATGCATCCAGAATATATGATTAACCTATTATAAGTCAAACTCAAGATATGGAAGAAAAACAAACAACAAAACTGTAAATTATTAACAAAAATTTACAAGTCAGAAGATGGTGTCTAGAGGTCTCCTGATAGAATGAAAGAATAAGCTCCAGGAACTATCAAAGTGGTTTATGAAGCAGATTTTACAACACAAAAGCATGTAGAAAACAAATGAATTGCAAGGTAACCCTGAAACACTTCTCCAAATTTCACCACTGTAAGAAAAATACGAAAATGACATCATGATGTTTAAGCTGTGTTTTAAACTTCGTTACATGTTGACTATGTAATCTCAGGACATAGTCCATATAACAAATTCACAAAATTTCACACAAGAATTACAATTCTGAGATATCTAAGCAACAGGAGCAGAAAATAAAAAAAAAAGCCAAAAGTAGAGAAGATATCAATAGATAAGATCAGGAGAAATCCCATATTTGCATGCACTAATAAAGACAGTGGACAGTAAAATAAGAGTGGAATCAAGCAAGAACGGACCACCCGCTCACAGCAATGAATTCCAACAAAATAGGCAGGAAAAATGTAACAAGTAATATATATTCAAACCAAAAAGGCCATCCATTGTCTTTGGAAAGAAAATTACATTCCAGTATCCATCATTATTAGAAAATGTCAGATCTCTCCCTGTCCACGTAAAGTAAAAAATTCCTGAGATTGGTGGTTTATGACCTACAATCAGTAGACACTTAAGCTTTGCTTTAATTCTAGATGATTTTCCATTGCTGATCCGCAGATCTTCATGCTAGAAACCAAATTATCAGAATTTCACTCTAAACAAAGAAAATCCTATATCCCTAATCTTCAAAAGTGTGACCATACTTTCTCTCAAATTAAAAAACTACAAAATGCAGCTTTTCCAAAATAAATATCACATCTGTAATTCAAAAGTTGTGGTTTTCCTACTTTCTTGAAATTTTTCATCCATTTCGCGAGTAATTCGGATCCAAAACCAGAGTTTGAACAAAAATAATACTTCTATAGACTCGGATACCTTCTCATAAACCCCAGAAACGGGAAAAATCAACAGAAACAAGATGGAAGGCGACCCTTACCTGACCGGTGTAGCCGAAGCAGGTCATGAGATACGCCTCATCCATCCAGTAGTGCAAATCCCCTGCCCATATCGTCTTATTCTCCTCACCCACGTCAGCCACCACCGGCGCTGGCGCCTGCGGCGGAGCCGGGTGGTATGGCACGAATTGCTGCGCCGCGTAGGGCGGCGGCATCGGCGCCATCATCATCGCCGGATACTGCATCGTCGCCACCCACTGCGCCGTGGGCGCCACCGCCGCTGCTTGCATTGCCGGCGATCTAAGGGAGAGAAACGAGATCGGAGAAGAGAGGCTACGAGGCTCGCGGGTGGGGTATCTAAAGGCGAGGGCGGCTGGAGGACGAGGTTTGATATCAGCCGTCGGATTTCCCATGGAATCGATATCGACCGTTGATCCCGGGCACGAGGGTAAGGTTGACCAGATCCGAGTTGGGGATGGGATGAGACCGGGAAGAAGCGGTGATGCTTCCATGTAAAGCGACTCCTTTGTTCTCATGCTTTTTCCCTCGCCGTCCATTCTGGGCCGTCGGATTTTACCATTGAGCACCGTATTTTTTAAAATAAATTTTTTTTATAAAATTAATATTTTTTTTACATTATTATTAAATTAAATTATTATAAAATAAAAAAATAAATTTTAAAATTTTAAATTATTATAGAATTAATATTGATAAAAAATTTAATTTATAAAAATAATTCATTAACCTTGATTTTAAATTTAATTTTGAATCAAATGGTGTTTAATAGAAGGTCACAATTTGATTTTTAGAGGTTCACAGTTGAGTTGAAATTAAATATTTATTTAAAATTTTTAATAGGTTTGATGGGTGATTTAACATGACCAATGTGCTCGAGTCAATTTGGATTAAATTTTCAATTAAGATCTAATGATCAGAATGATTGTCCATTTCAAATATTCTAATTATTTTGTGCTAAATTTATTTTCTACAGATTTATTTAATTTGTAAGTAGCAAAATATGAAAACTGTACTATCGTAATTATCGAAATTGTTAATCACAAGCCCATCCGTTTGTATGTTACTAAACAGAAAATATCGAAGAAAAAATAATGCTAAATATTTGTTAAGTCTAGAGGGATTTAGCTTTCTTAATTCAATAATTAGGACATATTAGAACAAAGACTAATCGTGTGTCGCTCGACAGCGAGCGGGATCGGTCTTTAATTATAATTTGGAGCTAAAGTCAAACCGGCCAGGGGCACAATACAAATTTTTCATAATTATTGGGTTAGAATGCAAATGCGCTGGAATTGGTGGGTTGAGCGCGTTTGAGCGATTGATTATTGAATTTTGCTAAAATTCCGCGCTGACTAAAAACTTCGTAACGCGTTCTCAGGGCGTTCGTCGTAAATTATTAATAGAAAAAAAATCCAATATTTAGCAGTGCACGAGCAAGGCTTAACGCTATCGTATTGCGTCGGTTACGTCGGTCAAAAAATATAAATTGATCAAATCCATACATAGCTGGGCCAATCGCATCAACGTTTGCAGCCACCTTTTGGCCTAGGCACATTATGTAGCTGCCTCCGGCTGCTATAATAATGGCGACAGAAACATTCGATCACTGCTGCAGCGACCGAATCGGACTCTAAACCGAAACCCGAAACGATTCGATTTTTTGGGCCTCTCCAAAGCCGAAACTAAACTCGTAAAGGTACGAACTACGTAGGCAGGTTCACGGCAGGGAAGTGGGCGGTACCAGTGCCCCAGTACATGATCATGGCTGCCTTGTCCTGTACCATGGACCGGAACTTCAAACCCAGAAAAAGAGCAGCAAACAGAATGTGATTGCGAAAACAAAGGATCATAGCTGGGTTCCAAGCGACAGATTCCATAATAAGTATCCAGCAGCACTGTTGCTTTCTTTTGGTTGGCTCCTCAACCCCAGGAACTTCCCCCCATCTTGAGCAGTTAAAATAAACAAAAGCAATGGTTCAGACTTGCAGAGTTTCTTTGTTATGCTAGGCTATCCTTGGGGGCATATTCCTTTGTTTATTAGGTCATACTCGACCAGCTTTTTGATGATCTTTGTTCGAGGACTTTGAATCTAGCCAAAATCTGTCGAACAATCTACAAGCGTCTCTTTCCTTTCTTCGGTGAACTACAGCAAGGTTATCAATATCACGTGCGTTTGTGCCAACATACATATGCAAATACATATATATGCGTATATTCTTCGACTAGCGGTACTCAACATGGCGTATATATAATTGGATTCAAGTTTGATTGTAGATAGTTCTCTAAACTAGTCGGACGCTATTCACAACCTTGAGTTTACATTTTTCCCGCACAAGTGCTTCATCAGGTGAATGCTTTTGTATAGTTATCATCGTCCAATTCGAGAAAAAAGAGAAAAACAACGAACTAGTTGTCTGAAAATTGATTCTCGAGGGAGAACTGGAGTACCAACCTGTTGGCCATAGAACACATAATTACTGAATCAAGCTTGAAGGTTTTGAGTTGACAATCTATATTTTTTAATCTGATTTGAGTAACTTAAAATCCTATAATCTAAAATACAGGTATTATTCTTGACCATCTTTCAGTACAGTAATGTGCATATATATTTCAGAGTTTTGTCATGCAATGCTTGTGAATTCAGCTCAAGTGACGATAAAGGCATGAACAGAAGCTGTTATATTAGAATGCTCTCTCTTTTGGTTCTTAATTGTTTTGTTGTTTGCCTGGAAGTTGGTGGCTATGTAAGTTAAGAAGAAAGCAAAACTTAAAGGAATAAAAAAAAATACAGAGCAATGCAACAAACATAGAACTCTGACCTCTTAGACAATATATATGCAACAACAGCTCAAGCTATATATGACGAGAAACAATACACATGAAACTCAATGAAACACTACAAGGCCAACGACAATATAATAATATATATATAGAAGCAAGTGGAAGTAGAAACCAGAAAGCATGAACGAAACCCACACGAGATCATCACACGTAGTTCTCTTCTACCTATCTCTAATCTTTATGTTCTTGCCAACGCTCTTATCGTTAAGGGTATGGCCAACGCCGGGACTATGCCCGGGCACCGAGGGTCTCGCGTCCTCGGTGCCAACTGCATTGTTGGATCCATCACCTCCCCCTGTAGAGTTTCCAATGGTGCCTTGCATGGTTCCACCAGAGGTACTGCTGCTTTCCATTAGCCATTTCTCATGGTGCATCACAGTCTTCTCTATCCTAAAGTACCTCCCTTCACATGTTAGCTTTCTAGTAGCAAAGATGAGAGCAAGAAGAAGAAGGGGAGCAATGTAGAAACGCTTGGCCATGGCCGTGAGAAAAAGATGGAGACAGGAAGAGAAAGAAATAGAGAAGCAGGGAGTATAGTAGAGAAGGGATGGTTTCTTCCTCTGGTTCTCCCTGGCTATTTATGGTGTTGAGGGGGGTCTCTAGTGAGCTCCCACATGCATATAAACTAATGGTTAGCAGCTTACGATCCAAAATACTATGGAAACTAGACGGTGGATGTGTCCTTAGCTTTGAAGGTCACCTCAGATTTAACCTAAGGAAGGTTGCCTCTGCATGTACAGTGCTGCATTGCAACTTGACAAGTTTTGCTTGATCTTAATTTGCGACCATTTTAAGTTCTTAGAACTTTTAACAAATTAAGTAGCCGTTATGCTACCTAATTGTCAAGCAACTTGGATGTTTAATCGCTTCATAGTTTATAAATTACCACAACAACAAGGGACCATTAGCAAGCAATGGTTGTCATGCACAACAGCTTAGGGATAATTCTAGGCTAAATTCAACTTGATTAAAATTAACAGATAAACAATTAGCAAATAGCCATTGAAACCACCGTTGGATCAATCCAGAGATCATTTTCTCACAACACCCACAGAGTTTGGAACCAAACCCTAACTACTAGGTCTTTTTCTTAATTAATATTGAGCCAGGTGGTCCTCACTTAACCACCATTATAGTGATTGTTGGGCTGGGATTCATTCTCTTTAGTTTCCATAACAACAAAAGGCAGGTCTAAAAGTTTGTATATTAGCAAGCATCGTACAAGTGTGAGAGTTTTTCAAATCACAAGTTGGCCTTTGTTTGAGGACCCAAAGGGCTGCCACAATTCACATGCACCAAAGAGATTGGGATTCCTCTTGTCCTGGTCTCTAAGGTTAAGTACTTAATAGTGTTTTTATTTGGACGGTTCCCGTGAGAGTTTAGCATAGTTATGGTCGACATACTCTGCTTTCCAACCCAAAACTCCTTCTTGGTCAAGAAAAAGGCCACACTTTTTAGATTTGCCTTTGAATAATTGTGATCATTAGCAGCCTCAGGCACTCAAGATTCCCAATTAGTTTAGTTTAAACACAGTTACAGGTGCAACCCTTAGGACTTGGAAAGGGTTTCATGCCCTACAACAAATAGTTTATGACACGGCTAGTGCTCGACAAGATCCAGACCGTGTTTAAGGATGGGTTTAACTACACTAAACTAAACTAAACGTCTTCTTTACATTAATATAAGAGTACAGATCACTTTGAATACATAGAATCCCCGCGCATGGAGGAGATCAAAGCGTTGCTGTCGGCGAGGAGAATCTGGGAATAAACAAGGGAATCGCCTCGGTTGATTCGAATGCCAGTTAATCATGTACTTGGCAGCGCACATGCAGTCATGGAGCTACACTGGGCTATGCATGGTAAGCCATGGCAAACAGTTTTCATTGGGGTTTCGACGCACAAGGGAGATCAGAGTACATCCTTGATAGCTGGAGTATCAACTAGTAAAGAATGGAATCAAATTGGACGGCTCTTTGATTTGTTAATCAAAAATCAAAAGAGGGCACATGCAGTCGTGCAAAGAGAAGGACAGTGTAGTGTAGTGTGCTATAATAAGCAAGGTATTTTTTTGCATGATATTAGATTTCAATGACCAGTTGGTTCATGTTTATGATCACCTACCTTGAGGTTATGCAGAAAGGTCACAGTGGTGTAAGCATGTCTCTTACTTTGGCCTCCAACGATTCAGGCTGGTTTATAGGACTGAAGTTTTATTTTACAAGGCAAGACAAAAGCACAAACAAGCATGCTGACAGATATTAATCAGCAACACACGATAAGTGTTTCTGTAAGATCGATAGTATAGATCTCTTCTTATTTGTGGAATATAATTTACGATTGAATTATACAACCTGGCAAATTGAGTGTCATTGATGTTTGGAGCTTGTGCTTCTGTTTGATTTCTTTTTGTTTTAAATATCCTTTCCCACCCCTTTGCTCGTGGAATCGGCTGAATATGAAGTTCAGTGAAACAGATTTTAAATTTCTGTACCATTTCTGAACCGATAAAGAGTTTCTGTCTGATTCTTGTCCATCTTTTCAGGTTTCAAAGTATGGTATTCGTTCTTGATCCTGATCAATTGAACATGTTTGGTTAAATTTCGTCTGCGTTCTTCCCCTGCGGCCGGTCCCATTCCAACTTGGTCATCGACGATTCACGATGTGTTTTGTATGCTCAGCTGCAACCGCTATTGCGTAACAAATGGAATGTTCAATGATTCAATTGCAATAGAAGTAAACTTTGTTCATGGCCGATGTAATAATTTTCATTGCTGAGAACACCTCTATCATCTCCATTATTATGTTCTGTGTAGTTTCAATAGGTGCATGTTAACTAGGCTTTTAATCTCCGGTTGTACAAATTAATTACTTTTACATTTGATAAGCCCAAACCATAAAATCTTATTAAGAATCAAGTATCTTTTATACATTGTTGGAACATGTCAGTTAATGCTTAAACATGTCAATTAATGAGTGAAATGTTAACTTACTAATTGATGAAACATGTCAATTAATTTGGTAAGGTAAACCAGTTAATGATTTAACCAGGTTGAGTTGGTGCGTCAATCGATTCAATTCTTTTACCCATTCATTCCATTCACATGGTTTAAGAATTTTCTTTACTAGAAAAGAATGTTTCGATTATAAGTATTGCCGAGAGATTTGCCTCGTGATAATCAATCGAGAAAATCCAGATCGTTCAAATTCACGGGCCCTAGTCCCGATTTTCCTAAAACAAAGTGCACCGGCCCAAGTCCTTAGTCCATGGGTCAAATAACGCCCAGAGGCTCGTTTCTCATCTCAATTAACGGGCCGGGATTCATTACCCGTTAGCTCCATAAATAAGTGCGCTGATTTCAGCTCTTGATCCTGATCTCGAGACAAACTTGCGGCGGATCTCCGCATAGTTATAATGCCGCGAGGGAAAGAGAATCTCGAAAAGAAAAAAGGAAAACAAAACCAAGAAGCAAGAAAAAAGGGACGAGCAGAGAAGCGATGGCGGACGAGCTCCATGGAGGAGCTCGACCTCGACTCGCTCCTCAGCTCGCATGGGGCCGCCGCCACCTCCGACGAGGAAGAGGATGAAGAACTCTCCACCTCCTTCCGTCATCGCCGCGCCGTCGACGACATCCTCAACGACTCCTCCTCCTCCTCCTCCGAACCCCATCCTCTCATCCCTATTCGAATTGCAGAACCCAAGAATCACATCGAAACGCCGATCCAAGAAACCCTCTAACAACCACCCCGCACCCTCTTCCTCTTCTGCGTGGAGCCGAAGAGCTCGAAAGCTTTCTTCAGTAGGGTTCCGGTCGGCATCTCCTTCTGGGCAGTTGCCTCCCCTCTTCGGCGGCTTCCGTTCGATCAATTCCCGCAGGTCTGGCGTCGAGACGGCAGTTTCGATGCCGGAGGTGGCGCTGGATCGGGAAGAAATTAGTGGTTCTGAACGGTTGGATGGTTTTGACAGATTGGAAGCAGCAATCTTGCACCCATCCTCGTCTTCGGAGGTTGAGCCAGTGTTGGAAGTAATAGATCGCGATGAAGGTCTGTGGGGAGAAGATGATGAATCGGTGCTGGGTGATGCGCCGGAGAAAAGCAAGCGGGTTGAATCTCACGAAGAACCAGTTATGTTGGATTCGATAGATTCTACCTCAATCACTGATATGGATGCCAGTTCACCGCTCTTGGATGCCGTTGAAGATGACCAAGAAGGGGAAATTGAAGAGAAGGAACCTGAAAGAGATGATTTTGATCAAGTCTCATGTCACGACGAACATATAGATTATATCAAAGAGGAGGTGGTTGCAAAAGAAGAGATTGTGGATGGAATAGAGAGCGGTGAAGTGGTTGAAGACAGTTTTGGTTTTCCATCTATGGAAGATAATGAGAAGACAAAGAAAATGGCGAAAAAGAAACTACGGGCTTCGATGAAGCCCACTTGAATGGGCTGAGGAACTAGAGAAGAGACAATCTTCCAACGGGAAGCACTGGGAGGAGGGGGCGGCTGCCTAACCAATGAGGTTGGAAGGCATCCGGAGAGGACCACCTGCAGTAGGGTATCTTCAGATTGACCTTGACAATGCTATCGCACGGGCAGTTTCTTCTCAATCGTTCAAACGTGATCATGGTTCCCTCCAAGTCATTGCAGTTCATATAAGCTTTATTGGCGTTCACATGTCAAAGGGAGCTGTTCTTGTTGTGCCCAGCAAGTACTCTAGTCATTGTGCTGACCGTATGAACATAAAGGTAGCTTCTTTTTTTTTGATATTAAACTTTTTGTGTTTGTTTTTATTTTTTCCTTGATAAGGAACATCAGAACTGAGAATATGAAATATAAGCTTAAATTTATTGAGATGGAATATGATTAACTTTTCCTCCAGCAATTAGGGTAGTAGTTTAATATACCTTCCCTTCTTAAGCAACACATAATTTGGGGGAATGAATGAGGTTTTTTTTTTCTGCATGGGCTGTACACATAACTACACCAAATGGCAACTATTTTGTGAATAAGGTGCTTATTGTGCTTAATTGTTGGTATTCGTGTTCAATTGCATGTTTTTCAGAGGGGATCCTATTTTGTCTGCCCTAGGTGCGAACATGTTGTTCCTTCGTATCTATATCTTCCTAGTGCATGTAGATGCGAAATCTCCCCCATTATGACTAGTGAAGTGCACACCATAGGTCTATAAAATGGGGAGATGCACTATGGTTTTTCAACCTTGACTATGAATATTGGTTGACCGATCCACCTCTTTAGCATTGGATCCAGTATAAGAGGGTTGATGATCGTTGTGATCATAATAGCCTACCGTGTGATCAATATAATTTATTTGCTTGGACAATTAGAAATTAGAACCATTTGCTTAGATATTTGGAGGAGTTCTTTATATCACTGATGAGAGATGATAGTGGTGAATCAGGTTACACGTTATGGTATGTGTAGAAAGAGATTGGCTGAACTATTAAAGGATTCGCATTTGTTTTGATATGTATAAAGCCTATGATGATGTGGACAGACGTATCAGGATGGATTTGAAAAGGCTTTTGGAGTATGTATTTTTAGTGATTGAGAAAGGAGGCATGAGCTGGGCCATAGTACAGACACCACTTTATGCTGAGCACTGCTGTTAATTGTCTATAGATAAGGTCATTCCCAGATAAGCTTATGCATCTCGTGAGATTGGTTACTGTGACACTTACCAATGCTTTTACCTGTGACTAAATCTCTATGTAAATGTTTATATTTCAATTTAGTATTGAACTCCCCATGGCCCTCTATCTAGATGGTTGAATTTTTTGCATCTGATGCTCATAGCCTCTATTACACTACTTCTAACAATGGCGACCACTGTTCACACTACCAAGTAGCAAATAATAAACATCATCTCTTTTATTGCAGCATGAGATCTTGAGTAATCTTCAGAAGGCCAAAAAGTCGCTTCAGATAGATACTCTCTCTTGACTAAGGCTTTCACCTCCAGCTATATACCATGACAAGGTCCAGAAGAGACCTGTTTCTACGACCGGAGAAACAAGCAACAATACAGGGAAAATGAGAAGGCAAATAAACGGTGGCAGCTGAGAGAACCAAGATCAAAAGGATCCTTAAGCCGCTTTCCCTTGAAGTCTAATCTATTTGGTGTGTATCCTTTTCCGATCGTTCACTTCACTGACTCTTGTTCTCTTTAGTTGCTCCCTCTTTTTTCTATTTTTTGCATCTATGTATGACTTCCTATATTATCATAATACTGTTCAGTATGTATCTGCCAGGGATAAAAGCATATTGAATTGGGTTAATCATGAGAGAGGTTTTTTCTTCAATCTCTCAGCTAAGACTATTATAAATACTTTTAGTATACAGTTAAGAAGATAGATAAGTCTAAACTTCTTTAGATAAATAGCTTTTTTTTCTCTTTGGAATTAGGGTAATCAAAGTAAAATTTGCCTTTTCCAAAGAGGCATTATAAGAATATAAATCTAAAAAAAAGAGGAAGATATCATTTTTGATAATATGCCAAAATATTTTATAAAATATGATAGGGAAGCCATCAGGTTTAGGAGTTTTGGAGTCTGCCATATCCCATATGACTTCCTTGATTTCAAATTGAAAGAATGCTCTATCTAAATAAGTCAAATCTTCTTTCTAAGGATAAACTCTCTTCTAGTCAGCCTCTATTTTCCAATTAATATCTACCTCAAATAGTTTTTTATAGTATTCCACTATATGTCTAGTCATATCCTCTTCCATGGTATAAAATCTTTCATTGTCAGAGAGCTCAGTTATCATATTAACTCTTTTTTTATGATTGATATATATATAGAAGAAAGAAATATTTGCATCACCCTTCTGAATTTACAAAATGTTGGATTTCTGTCTCCACATTATTTCTTCTTTCTTGAGGACCTCTTCTAGTTCCAACTTGTATCCAAGTAAATTATCAAATTCATCCTCAAATAATGGGGGTCAATTCCTGAGCCTTTTCTAGTAAATGAATATTCTGCAACAATTTTTGCTTTTTGGCATTTACATTGATGAAATTTTTTTTGCACCACTTGGAGATGTCCATTCTGAGTCTCTTTAGTTTATACATCATGCTATATAAACCATTTTCTTTGTTTGGGTATTGTACCCATTTTTCTTCAATCATCTTCATAAATCCTTTCTATAGCCACATATTTTCAAATAGTAAATGGGTTCTCTTCTTCTTCGTCCTTTCCTCTATTAATAGCAATATAAGAACATGATCTGAGGTAGTTTGGAAAAGAACTTTGACTACTGTTAGAGGATATTGATATTCTCAATCCATAGAAATCAAGAATCTATTTGATTTGGTAAAATCGGGATTTCGTATTTATTTGATCAAGTGAATCTTCTACCAAATAAAGGGATATCGATCAATTTCTAGCTAGAAATTCATTCATTAAATTATTCTCTATTTTGGATAGAGCCCATTGTGTTCTTCTTGTCCAAATTATACTTAGTTGCATTCAAATCCCCAAATAGGACTCATGGGTGATTTAGTTCTTTACTAAGCTTATTCAGTTCAGTCCAGTAGTTCTCCCTTTTGTTTTTGTGATGTGTGGCATAAAGTTTAGTGTACAATCATTTTATTCAGTCTCAGTGTTCACAAGGACGACAAAAATGGAATGCAAACCCACAGCTTGGGATATCAAAGATAAAAGGGAGCTATTCCACCCAAGGATAATACCACATGAAGCTCCTTTTGAAGATAAGGAGATCCAGGTATCAATTCTCTTACCCCCAAGAAACTTGAGAGTAATTTTGGGTGGTTGAGCTAATTTGGTTTCTTGAATGCCTACAATATCATCTTTGGCCTCACTAATCATAGCTTTCACAAAATATTTTTTTGCATGAGTACCTAGTCCTCTAATATTCTAGTAGAGGATGATCATTCTCTAGCGTTGTCCCCTCCCACTCTAGCCAAATTAGCCGTGAGCTTTTGTAGATTTTGTAATGTTGAATGCAAGGCTTTTGTCTCAAGATAATTTATATTTACATCAAATCCACATAAAACTCTTATTTGAGTGAATTTATTTAAGGATTAGAAAGAGAATATGCATTCATCATGGTTGGAGAGAATAGTTCTTCTTTTGAAAGGTGTAAGAATAATATTAGAAGATTTCGAAGTACCTGTTTCTTCAACAACTTTTCCAATAGGCTTGATAGCTCTAGTGCTCTTGCGTGGTATAGGGATTGTTGACACTTCAACAGCAACTTGGGGTTCTGGAGCCTTTGTAACTGAATCGATAAACCCTCATGTGGATGCAGCATGAATTGGCTCTTGTGGCAAGATATCCTCTGGTGGGGGGCTACACATTGGAGTCAGATGTTCTTTCGACCACATTGAAATTATTAGGCAATTCCATGTCCCCAGCTCCATCCAGCTTTGACTCCTCTCCAATCTTCACCTTCAATAATTTTGTCTACTGAGTATGTGGTTAGGAGGAAATTTGTTCTCTATAACACATTTCCCTCAGTAAAATACTTCCAAGAGTCCTTGTTAATCCAAAATAAGGCCCTCCTTCCATAGTATCGTTTGCATTATCACTATAGGGCTATTGTCTCCTTTAGATAAAAAACGAGATTGCTCCAGTAGAGGAGAAAGTATTGGGTCTTTCTCATCAACTTCTTTGGCCAGATCTGCCTCTTCTGAGATGATAATGCATATAAGCTTGTAAGAGTCAAGCTTCCCCTAAGATTACAATACTAGATCTCTCCTTTATAGCCCTCTCCGACAAAATCTGTAAGAGTCACTGCACCTTCTAGGGTTTCTACATCAAGGAATAGGAATAAAAACTGATCTTTCTAAAGGGGTCTTGCCTTCCATTCCCAATCAGAAGTCCATCAAAGAGCACAGACCTCTTGGATCTTGAGGGGGGTTGGCTTAGCATGAGTGATCACGATCTTAGTATAGGTTGCCAAAGTATCCATACATATCTTAATTTCTAAATTCGCTAAGATCATGAAGGTCTTCATAGCTCATGAAGAGTCACCCTATTCCCTATCCCGTTAGAGGCTACCATTGTAATTCCCCACCCGATGACTTGAGCCTCCGCATCGTCTGCAGATGATTGGATTGCAACATTCAAATGCTCGATGGCCCTAGTCGAAGCACCTGAAGCATTGGAAGATTAATTCGTGATCCGTCATCTTTTTCCCCATGAGCCAAATCATTGATCACCTCTTGTGCAAGAGTTCTGGCAAGATCGTCTTTCCAACCAAGAGGACATCCTTGAAGCAACCCTTAAACACTTCGATTGGAGAGCCGAGGCGGCGTCCACTAAAGAGTCTTGGATTGAGTTGATCTTGGATTTTGATGATAGGTATGTTGCTGTACTACATCCAAAAAGTCTTGACTGATTTAGAAGATCTTCCCAAAGACCTGGGCTCATAGAGATATGATAGACATCTCTAATGGAGGAGCTCATCGGAGCTCCGATAAGATCATGCATTACTCCCCTAGACTTGACTAAATTTTGAATAATATAGATAATATCATAAGTTATATAGAATAATTTACGTAAGCTGCATTTCATAGAAAAATAAAAGAATATTTTATTTTTTAAAAAACTTTTCTTTGAAATTATAGAAAAATTCATGATTATATGGATTTTGAGTTATGAAAAAATAACGTCAAACATCAATATATAGAAAAAATATTCCTACAAAAAAATTTTATAAAAATTTCTATGGAACGGGTGTCCAAACGGCTCTATTTGTTAGATTAATTGCTGCCCCAGGGAAAAAAGAATCAGTTCCTTCTTCATTGTCGAAGCTTCCGTCCAAATAGAAACGATTCGGCTTCGGTTTAGGTTAAGATCGAGTTCCGAGCTAAAACAATTAAATTTTGGTCAAAACCGCGACCGAATAAAGCCCTTCTTCTGTGTTCCCTCTCGTCATCCCCCAGCCCTCAATCGACGGAAAAAATGATTCCTGTTTGTCGAGCTTCCACCCCTCTTCCCCCTCCCAATTTCTCCAAACCAAATCCAAGTCTCGGCCTTTTCGTCCCCCGCTGCCTCCCCATCTTCTGTTCCTCCTCTCGTTCCACTCCTCCCATGGCTAGCACCACCGCCGCTACTGCTACGGCTACGGCATCAGCAACCGCTGCTCGTAGCAGGAGAAAGAGGTACAGGAAGCCCTACCCCGGCGAGACCGAGGGCATCACGCAGGAGATGAGGTTCGTCGCCATGAAGCTCCGAAGCGCCCAATCTGGCGATGACGAGGAGGACCGAGAGGCGTGGCAGCCCAGCATGGACGGGTTCCTCAAGTACCTGGTCGACAGCAAGCTCGTGTTTGACACCGTCGAGCGCATCGTCGACGACTCCGCTGATGTTTCCTGTGAGTCCTCGTTCTCCTTCTCCGGTTATTGGGTCCTGCAAAGTTGTGGACTCACTTGAATTTGTTCAGAAATCATGTAAATTTTGAAATTTTCTATTTTCTCTTTTTTTTTTTCCCCGCCATTTCTACCCTTTGATGTGATGTTGGTTTGACTGGCAATTATTTTTCACCAGGTAAAATATGATTTTATTTATTTATTTATTTTTTTGTGGGAGTGGATAAAAAACTGCTCATTTGATAACCTGGGATGAAATTGGGAGAGCGACATGTCAAAATGGTGCTCCTGTTAATTTCAAACAATGGAGGGACTATTACCTTTGATGTGCTTAGGTTTACTACGAAGGTTATCAAATCGTGTCATGTTCTAGTGCTAGTTTTAAAGCTGATGTATATCCGAAGAGAGCGATAACTTTTTGACCAATTGTAGTTTATTAAGATATTATCAGAAATGGCTCAACATTGTTCAGGTAATTAGGTTGATGCCTTTTAGTTGCAGATATGCTGATTCATTATTTGCTCAGAACATCGCAGAAGTATGAATGACAATTTATTTTGCACATGCTATATATGGTACCTTACTGTTGGAAGTTGCATAGAAACTATCGTCATTTTTTGGATTTCTTTTAATGTCTTTTCAGATGCCTACTTTAGAAGAACTGGTTTGGAGCGTTCGTCTAGTCTGTTGAAAGATTTGGAATGGTTCAGCCTGCAGGGGATTGTCATTCCACAGCAAAGCTCACCTGGGATTGCTTATGTCCATTACCTTCAGGAATTGGCTGAGAAAAGTGCACCATCATTCCTGTGCCACTTTTACAACATTTATTTTGCCCATATTGCAGGGGGTCAGGTGATTGGTAGAAAGGTATTCTAGCAAACTCATATGAAATTGATATGAATTTTTCTAAATTTCTTGCAAGAAATAGAGTCTGAATGAGTATGTTCATGGTCATAACATAGAGACAATTGGAAATTTAATTCTCTTTATATGATTTTTTAATTTTTTTCTGGGAAGATTATTTATTCAATTCTGTAGTGTCATACAACTCCAGGGCCCTTATCTAACACCTGGTTAGTTCATTCAGGAACATTTGAGGAATTCCTGGTGATTTTCTTTATATGATTGATACATGAATTTAGTGAAATTTCCGAGCTTTTGCCTGAGTATTTGAATGTTTACTTTATTGACCTGCTTTGATTAAGGAGAAGTCCTTTGAAATTCCCACATCTTCTGAGTTGGAGGGCAAGCAATAAGGGACTTCGTGGTCCATACTTGCTATTTCGAGTATTTATCTTAATTAAACTGCTGTCTTTGCTCTCAGCTCTTCCTATTTTGTAATTTACCTTTCAGCAAGAAGAGTTGCATTGGGCCCCAATACTACACCCCGAAAATGCATCAACCATTGCTGCACATCCATCTTTGATTGTGTAAATTTGGATTTTGTTCTGACAACTCTAAAAGCGACAAATTGGCTTAAGAACTGCAGGATCTGGACAAATTTCACTACTTGTCATTGCAAAATTGAAGTGCAACTATCTATTGACCAAATGTGTTTGCTAAACTACTTGTTTTTATCTTTGCCTCAAAAAACTACTTGTTTCTATCATTGCTGGTAATAAGGTCTGTGAGAAGCTTTTGGAAGGAAGGGAACTTGAAGTTTACAAATGGGAAGGAGATGTTGAAGAGATGTTGAAAGATGTGAGGAGAAAGCTAAACAAGCTTGGTGAGGTGAAAATCCTAACGACCTTTTCTATGATTCTTTTCCTTTGTTTTATATAGCTTTCACATTCAATTTCTAGAGTGTTGCTTTTTGTTGGATGGAAATCTTACTGTGGCAGCACTGGTCTCGAGATGATAAGAGCAGATGCCTAAGAGAAGCAGCGAAATCATTCAAATTCTTGGGGCAGATTCTCCGCTTGATCACTTTGTAGAAAATTTCTGTCCTATAACAAGCTAGAGTTGATGGGGTGTTTAATTGATGCAGTATGTGTACTGGGTTGATCCCCACGGAAAGATGCAAACTATTCAACCGCTCGGAATATTTTGTCAGGTGATAGTTCCTGGCTTATTTTCGTGGCCGTGCCATCATGTGCATAACTAGTCCATCTTTTCTGAGTTTTAAAAAGCAGCATTTGATTGAGAAGCTCATCTTTGGCGGAAGACAATATAGCTTCTATATATTTGTTTTGCACTGACGACAGTTGGCAGATACTCGTTCAGCATCTGCCGCTTCTGTTCCAATCTTGTGCATTTGCACCATTGTCAATGAATTGATCTGGTTTGCTATTGATTACGGTCCAAATCATGCACATTGATCTCAATCTTATCTATTACGCTGATGTTTTCTTTTTTTCTTATCCGGATTTCTTGTCTTGACTCTCTGTTGTTATGCAATACGGGTCCTATGCATCAGTCATATATTTTGGGGGATCCTTTGTTTGTGCACGCATATGTTTCACAGGGGCGCCTGCAAATACAATGTATGCTTGTTTTTTGAGGAATTATTTATAATTTCCATATTTCATCATTTCATTAAAAAACTACAACAATCTTTTAGAAAAATCCAAATGCAAAATCTGTCATTATGGCCATAAATTTTTGTCTGACGTCTCACTGGGTATGATCCAGTCAGCTGGTCCTGAAACAAGGTGTTTGACTAAGACTGTCAAACTAACGGATGCAGCGTCCCAAGAGTTGGTGAACAGTCTATGACGAGATTTTCTTTCTTTTTTTTTTTTTTTAATTTTAGTAGATACAAGATTTTTGTAACTAGATTCTTCTAGAATGATGCATAGATTTCAAAGATATTATTATCTGGACCTGATATTGGCCAACAGGTTGGACTGGCAATTGAATGCATCTATTCGTTTATTAGGGTTTACTAAATGAAGGATTGACTTCGGAAATTATCAGGCTGTCATGAAAGCTTGGCTCAGTTTAAGAACAATAAAAGAATAGAAATTGGGAGTATATGTTGAGATTTGGAGGGTGTATGTGTAATTTATTATAATTATTTTACATATGTTGTTTTTTTACTTTGCATTTATAATATTGATTTTGTACCTACACGTCCAGTTCCCATTCGATCATATTGCGACGAACGAAAGCAAATGCACAACTTGTAGGCATTGATCTACAAATAAAAAAGATGCCAGGGATGTATATGCAAAAGACAAAAAACGAGGACGGTTGTGGAGTGGGGGACCCAAAACAGCGAGCAGCATTAGAGGGGATCACATTTACGACGGTGATGATCGAGCCTTCACCCCGAAGCCAGGCACCGGGTCCCACCAGACAATGACTCTCGTGTTATGATGCCCACGTTTTCGCGCAGAATCCCGCGTGCCACGTCAGCCACGCATGGTTCCTGCCTGCTCCAGGCAACAAACCCTAGCCCAGTCCAAATCCCAGCTCTAGAAGGGCTAATTATTTTTTAACCTGACTTAATTATCTGCGTTTCCAAAAACAGAGCTGTTAACGAAATACGAAACAGCCAAATTACAGAGACCTCTCCTCTGAGAAGGACAAGTGGCCCGGCCCTTCCTGCCTGCCGCGCAGTACTCTTGCACATTGGGATAATCTCCGCGATTAATGATATTTGCTTTCCTTTAATAATCACTTTCTTTATTAATCCTTTCTTAAACACAAAACCTTGCCATTTTGAACCCGCTCTCGTCTTCGTTGGACTTTTTGTTAGTTTAGAGAGGGAGAGAGAGGTGAGGGAACGAGAGGCGCAAATAGAACAGGGTGAAGGTTGGATTTGTGGGGGGCGAAGGAGGAGGACTTGGTCTTCGAAGGCAGAGGAAGCATATAAAAGGACATTGGAGGGAGATTCTGTTCCTTTTTAGCTGGTTTTTTACCCTTTCCAGGTCCCAACCATGAAGAAGTGGAGGAGGCTGTTTTGGGAGGAAATGGAGCTGCTTTGAGGCTGAGGAGGACGAAGCGAAAGCTTAGGAGGTGCGGAGATGGCGGAAGATTGCTGCTTTCTCAACAAGGTCTGGTTTTTCTCCTTTTTTCCGTTCCTTTTTGGGTTTTTTTATGCGTTTGGGGTGAAAGTTGGGATCTTTTTGGTGATTTTTGTGTTTGTTTTGAATTTGGTCATGTGTGCGTTGTTTAACTCGAGTTTTTTCAGCCATTTGTCCCCGTAGGATTTGTTTTGCTGGGCATTGTGGTTCATCTGGAGCTATTGGGATGTTGTAGTCGCCTTTTTGTTGGGCTTTTCTTTGTTTGTGAGGTTGCTTTTTTTTTTGTTTTTGGTTCTGCTTGATTTTTGGGTTTCTTCTAGTTTGCAATAATTCTTGCATTCGCAACAAATATTCGTTTTTCATTTCTCCCTAATAATCGAAAATATGAAAATTTCATCATTCAGCCTACATTGGTTGTTTTCCAACTCTTCGTGCTTAATGTTTAAACTTTATGGGATACTTTTTATTTGAACTAAAGTGGTAGCTTTTCTGCAAACACATTTCTCCAGGATGCGCTAATCATAAAGCCTCCAAAGAAAACGCCACTTGCCTTGAGAATGGTTGTGCTTGCGGTGGTAACAATCTGCAGTCTTTATATATGTTCCGTTTGCTTAAAGCAAATAAGGACACAATCAAGCCCCAGGTTGATAAAGGTTGAGCTAGTACAGAAGCCTTGCCGGGATCCTAGAGTTCCAGAGTCTGAGCTTCCATTTGTGCATTACCCTGAACCCACGTCTTATAGCAGGTATGAAGGAATTTTTGGTCTTGTCAGTGTCATGGAGGTAGCCGTGTTAATTTCTGACGATTTTGTTTTCCTATAGGGATGAATGTGCATGCACTCCTGTTCAGTTGTTTGCGATTTTGTCAGTGCAGAGGTCTGGAAGTGGTTGGTTTGAAACTTTGCTGAATAGCCATATCAATGTTAGCTCACATGGTGAAGTATTCTCTAACAAAGATAGAAGGGGCAACATCTCATCTATTACAGAGACATTGGACAAATTGTATAATCTCGATTGGAAAAGCAGTGCTTCTAAAATGGAATGTACTGCTGCTGTTGGCTTGAAATGGATGCTTAATCAGGTAAATTGCTCAAGATCAGCCTATGATCTGAATGTCATTTTTTGTTGAGAATTAATTATTTGCAAGATACTGAACATTAGTCACGTTTGCTTGCTTGTTCCAAAGGAAAGAGAACATAGAGCTGTGATGTCTATTTATTTACATTTAAAATTGATGAATTATGAAAGCTTTTCATTCTTTGTATTTGTGCAAGTTGTTTGAGGCTTACAACAGGCAAGATGTTCACATTTGATTTTCTCATTATTAACCTGCAACCTGCACAATTGGTTGGAAACTCTATTTTGGTAGCTTCAGCAGTGGTCATGCAACAATAATGTTCTAGACGAGGAATTTGCTGCTACCTTTTGCTAATTTATGCATCATTCATTTTTAGGTGTTTTTGTACATTTCTTGTCACACCAAGGAGCAAACACTATAATTCTTTTGCTTTATTGGTTGGGCAGACACACCCTAATTTGCAGGAATATTTCTAATCACCTATTAATACTCTTTTGAAAGGTGAAGAAATCAATCTCTGATGATCCTTTCAGAAAGGTTGATGAATTTATTCTTTCCTATGGTTGGCTTGGGATGGGGTGTGATCTAGGCTTGCATGGAAAGAGA
Organism: Trichopus zeylanicus subsp. travancoricus; assembly: GCA_005019695.1. Lineage (NCBI taxonomy): Eukaryota > Viridiplantae > Streptophyta > Magnoliopsida > Dioscoreales > Dioscoreaceae > Trichopus > Trichopus zeylanicus. The sequence goes on from RXID01021982.1 coordinate 708,028, forward strand.
TGAGTTGCAGTTCGTCCTTGGATGTGTAGCTAGCATCAATATGGATGCTATGAAGGGTCAATGTGAATATATGATATCATGATAAAAGAGGATTTTGATATATTCCGCTAAATGGAGCCTAGGTGTTGGAAAGTCCTCTTGTATAGTTGATAGGTGATTTAGAACTGTTTCTTGCACCCGAAAAATTCCATAAAGATATTAAAATTTTATCTCACCTGAAAGTGTTTTGGAGAAAGGAAAATCATCCTCTTGAATTAAATGAAATGTTGCTTGACACTGGACGTCCAGTTTTCAATTGTCTTCTGAATCAGTAAGGTTCTTCTTATGGAAACGTATTGATTTAACCTGTATCATGCTTATTCATCTGAGATGGTTAAGATTTTATACATATTCTTAACTTCTTAATTGTTTGAGCATGATTTGTTCAATCATTAATTTTGTTCTGTAAAAATTGAGTTTGTTGAATTACAACATTCCAGTACACCATACCCCCCACCCATTCCCCCAACAACACACACACAAACAACAACAACAACAACAACATTAACATAGAGTTGACCATAGTTCCAAACTAGGAGCTCAAACTCAAGGATATATTTTTATTTTAAAAGATTGTGTAACCACTTTGTCGCCTACTTCGACTCTTTTTATATGACCATTTTGCAATTTTTTGTTCCAAAACATGACTTCTGAGAAATGGTCAAGAGTAATGCATTTAAATGTTATAGTTTTGGTTGAATTCATAAGTAGCTCTCCTAACCACAGCCTTATAATATCTCATATTCTGAAGAATGCTTCGTTGTCAACAAACACGGAAATTGGTCTCATTTATCATTTATCCATATTTTGACTTTGTGATGTTCTCTTGAATATAATTTCCTATGTTGTCTAGTCTTGTGGTACATAATGTGGCTCCCATTTTTGTGTGGACATTACAGGGTCTCATGATGCATCATGAAGAAATATCTCACTATTTCAACCAAAGAGGCATCTCTGTAATAATGCTCTTCAGAAGAAATCTACTTCGCAGACTGGTGTCAATGTTGGCAAATACTCACGATCGAGATACCAAGCTATCGAATGGGACAATAGGGAAACATAAAGCTCATGTGCACTCAAGGAATGAGGTAAACACTGGCTGCAGTACAAAATTGAACTGTCTTCAGTTCTCAAACGGTCTTGATGGTTTGTTTTCCTTCCAGGCTGATATGCTTGCAAGATACAAGCCTGTGATCAATACCATAGCATTGATATCCAATCTGAAACACATGGAACGGTGGACCGCCGATGCTCTTGAATACTTCAAGAGCACCCGTCACATGCTTCTCTATTACGAGGACCTCATTACGAATCACACTGTATGCTCTCCCACTTCCCCAATAAATCATGCTTATCCTTTGCTTATGGACTACTACCTGAAGATCTGCCTCATTTTGTCTTGCAGAAACTACTTGACGTCCAGAACTTCCTGAAACTGCCTCCAAGAAAGCTGGTGAGCCGCCACGTGAAGATACACACGAAGCCATTATGTGAACAGATTGAGAACTGGGATAATATCGACAACATGCTCAAGGGAACTCAATACGAGAGCTTCTTAACTGCAGACTACCAAACGTAGCACATGGACCATTAACCTTCGCACTGTAAATAAAATCCTTGTCTTGGTTTTGCACGCCTGCTTTTGCGGTTGCAGCTGGAGAAGCTTTTGGTTTCATAGGAAGAATTCCTGCTAATAGGCTCCCCTACAAAGATCCTGATGAGCATTTTGACTGGTATCATGCTGTGTTATCTTTCCCCATGAAAGAAGGCCACAAGGTTTCTTCATTCCAGTTATTGTATTTCTTTTTTATCTTTTCAGTTTGATGCAACAGATGTTATGATCTGTTTAATTTATTTTCACTAGAAACTTTTCTTTATTATACTTTTCATTAATATAGATACCGCTACATCCATCGGACCAAAACCAAAATATCAAATTGTAGAATTACAGTACAATATTGTTCAAAGAATGAGCCCCGTCTACTGATTCAAGAAGCTCGCCATGCGATCCAAGAAATGCTTGGCGTTGTCACAGCCAGGGTCAAAAAGATGAAAGACATGGCCTACCCCGGTGTGCTCCACCAGCTCCGCCTCCCCCTTCCACCCACTCTTCTTCAAAGCTTCATAGTAAGCTCTCCCTCTCTCCCTGAAGATATCCTTCTCTGCCACGAACACCACCACTTTCTGACACCCCAGCCTCGCCAGCCCTGGCGCCGCCTCCGCCAGTGGGTTCACCCGCACATCGTCCAGCCCCTCCGTCGCCGACGGGCACAAGAACTTCCACATCCGTTCCATCCCGGCCCGGAGCCCGGCCTCCTCCGGCTCCCCAGCAAGTGCTCTACTCCCCCAGAAGTAAGTGTGCTGCAGCGCCACCCCTTTGATGCTCAGCCCTATTTCCCGCCCCTCGCCACCGACGAGCATCGCCATCCGGTGCACGATATTTCCCCCGGCGCTGTCGCCCGACAGAAACACACGGTTAAAGTCGGCGTGCTCGGCCAGCCAGGGCTCCGAGGCGTCGCCGACAGCGTGCTTGGCGATCCAGCGCAGGGCAGTCCAGGAGTCGTCATAGGCGGCGGGCAGCAGGTGCTCCGGCGCGAGGCGATAGTCAACGGAGACGGCGAGGGCGCGGGACTTCTGGATGAGGACGTTGAGGTAGCGGTGGTAGATCGGAGAGAAGGGGCTCTCGATGCAGAAGGCGCCGCCGTGGTAGAAGACGAGGACAGGGAGCTTGGCGTCCGGGGGGAGGTCGGGGGGGAGGTAGAGGCGGGCGGAGACGCCAGTGGAGGGGTCGATGAGGACGTCCTTGGAGGCGACGCCCGTGGCAGGATCGACGCCGGCGGGGACGGTAGCGGTGCCTGTGAGGCGCTCGACGCGGCCGCTGCGGTAGATGCGGAGGAAGGGAGGGAACTCCTCCTGGATCTCGGCGTCCGGATTCATGGTGATGGAGGTGGGGGCGGCGGAGATTTGGGTGGGGGTGGCACTTTAATTTGCATGGTTTATTGCAATTACCTCCCTATAATCTTCATATTTGTAATTTTCATATGAATGTTGCGTGGTGTTTTTGCGTATATACCCCTGCAGAAGCGCTGGATATTGATGTTCAGAATAGGTGTTGGGAGATAAAATATGGTTAATTCTGGCCAGATATTTCCTACGTAACAGCGACGGCAAATAGGACACATGGAAGGAGATTGTTCGCATGCTTGTTGCTTGCGCAACGAATAATGATTTTTTTTTTTATATAATTAACCAATAATGATTTGTCAAATGGGGGGGGGCAAGTAGTCAATCATCTAGAGCGTGTCAATTTCAAATAAATATAAAAATAGTCAAAAAAATGCAAACGATTATATATACATCAAGAAAACGAACTCACTCACTTCAGCTCCTTCTCCGGGATTGTACTTTAGAATCAAGAATACCTGCTATTCAAATTCTTCTGATTTTTCGTTTTTTTTTTTTTTTTGTTTAAGTAATGTTGGAAAAGTATTAAGGAAAAACAAACTGAAATGGAGATGATTTGCTTTGTTGCTGTTTGCCTTTCCTGTATCCATATCTTGCTTTCAATAATAGCCGGATTCTGTTGAGCCCTTCTCCCACTCAAAATAAATAAAGAAAAATTCAGTCTGAAATCAATAAGATTGATTTACGTGTTCAATGTGACAATCCAGTGCAACCAAGGGACGTGTACATCTGAAGAGATGCTTGTAAAGTTCGACGGTATGGCAAGAGAGAACTATGGATACAGACAATCAAACCTAGCATTGTGGGGGAGGATTATGGCACTAATTGAATAAATACAAACGAATGAACAAATATAAACTCCGTTGCAATATATACATACTAGCCTATGCAAATATTTGTTGGATGACAGTCTCCGCATTCCCATCATACTGAGTGAGAAGATGGATGGCATCTGACCTCGGCAAAGCAAGGAATTCCTGCAAAAGTATTGAGAAAGGTAAGAGAGTATTATATTTACAAATACATCAGGGTGCAGAGAAGGATAAAAGAGCAACATCCACCTTTGTGTTTATTTCTAGGTGTTTTCCAAATTGGGGGCTTGCAATACTGAAAATAGAGCAGGCATTTGATGCAAAAAGATTTCTGAATTTGCAATACAACTGGATTTTTTACAATTTTTGGAAAGGTGGTTGAACCATAGATCTTCTACTATCCAAATGTGGAATGCCAAACACGCTATGAAAATAGGAATTTGAAAAATAATTACAGTTCTTTCCAGGACTTAGCCACATCAATTTTTCAGAAGTCATACAAAATGCAAGCTTCAGCAGATCAATGACATGGACAGACAAGATCCAACTAGGCTAGGAGCATCGAGGTTGATCAAAATATACAAGAGGACAATGAATCCATGACTACAAAAGTCAGGAACACTCCAATATTATATTTAGACAATTCAATGGAGGTTACATGCAATGCTATAGGAAGGAACCATTAATTAAACTTAGCCACTCAGAAAAAGCAGGACCATTTAGAACTAGCAGGTATACATATGTTTGAAAGGCTTGCCTGCAGGCAATATATATAACTTTGCATGTACTGGTCTTCCAGAAGAACAAATTCATAAGAAACTGAAATTTTATCATTATACTCTGGAAAAAATGGTGGAGAAAAAGAGAAAAGAACCTTACCATAACTTTGATTATTGCATTTTCATCAAAAGCCGTTTCACTTGATGAGACTTGTCCTGGGCTTTTGCCATATTCAGTCATCTTGCTGCTAGAACTGGTATTTTGAGAAGATGCATCTGGACAATTATCTGCCAGGGTCTTCAATGTAGCATCATTAGACACTGAAACATCAACTTCCTTCAAAAGATTTATTTTCAAGAATTCTTCAAAATGGTCTTTGCACATTTGAAGTTTAAACCACTCATTGTGGGTATGTAGTGTTTCTCTCAATATCCTCATCAATTGTGGTTCATCAATGCCAAACCTCTTACTAATTGCAACCTGTAAAAACAAGTTAACTCAAAAGGCCTTGCCATGGTTTCAACAAAAACTGTTGTGCATATAAATTGAGCATTCTTCGTTGTCCTACTAATACCCTGACACAAGCATAATACAAGTCTTCAGGCAACTAGCTTTCACAATTTTTAGGATTTACCAGGTCTGCTATTATGCTATCATCACAGCTTTCATGTACAAAGTGTGGACATTTTTGAGGGAAAAGACCGTGGCTAGTTGGCATGTTTTCTTTGCATGATTTAATTTTTAAATTACAGATAAACACATTGGTGCTTATTTAAACAGAATAACAGAAAAATAAAACAAAATCATTTTACTCATTGTAGAATTTGAAGTCATAAACATAAGAACCCTCAAATTATTGCTGATAGAGGTCAATTAAAGCAATGAAACTGTCCAAAAAAAAAAACAGATGGCACTGGCAGCTTATTAAGGTTAGGCAACTAACCATAAAATACTCATTAAGGGTACTTCTTTGACATTTAAGAAGGATTTTGAGTTCAAAAGTATTGTCATAGGTCATAACAATAAAAACTAACTGCTTTTATTACTAATTTGACACTGATAACATTCTTTTCTATGGAGCAAGCCACTACATAATGGCAAACAGAACAAATAATTCGTGCACATGCAAGTATTTGTAGTGTAACACTATAACAGATAGTCTCTAGATGTGGATTATTCAATATATACAGAAAAAAAAAAGATTACCTCTAACTCAAGGTTCTAATTGATAAAGTGGAGATAAGACATTCTACAGGCAATTTTCAAGGTCAACAAAACATTAATCAGTAGCTTAATCAGGAGTTATTAAAAAGTAAAACCAAAACAGCTAAGACGAACATGGGCTGAAATAGCAAAACAAACAGGTTATCAGGATACACTTTTACCTGGAGAGATGTTGCAAGTATTGACAAGCCTTTAGTCATGGCATCCTCATTTGGTTTCAGCAAAGCCAACAATGTTTCTTTTAAAGGCTTTAGCAAAGTTTCATGCTTTGCAGCCAGAGGGCCTAAATGGGTGGATGCAACTCTAAGAGCCATTGTATGATTTCCATCATTGACCAACTTTAAAAATTCAATCTGACATTGATATTGGAGATAACAATCATATAATCTTGCAATATGCTATTTTTAGACGGTATGGCTCAAAAGATGATTTGCAAGTCAAATTACCTGTTTCAATTGAAATAAAAGCATAGGGTTTTGAGTAAAAAATTCAGGATCCAATGCAGTCACTTCCTCAACAACTTCAGCAACCATTCCTTGATTAGCCAGCTCCATCAACTCTAGAATCATTTCATACTTGTGATCTCCTATACTCTTGTGACTACCAAAGGAAGTATTGCTTTTCGCCACTTGCTGAGGTAAAGCAACCAATATGAACCTAGCAACAGTAGAAAATCTGAGAATGCTATGTGCCACATACCTGCCCTTCACCCTTCATGTCTCCATTGGTTCTAATAATTGAAGACTCAACTTGCTCCTCATTGGACTCAATAAATTTGTCATCAAGTGTCCTCTCAGTGCGCCCTCTCCATCTTTTTCGTCTCCGTTGTCCAGTAGTATGATTTCTGCTCCTCCTCAACCTTCTACAACAGCTTTCTTGATGACTTGTACAGCTTGTGCTACAATCCCCTTGAATACCTGTAATCTCAGATGTAGATCTCATCTCAACATCATTACTTATGGTGCTCACATCAGCTTTAGATTCCTGAGCACCTTGCTCGTCAACAATTTTACAAGATATTTCACCCTCCGATAATCCATCAGTTCCACAATTTTTTTCCAGAGAAGAACTATCTGTTGAAGAACTATGTGCATGATCTGGCATCATAAGAACACTATAAATAAGATGACATCAAGGCATAACCTATAATTTTCACAAGCAAGGATGTGATTTGACAAGATATTAACAAATAAAAGATAAATATTGAAACAATTGAGATGTATTTTTTACCAGATGAAGGCATAGCAACACCATCCACAATTCCTCTATATATGCAATACTCACGAACAAGCTCATCAAGCATCAAAATGTCAACTTTTATCCGGCACAACTCATTCTGCAAATTGACAAGATATAAATAACCACTTAAGCAACTTGAGATTAATTATAATACACAAATGTCTATCAGCAAGTGAAATATTATACCCAATGTAAAAACATATGAAATTAAAAGAATAGCGCACAGATTTATATGAAAATTGCTCTTATTACCTATTGGGTGCAAACATAAATCAGAGCAAATACAAATGCCAATTTGGTCAAGTGGATTGACTACACAATCACTGAATGAAAGTAATTGAATACCTTAAATAGGGTGGCACAAGTGGTACAGCATTTGGTCCTAGTGAAGAATTCAAAACTATGGAAACACACAAAACGCATGTCATTATTACATCTACTTTTTGCTTTGCATGAAAAGGATTTAGTCTTAATAGATAAGTCTGCACGGAAAAATAAAAAAAAACTAAAAACAAAAAAACAAACAAATACAAACACATACTTAGCATCATAAAGCATACAACATCAATGTTAAGTTATTTAACAGGAATATATGATATTGTTGCCTTGAAAATCAGAAATGTGGAAACACAACCTGAAATGCCTGAAAAAGATCTCCTTTAGCAAATCTCAAGCTATCAACTGCACTTTGTCTAGTAAGCTGTGCTGCATGGACAAGGGCTTGTACATCAACCTAAAAAATTATAATATGAACAGAGATTATCCGCAATGACTGAAAATTTATAAACAAACCTGTCTGAAAGAAAGTTAAAATGAACATAGCTAAGAAAACAACCTCATTGAATGGTGGTGCCTCATACAAACTCTCCTGGGGAGTTAAAGGTGGATCACGATCCTCAAGTAGAAACCTCTCAATGAGGTCTGATATGGGAGATGAAATACCTTGACGGAAGCAAAACACTTTGTGAATGCTGCATGATGTATTATGGAAGCATAAGCAGCAACCAGCAGAAGTTAACTTCAAACACCAAGAAAACATTCAGTCAATAGACAGCATACCTTATCAAGTATCTCAAGGTCATAGAAAAGACTGGATCATATGCATGCAGCTGAGCTCTTAATATTGAAGATAATGACCCAGCAAGATCAAGCCTCCTCCTTTCAGACCACTGAAACAAATAAAATAACAAAAACTCTTTCAACTCTCAAACCTCTATAAGAACACTGCATTTGACATCAGTAATAGAAGCATAAAAGGATCTACACTTCGGGCGCTAGTCAAAGCCCAGATCTTCTGCTACATAAACTTGACAAACAAAGCTGAACTGAATAACACAGTAAAAGCAAGCCTGTCTATTGAAGAGCTTAGTTTTTTGGGGACTTTCTTCCCAAACTACAAAGGAAAAGGCCTTATGGCAAAGAAATTTCTCGAGAGAAAGGACTCCTCAGTTAAGAGCTCTTTAATTACTCAGTTATGATTACATTAAAGAGTAAAGATTCTATCTGATTGTGCACGTGTAGTCAGCTAGATTCCTTTGCTCTAACATAATCGCATGTTGTTCCAGTCATTCCTTGCTAAAAAAATCATGTGGAAAAACATGCAAGGTACTTCTTTTAAGAAAAATACTGAGCATTCAGCATTCAGAATTTGGTCTTTGTCAACTTCATATATATGATAGACAAATCAAGAGGCACATAGAAATTGTTCACCTTAAATAGAACTAAACTGGCTATGAAGGAGTGAACTGAAATAGCGAAATGAATCACTTTGAAAAAGGAATATTAATGTCTCAAGCCCTGAGAAAGAACAAGGTTTCATCAAGGAAACAATCTAAGCAAGAAAGTGATAGGGAATTCAGACACTGACAATTTCAATAATCATTTTCAAAATAGTAGACATAATAAATGTTTCCCACTGTTGCATACAGAAGTAATCAGAAAATTTTCTTAGTCAATATTGGATCCATATATGCATCCTAGAGCATTGGACTATCTTCCTTACAAATAGAAGGGTGGGCCAAACCTTTTGCCTACTATAACTTCTTGGCTTAAAAACATAATTTGTTAAGAGCAGTACCTCATTTGCAACAGGAGAAATTTCATCTTCTTTATCATAAATTAGAGCCAGGAGTACATGCTTGAACTCCTCATAAGCTTCCTACAAAACATCAAAACACAAAAAGAGAACGGTAAAGGTCAACAATAACAAACATAGAAAACTATCCACAACAATGCAAATCAAGTTAATTCATCCATGATAAAAGATCAACAATCCCCATACTGTAATCCAATAAAGATTACAGAATCAGCGATAACAACAACTAAAACATATGTTACAAATAGAATCTTATATCTCATCCAAACAACCCGGTGCCACCTTTTTCGAATTACTTTCTATATTTGTACCCGTTGCAATCCTATTGCACACGAAGCCACTTAACCAAAACCAAGAATCACAAAAGAAACCGCTTTTCAAAACCCTCATTAAATAGCACACAATCCAAGATTATAACTCAAAATACCGGATAAGCATCCAGCGCGCACGGAGCAAGAGAAACGCGGAGGCAGTGGATCGCTGCGTCACGATCCTCCTCTGTCCCCTTCCTCAGCAGCTCAATAAATCTCTACAGAAAGATTAAAAAGACAAATAAAAACCCAACCTTTCCGCCGCTAACGAACTACAAACCCCGCGAAAGCACAAAAAGGAACCTGCTTTTGGAGCCGGAACAAGATGCGACGGTCGTCAAGGACCGCCGGTACGTGCAGGCGCAGGAGATCGATGGCGCAATCAACGTCGCCAATCTCGAGGGCGCGTCGGATCTGGCGGATAAGAAAGCGGTGCTGGTAGCTGCCGCCAGAGAAGGACGTGGAGGACGACGACGAAGGATCGCCGAGGAGGCGGTCGGATTGGGCGTAGTCGAGGACGAGGGAGTCGACGGCGTCCCAGTTGACGGGCATTGAATCCATGGGCGTGGATTTGGGATTCCAGAAGCGAAAATGAGGATCTTTTGGGGATTCAGAGAAGGGGGAAGGAGAGAAGAAGAGTCTGGACGGAAGGAATTGGCCCCTCTCGTTTGCCAAAGTTGGTTTTTTGAAGGAGCAGTAAAAATGACAAAATAAAGGGATGACTGGGAAGTCGGTGTATATTAATGGTAGATAACCTGTACACTGTTGTCGGGATGATGAAGAAGAAGATGATGATGAGCTAAAAATTAGGTCTTGAATTAATCTGGACCGTGAATTTTTCTCGACAGTCCAGATTTTTGCGGTCTTTCGAAATAACGCATCAAAAGTTTCATGGTGATTACATTCCTCTCTCCTATGAAATAAACAAGTTAAACTGGCAAATATTTAACTCCCAACTGCAGAAAAATACCAAGAGCCTCATACCATTCCAGACCTCATGCATCGACCATACCAATAATAGCAGTAAGTGTTTTTATATTAAAAATAGTGAAAATCCACAAAAATAGAAAAAGTCGTGGACACACAAGTGAAAATTGTGAACAAGAGATTAATGTCAAGACTGTCTCTATTAACTTGACTAGACACAAATATAATTTCCTGAGAAATTCTCGGGCTGCCAAATAGAGATTTCAATTATGAACATGAATGAATAAGCAAAGGCTGATAGTCAAAGGAAATACAATTTGGTAATGAGATCACATTAGCACGTGTGTCAAAAAGGAACTTAGTAAACTGTATGTTTTAACTAAGAAAATAAACTAGATGAGGGAAACAATAAGCATTGTCAAAAATGGCACAATCCAAACAGGGGTTGTACGACAGCAGTCATGAACTCAAGCCAGCACCTTCAACAGCTTCTCCAAAGCTTCAGTGGAAAGAGGAATGTAGAGACAATCCTGACCATCAGAATGCTTCCGCACCTTCACTAGCTCATGATCCTTGAACTCTGTCAGATGGGAGTTCAATGTAACCTGGCTGCTAACCAAAAAATTTCTCTCGGCATTTGATATACAAAGTATTTAATGGCAGGCCTATGATAGAACAGAAACAAATCAATAAAATATGCAATACAAGGATAGAAGTCAATATAGTCCAAGAATAATATGCAAGGGACTTCATCCTCAATATTTATTTACTTTCCAGACGGGCCTTTATAATACTTTCCTTCCTCTTTCTCATTGGCCATTTGATGCTCTGCAAGAACTTTGAACACACTTTGTGTGTTTGGAGTCAAGCTCTGCAGACAATCAGGGCTGTTTTTGCAGTTTGGGAAGTTGATGCCACAAGCCAGAATCAAAGGAAAGAAAATGCCTTCCACCTTGTAGGGCGCAAATGTTGGGATATGGTACCAGCACCAGTTGAATTGCGTATGGACCATCTTTTTGTCCCACACTACATCATGCAAACCACGAGATTGTCAGTGTTGCCAGTAGAAAATTTATTCATGGACTACAGATTAAAGATATCATGAGAAGTCACAAATATGAGCAATTGAAAAGCTCATTGTCGTAGTAATTGCAGTTGTACTCTATCAAGTTTTGTTTCTACAGGGTACAAGTCAATAACTTCTATGGTTCATGTAATCACTAATTTTTGGCACTAAGATAAGATGAAAAGGTGTGACCAATGTATCCCAGAAGCCTGACAAAATTAAGCACCTCTCAGACATACGAGGAATAAGTAACCATGCCACTACTCAAGCCTTTTTCAGAATACAGCAAGTCATCAGTACTTCACACCATAGAACCAAAAGTCCATTTATAATGGACAAGCAAAATGCCTTCGCATTTAATTAGCCTATTAAGCAGAAATTTCAAGTATTTAGGGTGAAAAGGTGGAAGTCAAGAGACCTCTGAGAGAATGATAGCAGGATGGAACTGATACTTCAGAGTTTTAACTGGACAATAGAAAACTTACATAGAGGGGAATTGACATGGTCAATAGATGCCATGACACAAACATGGGAATGGCAGACCAACCGTGCAAGATACTGTTGTGTTTCCAAATACCTTGACTCAGGTCCATCAATGTTGTGAATGACAACACATACAAAGGAATCATTGTCACCTGAAAGCTGTCTATTCGGATATGGGAGAATATCTTCCATTGATTTGGAACTAAAGGACTGCTGAAGTTTGGCCTTCTACCCTATTGAACCGGTCCATTTGGTTTGCAGTTGGTCTTGTAGAACTCCGGCTATAGTGGTAATGGCCTGAATGTGACGTCAAATGCAAGACAAATGTTAGTGAAAACTAATTTACCCACAAAATAAACATGTTTCGTCAGAACATATCCAAAATCCAACAAAAGGATTGGGTGGCTGAAATCATTTTGGAAAGTTTTGGGATGGTTTTGCAATAAGAACAGTGATACATCACACTCCAGGAATCCTACAATTCCAAGAAGATATCTGGCTTCTTAGTTCTTATAGATCTGGTCAATAAAGTTGTTGAATAAGAAGACATAAATGAAATCTCTTCTAGTATTCTCATACACAAAACATGCACAGCCATTTGCCTATCCGGTAGTATAACAGCTGGGACAATAGTTCATTAAAAGCAGATTTCTAAGAAATATGTTATGTATAAAAAGTGGTAAAGCATCATACATGCTTTAGATTGATTGTAGGGAGATAGCCATTGATGACAAATACTGCAAAATTCATTAATGTTTTTGAGGCAAAATCTTCCAGCAGGACTTTTTTTGAACCAAACCCATACACCACAAGACCAAAGCCACAACAATTCAAAAACGAGATGAAAATGCTTTCGGAAGGAATGCTATAACGTAAGTCTCAAGCAACAAGATGCCTCACAACTGCAAATGTTGGTAACTTACAAAATATGTAACTCTAGAAGTAACTGAGATATAGTAAAGATAGAACAATAAACTAGCAAAAATCTGTATATTATAGCAGAAACAAGCATATTAAAGGGAATAAAAAACACATCACAAGCACACAATGACACACACCTCAGTGCGAATAGCCACTTGGGTATAGCTCTTTGTAGATTTCTAATAAGCAAGCTATCTCTTTCCCATGCTTTGTTTCAATCCCAGATGCTGCTGCTCTCAAAGCCTAGCACAAAATGTAAAAATTAGTTACAGTTCAGGAGAAGAGCACTAAATTACCCCACAGAGAAAAGAAATTTTCAAAATTCACAAAAAAAATAACAAGTTTTGTTGCAGAATTTTCAGTGCCAAAAATAGTGAGGGTATAATCTTATTCAAGATAATGTATCCATATCTGAAGCTGGTTAAAATCACAAGATAAGCATGCACTCCCCCGTGCTAGTGCTGTGAAACAAGCTATGCAGATCAGCAACTTCGAACTTCAAACTAGAGGTTTCAGTTTACAGCATAAGATGTTCAACCAATCATATGTTCATGTAACAATCACATTAGATAAGAGCCTGGATAAACAACTAATGTTTTGTTTAACCTGACAGGGAACTTATTCTCAAGTTTAGTCCACGTTTCAAGAAGATTTACACTTTGACATGAACAAAAATCATGTCCAAAATCTAAAACCGGTATAGCAAAATATATCTCTAGCCTAACCAATGTTATTCTGCAAGTGTGATCTTCTCTTCATATAAAGAGTATCACATAAAACAAAAATGCTGAAACCTTGTATTGCTCTAGAAGGAAAAGCTCCTTTCTGGAAGAAAGGTCAAGTACGGTGGCATATAGGAAAGAAGAGTGTTTTGTTTTGGCAGAAAGAGGCCAACCTGCTCATCCACAAGATCAATGTCTGAGATCTTGCGTGCTGATTTCTTCCCAGATCCACCACCAAGCACGCAAGCCAAAAAATAGTTCCTTGAGAACCCAAACTCTTCCTCATCTTCAGCCCCACCATCCTTTGGATCCATCAACCCAGTGATGCTTTGTTTTCTCTCTTTCCTTTTATGAGAGTTTTGGTTGTATAACCTGTGCAATTCTTGAAAATTAGGAAAATCATAGTGAAATAGGTTAAGGGTCCAAAACCTGGGAAGGTCTATGAAGTTAATCACGAAGAAGCTCTATACTTATTGTCAAAACAAATGGAAAATCTAACTAGTTTTAAACAGAAAAAAAATCATAGATAAAAGTCAAAAAGAAGGGACTGAAAAAATAAGATCAAATGTTTTTCATTTGTTGAAAGAAAAAACTTTCTTTAGTTCTAGAAACCAGTAATAGAAGCTAACAGAAGCACAAAACTATAACATTGTACTCATGAAAATTAACTTAGGGAGATAGGAAACTACAAACAAAATGAACACCTTCAGCATGGTAGAAAAACAAAGTAGTTCCTTTGAATGAAGGCTAGACTTACCCTGTATCCAAGTAATGAAAAAGTGTAAGCATAAGCAAGATATGCAACTAGGTGTTTGATTGGGCACTGGTTATGGTTTTTCCAACTTCAATGACCAAAGAAACTTTCTCGCACTGAATGTCTGCTGGAAAACAACACAGCATACACAATTTGGATATGGTTTTCCACTGTAATCAATTTAACCAAAATACAATTCAACAATGGGAATGTGGGAAAGTAAACTCAATTAATTGGAAACGAAGTTTGTAGCTTGACTTTCTAAACTCAACAAAGAAGCCAAAGAAACGTTGGAAACCAAAAACGGTTTTGAACCCTCGACACAAGATACCAGGCAGATAAAATCACAAAAAAGTAGGAAAATCAACCAGAGAGTGAAAAGCCACAAAATCGAGCAGGCAGGTTGGCCACATAAGCATCCCATATCACCAAAGTGACCACCTTTGTACCTAATCCCAAATTAGGCATACGAAAATAGCTTCAAAAGAGCTCAAAATTCCGTAGTGGGCTCGACAATGTTCAACCAATTGCAATATCAAGAAATAGATCGAAACAATTAACAAAACCCGCCCAGAACCCTAAAATTCCCAAAAATTTTCTCGGTTTCACCAAAGCGTAATCAAAGGAGCCGCCTTTGTGCCTGAGAGCTTACTGGAACCGCTCGAAGACGAGAAGGCGTGCAAGAAGACTAAGCGAAGGGCGCAGATCCACGCAGCACCAGCAAGAGTGATTCTTTGTGCGAAGAATGCTCGGCGCACGAAGGAGAATCGTCATGTGTGACATGTTAATTAAACTCTGTTTTGGTAAAATATTTAATTTCACTATTTCCCAAAATGCAGAATGGTACCGTTCAATGTCTGACCGGCCCGCGAAACCGCGAAAAACGCACTAATCAAACAAAAAATTCACACTGAATCGTATCCCAACGTAGGTTTACTATATGACCCCTAGTCGCTGGCGTGGCTTCCTGTATCCGGCAGTGGGTCGATTTCGTTGGTCAAGCCAATGGTCTGCAGAATCACCGCCCTTTTGAATTCGAATTCCCCTGAGCCGCTCTTAAACCAGAACCGGGCCGTCGCCATCGCCTTCTTCGTCTCTCTCTCTCTCTCTTGTTTACCATCATTGAGCTCCTCTGGTAGTGTGGAAGCGGAGATGAGGGAGAGGAACGGGATGTCGTACGAAGAGCTGAGGCAGAGGCAGGTGGAGGAGAACAAGAAGAAGGTGGAGCTGCTCAAGCCTAATCAGCTCTCAATCACGCTCCAAGAAGCCACCAGCCCCAAAGCTCATTTTATATTATTATGTTAAAATCATATTAAACTCCATTATGTTATAATATTTAACGATGTAATATAACATTATCCACAAAGTTTCAAAAAAATAATTAAAAATAATTAAAACGAATTATTTTATCTGATATATCACCAATTATATTTGAGCATTTTTAGTTATTTAATAATTTTATTCAAAGTATTTAGATGTTAGTGTTTTTAATCATTTAGATCAAGATTTTAAGTATCAATTTCGAAAACAATTTTGACACGTAGAGAAATCAATATATTTCAGTTATTTTGACCGTTTCGACCAAAATCATTCATATTTTTTATTTCGACCAAAATTTTTTATGTAGTAATTATGTGTTAGATAGAGTTTAATTATATTTTTATCATACTTTAACTTTAAATTATGTTTATGATAAATTTTAAAAAATTTAAAACATTTTACAAGAATTTATAACTAATTTTACCATAAAATTAAATACTATTTTAATTAATTTAAATTAATTTTGATAGTTTCTCACATGTATAGTTAATTTTTCTATATATTACTACATAAAAAATAGAAAGTAAAGATAAAATAATACGAAGAAGCTAAACAAAAAATAATAATATAAGCAAATTTAACTTATCACTAAAATATACTTTAAATATATATAATCTATTAATTGTAGCGTAATACAATTAATCATCATCATCATTATCATCATTATCAGTATAATCATCATTAGTTGAGTTTGAAACATCTAAGTGTGAAATTAAAAATTAAGTATATGAACGATTAAGATAAGCATTTATAGTTAAACAAGTAAGAATAATCAACTTCGGGTGATATTGTGATAACGGTCCTGAAGTATAACTAGACATCAAAGATCCAAAATTAAAATAATAACTTTGTTTATTTACAATACATTAAAAAGTGATCCAATAACTGATGAAAAATAAATATCATATTATGCGATATGCTTAGGGGTAATTACGACAAGACGATAACTAATAATATTAGGTGGACATTGTTGAAAGACATAATAAATTTGATCATTTACTTTTCAATGATTTTTTAATATATGCTCAATTAAAGCTTATCTAACCATATCATATGTTGAAGATGGAATTATTCTATGGCAAAATATTAGTTTTTGATGAAAAATAGACATAATTATTCTTCCTGCTTCAAGTATAATTTGGTTTGAAATTAAAATATAATCATTAAGATTCATCATTATTTATTTTGAAAGAAACATTATCTAGTCATTAGGATTCATAGATATAAAATAGATGATAGTAAATATTGAAAAAAATACTAAAAAAAATGTGAGAACAAAGTTAAAAAAAATTATAGTAGAACGAAATAAATTATAGAGACATTAAATTTGAATGTCATAAAATCACAATATGCATATTTGCTACATGCATAATACTAAGTATATCAATTTAATACAATTATGAAAACATCATATTATAAGTAGTATAAACCATGTATTATAACCACATGTTATTTTGAAGAGGATTTTAAAGAAATTGATATTCTCTACACCATTATGATCGATACAACAGAGTTGCAATCTATAATATTGTTTAGCATGTAGATAACATAGTCATATTTTGCATCAAATAATGTAGAATACATATTGTCCAATGATAAAAAATTTTATATTGACTGATAATATTATTGATTGGAAGAAGATATCTTATATGATATTGGTCACAATAATTGGAGCCCATGTTATATGTTAGATCTTGATTATCATCTTATCCACAATGAGGAGCATATTGATATTGTGGTTCATAATCACCATGTAAATTAGAGTTGAAAAACTCATTTTCTTTATATCTTGAAAAAGATAAAGTCGAGTCCTCATATTGTACTTTTTGAAAATTGGCCTCATTAGCTACATCACCATTATTACTATCACGGGTATTAATAATATTCTTTATTTTAACAATTTCCTCTTTTAATTATTTCTCTAAAAAATAATAAATAATTTATTGTGTTTGAAGATGATTTAAAATAGAATTTTCTCCTTCTTGAATCCACTATGTTAAAGAATAATCATCGTCAAATATGATGAACAAATTGATTATCCCATTCTCTGATAATATTTTCATTTGTAAATTTCAAACTCTTAAACATATGTTGTAATGATAGAAAATAAGTTTTTATAATTTTTTTTATTTTAAATTTGTCTTCATTTTCGCTAATTAATCCAAAAATTGCCCAATTTCTCTGGCATTATGAACTGGAAATAGTTTAATTTAAAATTCTAATTGCTAGTTTTGCAAGATTAAGTATTATATATTGATCATAAATACTCCACCATCTATCTATAATTTATCAAAAATATTATTAAAAAATTAGTATTATTTAAATTAGTAAATATGTATTATTCTTAAATATTAAATATTTAGAAGTATCACCTTTAATAGGTACAATTGCTTATTATGTGTCAAAATCTTTGACTTTATTTTTAAAGTTTTCTACTTCTTTAATGGATTATTCAAGTTAAAAACTTTCTAAATTGTATAAAAAATATAAATAAATAATTTAAAATGTACCTTATGCAATATCAATATTCTAGTTCTCATAAATGGTTTCATTCTCTCGATCATCTTATGTAACACTTTAAAAAATTGTGTTACTATTATTAACATTGTTGGCATATTAAAATATTAGATTCAGAAAATAACTTATAACGTAATTAAATATTAATCATTAATGTTATCATTGTAATTTATTAAGGTGATATAGAATGACACTATACTCAATTACATACAACGTGAATATCCCTAGATAATATTTTATCCCAACGAAGATCAATAATTTTCTCTCATTTGCAGAATTCAATCTTTCTTGTATATTACCTTATTTGCAATTTTGCTCATTTTATTATTTTATATAAAAACTCCATATAGGAATGATCACCTAAATCAATAATTCGCAGTACCTTAATAATTTTTAACTGAAAATTTCAATTATATTTTTAATTAATTCTCAAAATTGCTCATTCAAGACTTGATTATATTATTATTCGGAAAGAATTTTCTCTAATCATTTTCAACTTCAAATAATATTTGTCATTTTTTTACTCTTAAATAATTTTTCAACACTTGTCGATAGGTATATAAAAAATCGAAGGGGATGAATTGTATAGTAAATGAGTAATATCTAGTATGATAATCTTTCAATCTCGTGTCTTTTTTTCATCGGTTCAAGACACCAAATATAGTTATAAATGAATGACATCAATTTTTGACATTTCTCAAAAGTTTTCTTAATATTAGAATCCTTACCCATATTTTTCAACATTAAGTTAATAGAAAATGTTGTATAAGGTATTCAAAAGAAATATTTGCTTCTTTTCATTAACCTATTTTTAGCATATAGCAAAGGAGTTTGTATTGTCAGTTATGACATATATCACTTTTGATTCACAATCTTCTAAATAATGTTGTCAATCAAATTATACAAAAAATTATCAATTTTCGACCTCCTGATATATCAACCGACTTTAATAAAACTTTTTCTTCTAAATAATATACTAAAAAAACAATCAAATTTTTACTGTTTTATATCTTTCATATATCACACATCAATATACAGTCAACTTCATCCCAATATTTATGAAAGATTTATATGAAAGAAAAGATTTTTTCAACTTGAAGATCCAAATACTTTTCAGAAACTTCTAACCTAATCTTTTGAGTGATACGTATCATATTATGATAGTAATCATCATATATTAAATGAAATGTAATATAGTTGTAAAAATGAATTTGGATCTTGCCTTACCCATTATTTTGCTTTTCGAAAATTACTTGGTGTTATATTCACATTTAGTTGCATATTATCTCTTGACTTCAATAAAAACGAGTCAACAACAAAAATATTAATAAATCTAATATCAGAAAAATAAAAAGTTCCTCTAACTTAGGATAATTGTGCATCACTATGTATATTATTTTTTAAAACTAGTAGATTGATATTCATGAAAAGTAAATAAATTGCTAACGAGTTGCTCATGAACCGTCTCAAAAGGCATGTATTACCTTGAATTTTGCCATCTTACAAATAACTTTTCGAGTCTCATTATTTATTTTTATCATCAAAAACTTATTCAGAATTTAAATTACATCTGATTCTATGGTGCATCTCACATGCAACGATACCCCCTTTTCTTTCGCAACTCGCAACACCACTATGATTTAACACCACACGAGCTCGGACCTCATCTACGACATGGGGTCCACCAACTCGAAGAGATGGAAGAGGTGGAAGAAGCCCTCATCTCCATTAATGCCTCGAAGCTCCTCTCCTCTGTTTTAAATCAAACCTCTCTCTCTCTCTCTCTCTCTTGTCTTATCTCGCCCTCTTCATTTACTCTACTTTTTAAAAATATGGATAAAGATACAAAAGACGCTTACTTAGTATAACCATTTCACATCCTTGTTCTTTGTTTGGGTCAAATGTTTTGATTTTTGACTAATGCGCTTGCAGGACGATCAGCAGAATAGTTTCTTGCAATTGGATTACATGCATGGGAATTAGATAGGGCGACTAGCGGGTGAGAACTCCGTCGAGATAGTGGACTATATGTTGAGCAACACGCCGCCCCACCCGTAGGTCTCATTAGACAAACTGAGCTTTGCGGACATGATGCATCTAGTTGACCTCGGGCCAAGCTTGCGCTGAACCAGGTAAAGAGCAATGGCAGTGGTAGCGACTCTGGTGGGAGTTGTAGCTGATCAACATGGATATGAACCTTACAACTGATGGGCAAGACAAGGAGAGTTCCTTCAAACCCTAGAATGCCAGTTGAGCATCTCCTTAGCCATCTCCTTCGCCCTTATCTCACACTCAGCCTGCACTACCATACAAAGCTTTGCCACAGCCACCACGTGCAGCATCTCCTGCAGCACCGTCGCTGTTGCCAAGTACTTCGCCACCGAGTATAGCACCCTCACTGCCCACTCTGTTGACGCATGCGAAACCCTCAACATCTTCTTGGCCATCACCACAATCCCCGTTGAGTGCCCCACCAGCTCTGCTCGATCTTTAGCACACCTGCACAGCTGGTCCAGCACTACTAGCATCAACTCGTACGTCCTTCTCTCCGGCTCCTGGAGCAAGAGCTTGATGATACTTGGCACAGCCCCGGCAGCCATTGCGTTGAAAACGGTTCCTGTCCCAAGAACACAACCCAGTGAGTACCTTCAGCGTCGCCTCGTGGCCTGCTGCGAGATATCGGCCGCTTTTGTGACCTTTTAGCTCTCCTTTCACTGTAGAATACTGGCCGAAATAAGTATAGGCTGAAATGTTTCAACCATAACTGAAATCAAAATATTTTGATCAAAACTGAAATGTTTTGACCGAATTTCAAAACCATGGTCTAGATAAGCCTATCTTTTTTTTTAATCTTCGTGGCAAATATTATGCTCAAACAAACTGCTTTTCATGTGCTTCAGTTGTCCCGCTCTTTCTAGGTTTTCATTGGTCGGAGCGAGTGAGTGCACAGAAGATGATGAACAGTAATAGGTTTTCCGGTTTTGATGCTGTATGTGAGCAATCACCACAGGTGGAATCTTCCGGGTATTCTTCGACGCAAGATAATAATCTCCATGATAAAGCCGAATATGTTGGATATTGTCATATTTTGATCTTAGATTTAATAATTGAAAGCTTGAATATATTGTGTCAATAATTTCCAATTCTCCAAGTTTAATATCGAAGGCAATGCTCGCTTTCCAGGATTTTGTTAATGGTTGTAGTTCAATGGCTACAACATGAAATACAATTAACAGCAATAGACAGATTAATATTTGTGGATTCATCCGTTTGTTTCGAACTCTGCTCTTGCTTTTGCTGTGGCTCCATTCATAGACCTTGGCTGCTGGCCAGGATGACTTTTAGGCCCACAAAGGCCATGATTGACACAAGGATGTGTTCATGTGCGGCTCCAATATGCATACATCTTATGAAAAATGCACATAAAACAAGTATAGCCAAAGAAATCACTAAGAAAGAAATTGTGATGCTAGACAAGTGCAAGTGCTCAATAATCCCATTTTGACTATCTCATCATCTTTTGCCGTCCAGCTCATACTCTCACGCAACTTGTTCTAAGCCACTTGCTTGTGAATGTGTTCGGTTCACCATCCTTGACGACTGCAATCTTCCTCTTACCCTTTTTTTCGTATGCAGATATCTGTCATGAGTTAGTGAATGGTAATGCATATTGACTGTGTCGCTCTCTTTGACACATTTTGGATCCTCTCTTGCGTTTCCCCTAATCACATTTAATTAATTCTACATTAAATAATTAGACAAATAAGATCATAAATATTCTCATGTGTTTGTTGTCGATCCTAAGCAAATTGAGATATTCATGTGTTTGCTTGGTGGAATCTGAAGCACGAAAAGCATTTGCTGTTAAGCGAAAAATTAAGTGAATTCTATTATCATCTCTGTCATAACTCTTGAGAATTATGTTAATCGTCACTTGTACATTTCAAGCAGAATTTGTTTTGAAGTTCTGTTTTGCCGAATCTGTGCAGCTCAAAGCTTTCGTTTTCAACATCGAATTCTGATCACGTTGCAGACTTCCAACAAGCTTCAATTGTCCCTAAATTTCCAACCAAATAAACACCGAGACATGATCGAAGTCTAAAGTTCGACTTTCAAACCCTAATTTGAAAAAGAAATCGAGCGGACCCAAAACCGAAACCCTGATCGCTTCGCGCCACATGGAAGCCTGTTCCAGCATTGGACATCCACAAAATCCACTCCGCCCCCAACTAATCCGAGCGGGCCCCACCTTACAGCCCATGCCACGTCATCAACTGACAGAATATGGCCAGCCCTCTGGTTGGAAATTCCCATTCTAATACCTATCTCCTACGTGAACCACTGTACGAAACTCCGATCTTCCGTTGATCTTGTATCGGGATAGGTTTCAGTATTAATTTGACGATGGATGAGACGGTCGTATCGGGTATTCAGAAGACAATGATTTATTGGGAAAGAGAGAGGTTCCAAAAAAGAGTTATTTTGTTAAAAGGCTTTAATTTCTCCGAAAATCGCGTCCTTTCTCCCTCCTCGCATTCCTGCAAACTCCGCGTCGATGCGGGAGACAGCCCAGAGGTCCCCGCCACGAAGGATCGCTCCGCCGTTCGATCCCTAAATTTCCCAAATCCGGGGGAGTTCTGGTAGGTTTTGTTGTTTCCGAGGGTGGAAGGCGCGATTTTGGTGCGGATTTGGTGTTAAAGAAGGGATCTTTGGTGAAATTTTGGGGAGATAACGAGGGAATTTGATGGCGGGGAAGGGAGGAGGAGGAGGGGAGAAGATGCTACCGCTGGCTGTGCTTCTGAAGAGGGAGCTGTCGAGCGAGAGGGAGGAGCGGCCGGACCTGGTCCACGGGCAGGCCGGACAGAGCAAGAAGGGGGAGGATTTCACGCTGCTGAAGACTGAGTGCCAGCGCGTGCCGGGAGATGGCGTCACCACTTTCTCCGTCTATGCGGTGATTTTCCTCTTTTTTGTTCTATTTGGTTTTTCTTGACACGATCTCGGGTTTTTCTAGTGTTTGTTGATTGGCTTTTTGTTGGAAGTATGCGAATTATGAGTTTTCGGCTGATGCTGTGATTTGATAAGAAATTCTGAGTAATGTTGATAGAAAAAACGAGTTTTTTTAGTGTGAAGACTACCAATTTATTGAACTGTTGACTGCATTGATGACTTAATTGAAACTAGCTACGCTTGAATTATTAAGAACTTTTGGTGTTATTCTGTTGGGGTGGGTAGGGTTATATTTTTCTTCAGGAAAATGCCTAACAGATAGAGCAAAAGGGAACTTGATATATAGGACCTGCCGCTATCCATTTCCTGTTATTTTTGTGTGGGGTCAGTTTCAGATGCAAATAAATGATGGATTGACTGAGGCAGTTTATTTTGATTTTATCCATCCTTTCTTATGTGATTTATTTGTTTGGCTTTAAATTTTATCTTCCGCCTCAAATGGAGCAATATGTTCTTTTTGTATTTTCTTTTTTTCTGTGTTTGACTGGGCATAGTTTAATACAGATAATGATCTTAATCTGATAATTGGAATCCTCAGCTAACTTTTGTTCAAGAAATTAATTTGATTGGTTTCTTTGCTTGAAAGAATTTCAGAATGCTGCAGCCGTAGTACATTTTGGCTTTTTCAAACTATGCTTTGCGTGGGGAATGTCACTGTATTAGCTTTTTTTTTTTTTTTTGAAGATCTAACTATAGCTCTTTCCATCTTGTTTGTAGCTTTTTGATGGACACAATGGATCTGCAGCTGCTTTATACTCCAAGGAGAATCTCCTAAACAACATCTTAGGTGCTATTCCTTCCAACCTTAGCAGAGATGAGTGGATAGCTGCACTGCCTAGAGCTTTGGTTGCTGGTTTTGTCAAAACAGACAAAGATTTCCAAGAGAAAGGTATAAAACATGATAGGTCTGAGGATATTGGTTCAACTTTTGATTATTTTGTGAGTCTCCAATGGTTGAGCTGTCACGTAAACATTATGTTTGTTGTTTCCTATGATATTGGTGGCATCACATTTCTACATAGATGTAGGTGTTTAAAGCAAAAAGTTGTGAGGACAGATGTGTGGAGATTTTCTTTCTTAATTTTTTAAAAACCTTTTCTGTTGGGTGGTGGAGGTGGAGGTTGTTATGGGTCTAAACTATTCTTGGAGATTTGACACCCAAAAGCACTAGCATCAATAATTTAAATATTATCCATGGCAAATGTTTATCGGATGTTCTCAAATCGACTAATGCCCTTTTCACTTGGGAAAACAACAACACCGTGTAGTCAGCTGCCAAAGCCTAAAGAACCACTGAATTGCTGATGTGAGTTTGGATCTATTGTCCTTGGCTCTTTTGGTTTCTCTAATATCCATGCAATTTGCAGTTCTATTTTTCTTAATCAAGACACAAACACTTGATGTAAATTAGTAAAACCATAGATGCATATGAAGTTTTGTATCTAAATTTGAAGATTGATGATGTTTGAAGAGATTTTGCCATGTTAGCTTCAGCAAGTTATACCCTATTGTGGATGTTTGGAGAATACTTTTTACAGATACTACTTCATATATTCGTCAAGTTGCTGGATTATGCTTTTGTCAAATAGAGGAAAAAATATATGGAAATGAATATAGAATCTACTGGCAGAAAAAACGATGTGTTTATTTCAAGTGTGCTTGAACACATTAGCTTCAATCAGTATATTTAACAAAAATGGTTGATGCTTAATGGAGCATGAATTTGGCCTTCTTCTTTTTCCTTGTTTCCTTTATTGAGATACTTTTTCTAGATAAATAATTTTATGGTTTTCCTCATCTCTGAAACTGAAATCGCTTTCTTCAGAACATTATATCTGATATATCTCTTTGGTTGCTTCTGTAGCACATACATCAGGGACAACTGTGACGTTTGTAATAATAGACGGATGGGTTGTAACTGTTGCATCAGTTGGTGATTCGCGCTGTATCCTTGAATCGGCAGAAGGTTCAATTCATTATCTATCTGCAGATCACAGACTGGATGTCAATGAAGACGAGTATGTAAATTCTTTGTTGGACACCAGTTTTCTTCTGTTCTGTATCATTTTTTTTCAAGTTCAATTTTTTTTTTTATCTGTTTCAGGGTTGAGCGCGTTACTGCATGTGGAGGTGAAGTTGGGAGATTAAATACTGGTGCTGGTTCAGAGGTGTGTCTCTGAGATGCCAATTATCTTGAATTGCAAGATTAATGGAAAATTCTGACAGTCGCACTTGTGCGAGGATTGAATTCTTTTTTGATATTTCCTTCTAGCATTATTGGCAAATGCTTTTTACCATGGCTTTGTTTTTAGCAAGTTAACCTGACAATTATAGAACAAATCTTGGACAAAGGGCTCATAAGCAACTTTGAGGACATATACAGAAGTCTCAAATTATTTTTGCTCAGTTGCTGCATCTAATTTCAATGTCATAAGCATTCTGAATCAGGAAAAGAACTGAACAGCTAGAGTAAACCAAAGCTACTCAAGAAAGAAAGTAGGCATTACATCGCATTCAATTGTATGGTGATTTTATGCAAAAAATTGAGTGTCTTCAATTTGTTATTGTAATTTTTGCTTCTGTGAATTTCAAACTTGTGTAAAGTGGAAGGCAGTTATTGTACTTTTGGTGCTATGATAAGTGTCAAACGATTCAAAATGTTTGAAGAATTTACAGCCTTTGTTTCTAGACAAAATTATGTTTATGAAGCCGGTAGGTTCACATAATGACCAAGAATTTACAGAGCTGAAGTCACCAATAATTATCATTACTTGCAATATTTGTAATATATAATGAACACATAAGGAGATATTGTTCCTGCGACCTTGCCTTATTTCCATTTTAGTTCCAATTCATGGCTTTAAAGTTAGTTTTAGTGCTATATTCATTTGAATCATATGTACATCCAGTCCAACAAATTACTGATTTGACAAATTATCTGTTGTGGTAAGTAGTAACTTAGAGATCATCTCAGCATTTCATATGCTGTAAATCAGTTTGAACCTTACTGTAGATATGTGTGAACATTTTGCTTGGCTGTCATTTATTATAATGTAATCCACACCTTGACGAGGTTTTACTGAACCTGGTTGAGACCATTGTTTCTCAGATTGGCCCTCTCAGATGCTGGCCTGGTGGTTTGTGTCTATCAAGATCCATTGGAGATATGGATGTTGGCGAATTTATTGTTCCTGTTCCACATGTGAAGCAAGTTAAGGTTTGTTAGTTGTAGTTGATGTCATTAGTTCTTTAGGTTTTACTTTCTTTTGAAAATTATTTGGATTGTTTCTTCTCATTTCACTCAACTTTGTTGAGATAAAATTTTATACAACTCTACAGTTGTCTAGTGCTGGAGGTAGACTCATCATCTCAAGTGATGGTGTATGGGATGCTTTATCGTGTGAAATGGCTCTCAATTGCTGTCGTGGTTTGCCTGCAGATGCTGCAGCTGCTCAAATTGTCAAGGTACCACTTTATATTGTCTTTTGTGTGGTATAATTGCAGAAGTCCTTGTTTCTTGTGCCTTAGTGTTTTGTCCATACAGGAAGCTGTTCAGGTAAAGGGCCTAAGAGATGACACTACTTGTATTGTTGTTGATATAATACCTCCAGAGAAGCCCACCCCATCAGTTCAACCAACAAAGAGGCAAGGAAAAGGAGTATTCAAGATATTCCGCAAGAAACCTTGTGAGTCATCATCACAGACAGACAGAGAACAAATTGTACCTGAATTGGTGGAAGAAATATTTGAGGATGGATCTGCAATGCTTTCTCAAAGGTATGTATCTTGTAATTTGTTGTTGAGTTTACTAAGTAGCCTCAATGCTTCGATTGTAGAGATGGCATGTGTATGCATTTTGCTGGAGTTTCTTTCCTGAAGAAAATAAAACAAGAGCAACACTGTAGGAAACATTGTTTGCATCACAGAGGCTCCACAATCTGAACATGTGAAATAATTAATTGGATTATATACATTCACTTGATGTCTGCTATATTTTTAGCATGGCATGACAAGATTTTCTGTTGGTTATTCACTGTTATAGCACCCACTAATGTTCTACTGCTTAATTGTGGCTCTGTGATTGCAGGCTTGAGACAGAGTACCCAATATGCAACATGTTTAAGCTATTCACATGTGCAGTTTGTCAGGTAGAGATGAAACCTGGTGAGGGTATTTCTGTGCATGAGAACTCACAAAAACCTGGTCGGGTTCGTCCATGGGATGGTCCTTTCCTCTGCGCAAGTTGTCAATTAAAAAAGGAGGCCATGGAAGGAAAGAAACCTTCATGAGGGAGAGGTACTCCATTTTCTGAAATTATTCCTACTTTGCAGTAAGACAATGTTTTATCTATATTTTTTGGTGACAGATTCTTCGTCAAGATATTGTTTTGCAGGCAAATAAATTCTCTGTTATGCTGAGATTGAACTTGGATCATGACAATTAAAATGGTATTAGCGCTGAAAGGCGATGGCTTTCAAGAGCCACCAGTTATTAGTTACTTCTCTGATCATTGTTGGATGAGAATTGAGGTCAACTCAAATGTTAAGTTTCAGAAAAACTTTGATGGAGGAGCCATCTCACCATCATTCTTTGGTGTGCAAGATCAAATTATGGTTTCTGTAACATTGGTGTTTCATTCTATCTAGAGGGCAACAGGCTGATCCTTTTGGGCTAAATTATCACAAGGTGATGCCTGCTTCAGGAGGAAGTTTAGATAAATTCTTTCTAGGTTTGCAACTATGTAAATCGATCATCTTACAAGCACGAAGCTGAAGATACAGAATTCATTTCTCTCAAATTGAACATGAGAGGCAAGGGCTTTCTGCTGTTTGCTGCAAGCCCTATTTATTAGTTGATTCTTGTTGCACGCATTTTATTAGTTTATGGTCGTCACCATGGCGAGCAGCATCTGATTATACATCTGATGATATTGTAATTTAATGGTTAAATTTGTTGTTCACTTGTTGTTTGCTTGGCACTTGTGGAGGAAATGTTTCCCTTTGTTGTGTTCTTCATGGATTTTGATACCTGTTAAATATGCCCGACAGAACATGTAGACAACTCAGCCTGTCAGATCATGAGTTACTGCTGTCCTTCTCCTTTGTTATTGCTTGTTGAAGTTGGACAGGCGGTGTCCAATTGTGCTTAACGATTTAAGTCGTGAGAATCTCTAATGCTACAGGATTGGAGTGGCAAAAACTGTGAAGCAATCAATTGCCACACTCTGGTTGATTTCTTGTTTATCTCTGGTTGGCAATCAAAGACATGACCGATTCAAGTGGCAGCACATGCTGCATTAAAAAAAAAAAAAACAAATCTAAACATCTGAAAATATCCCGGGAGAAACCAGGAAATTTGGCCATTAAATGAATCTGTCCTCTATCCATTGAATGCTAAACCAGTTTGATGATTCGATCCATTGAGGATATTTTTTTTGCAAGATGATCTGGAACAATAAAAATGATAATATAGGTCACCCTATGCTTCTGTTGTATTCGTCACGACTCTGAAAATATCTTGCCAAACGGGAGACTGACGTCCGTATTCCTTGACGAGAATTTTATGCATCAGCTGTCAGAGTCAATACAATCAACTTCACAGTTGGTCTACCAAAGCACGAATCCATTTCATTTCATAAAAAAAATTAATCAATGGCCATATTAGCAAGAAATGGGAAAATTATGGCAAAGGCAGAGAGCGGCCACGACGTGCAATTCCGATCCCTCCACCGAACCCAATTGTTCGACCTTCCCCCTTGCTGACGTGGACTCCCCGAATCACACATCGATTTGGTTACGGTCGCGCTGCAGTGCACAGGCAACCAGTAACCGGCTACCGTCCCATTAATTGCGAAATATGTATCTCAAATTTTGTCCAGTTTTTTTTTTGGTTTATTCTGAAAACGATTTTGCCTCCAAAAAGAAGAATATAATTTATTAAACATGAAATGTAAAATAATTTAATTTTCCTTTCTTCTGTCTTACCTTAGAGACATCTTGACTAGAGAACAAGTGTTTTTTTTTTTATAAATAAACGAAGAATACGCATCAAATAATGTGATTTCATGCAGTTAAAAACAAAAAAAAAAAAAAAAGAAGTGTTTTTAATGCAAAATTCCCAAAACAACCATCAATCCAGTCTGATAACCTATGCAAAAGGCGAAGCAGCTTAAGGTGATCGTAAGACGGAGCACTCTACCGAGGGCTTCAAAGGGCGAAGTCGGCCCCGACTTCTTCGTTCTCCTCGCAGGTACGCAGTGCAACGTAGGCAGATTCCTCCGAATATTTACATCCGCCTCCGCATTTTCGATTCGAATATGCCACGATTCGATCAATCTCGCCGCCTTCCAATCTCTGTCGAGTTTTGAAGCCAATATTAAACCTATCCGATTGCTAAGCCAGTGCCTGCCGCCGCCACTTGCCCAGAAGAGGAGAATCTTTCTTTCTTTGATTTCTTTTTACTCTTGGCGCGTTCTGGTGGAGTTCATGATCTTCTGGTATGTTAAAAAAAATGCATTTTGATGGGTTTTGGTGATGTTCTTATCTGTGTTCGGCTACTTGTGTTGGTTTTTTTCTTTGGTCTGGATGCGTCCTGGCATCCGGGTTTGTTCGTGCGATTCTTGCCGATCTGGATTTTGGTCAGAAATTGCGTTTAGTATGGTTCTTGATTTGTTCTTGGGTTCGAAGGACTATTTTATTGGATTTTTGTGCTTTTTTGATTGAAGCGTACTTCCCTTTTTCTTGATTTGATCCTTGATTTTCGATAATTTGGGGGCTTTTTCGAATGAGAATTTGATAATACCGAAAAAGGTTGGAATTTTGAGAAGATATTGGTGCCCTGATATTGATATTCCAGGCCGCTTTGCGGTGCATGTGCTTTGTTATCTGATGTTTCGATCTTTTTAACATCCGCTTGTGGTTGCTAGGACCCTCACAATTTGTCGGTGGTCCTGCAGGCCTCTCTGAATCTGTAATTTTAGAGATTTATTCACCTTTTATGATTTTTTTGGTGCATTTTGGGGGAGATTTATGATCTGGGTTCTTGGAAAGATTAGATTTTGGGAGGATGTTTGCCGTGGAGAGGCTGGGAAGCTACATAACCCGAGGGGTTTACACCGTCTCGGGCCCTTTCCACCCTTTCGGAGGAGCTGTGGACATAATTGTAGTCCAGCAGCAGGATGGGAGCTTCAAATCCTCTCCTTGGTATGTCCGGTTTGGAAAATTCCAAGGTGTCCTGAAGACGAAGGAGAAGGTGGTTAATATATGTGTAAATGGACTTGAAGCTGGGTTCCATATGTACTTGGACAACAAAGGAGAGGCTTACTTCCTCAAGGACTCTGAAAGTGAAGAGGGGGAATGCATTATATCTCCTCTATCCTCTGGAGATGAGACAGATGAGAAGACCAAGAATGGAAGGCTCAAAAAGATCCAGAGTCTTAATTTTGATGGCAGCCAGAAGGAGCCTGGTGCTCAGGTTGGCAAAGGGAATGGCAAGATTATGGCAAGGACAACTTCCAAGCATCCAAGAATATTGGGCCTCGTGTTTGGCAGAAGGTCAATGAAGGAGGATGAGAACAGTAGGGATGTACAGAGAGTGAGCTCTTTAGAGCGTGCTGAGATTGCAGCAGATCTATTGGAAGTCAAATGGTCGACCAATCTTTCAACCCACACCCTACAGTCAGAGACTTCTTTGGGAAAACCTTCTGAATCAGATTATCCTGATGTGGTTGATAA
This sequence comes from Trichopus zeylanicus subsp. travancoricus, assembly GCA_005019695.1. NCBI lineage: Eukaryota > Viridiplantae > Streptophyta > Magnoliopsida > Dioscoreales > Dioscoreaceae > Trichopus > Trichopus zeylanicus. The sequence continues at coordinate 738,882 of RXID01021982.1, forward strand.
TGAAAAATCAAGTCCTGAAATGCATTCTCCGGTGAAAGATTTTAGCCCAGCTGGAAGCATCAACTCTCATGGTGAGATAATTGGTGATAATTTTGAAACTAGCATTTCCTGTCAAGAGCAGTCTCAAGAGATTGATTCTCGTGGCCCTACATATCATACTGATGAGAAAGTTCTTGAGGTAAACGCTTCTGAGAATGGTGATGCTTCAACTGACAGTAACAAGTTGATGACATCGGAAGAAGTTGTTCTTGAGTCCATTACAAATGGTCAAAATCCTGATATACTCGATGCTTCAGTTACATCAGTTGGTTCTGCTAGTGACAGATCCACTGGGGATCCAGCAACAAGTGTTGAGAGCAGAGAGACTAATGAGATAGTATCTCATAGCCAGTGTCTAAGAATGCATGAGGTTGTAGAATTTTACTCTTTGGATGCCGGTGATATTGATAATAAGGACAAGGTTGTGTCTCATGAAATGGTTGTAGAAACAGATGTAGCCATTGGTGGTTTGGTAGTTGAAAGTAAAGTAACAGAAGCTACTTCTGTCTATTGTGAGCCATTGCAAAGCACAAACATAAGGGATGATGTTTCCGCTGACCATAAAATTAGTGCTGTGAATGTTTCTCCTGATAGTGGTGAACGGTCTGAATGTCACGATGAGCTTATGTGCCAAACAAATATGCTGATTTCTGGAGGAATACTTCCAGAATCAGACATATCGATCAATGAAGAGGATTCAGATAAAAAATATGACTATAATATGGAGGTATCCAAACTCGAGGACTCTTCAAAGGGCATGACCAAATTAGGAAGCATTTACTCCATTACTTCTGAATCAAATTATCACAGTCAGGAAATGGATGCTTGTGGGAAGAAATTAAAAGTGGATAGCTCTAATCTTCCAAATGCTGTTGATACGAATCAAGAATTTGATCCCAGTTCTACTCCAGCTGATGCATTGGAAGGTACTGTACTTACACCTGAGAGCTTTGAGGAGGAAGAACAATTCCTATTCAGTGACATTGACAGTTTTGTTGCTAAACAAACCAGTGTTGAGCTAGTGCCTGGCGGCGTAACAGGGGATATTGAAGATTGCTCGGTAAACAATTTGGAAGACAATGTAGAATTCAAAGATCTGAAATCAGCACAATCTCATGAGCAATTATCTGAGATGCCAAGGACTCAGACTAGTCCAATAAACATCCCCAGAACTAGACCAAATATAGAAGAAACTGATCTGTTAACTAGGTCTTTACCAAATTTCCATTCTCACATTCATGATCTTGAGGAATACAACCTTTGTCACCCTATAAGTTGTTCACTAGATATAGATTCAGAGGGACATAATATATTCACAGTTAAGAAGGAAAAAGTTAGCTCTTCCAAGTTGGAAGCAGGGTCCGGGATCAACAAAACAAGTGGTGTGTGTGGTGCATCGACACCTGCTGATGTTGCTGCAGATGATAGTTCTAGAAATCAGAAAGAACATAAAGCCATTCCAAATAGTCCTGCTGTTGGTAAGTTACTAGTTTATGCTCTGACTATTGAAGGTTATCAATAATTTGTTCAATAGCTCCGCCAAATTTTCTACTTGTGGAAAATAACTTTTATGCTTTAATCATTTGGTAAAAGTTTATATAATATTTGAGCTTTTCAATTTTTTTACTATATGTTATTTTGCAGAGTTATCTCTGTCTAAACACTTGCTATATGAAGGGATGGGAGCTGATGCTGCAAATGAAGCCTTCAACTCTGAAAAGGTGAATGTGGAGAGCTTTTCTGCTTTGGGTCCATCAATTCTAAAGAATGATAAGCTAGTTATCAGAATACGAGGTCAATATTTTCCATGGGATGCAGCTGCACCAATCATTTTGGGAATTATTTCTTTTGGTCAGGAACATATATTGAAACATCAAGGTATGATAGCTGTGGACCAAACCGAGAAAAATATCAAAGTGGACACTACTGGAGGAAGTTGGAGACTCTGGCCATTCAGCTTCAAAAAGTCAAAATCAATACAAACAGTTCAATTAGCTCCTGAAAGCACCATGCCTGTAGATGCAGACACTAATGAAGGCTCCACAGATTTAAGTGGAGATAATGGTATTGAAAAATCGAAGGTTATGAAGAAGAAGGTGCGATCACTTACTCCTTCATCCGAAGAGTTAGCTTCCTTGAATCTTAAAGAAGGTCAGAATGTGGTAACATTTTGCTTCTCAACAGCAATGCTTGGGCAACAGCAGGTTATTTTGCCCCCATTTTCTCCGTCTGCTTAGTACCTTATGATACACTTTTATATTCCAGATCCAATCAAACTTATTTCATCGAACAGGTCGATGCTAGAATATACCTATGGAAATGGAACACACACATAGTTGTATCTGATGTTGATGGAACAATCACAAGGTATGTTCTGAACGCTCTTTGGTTTTAAAAGTTTCTAAACCTCTATTTTATGCAAAATGACTGGAACTTTTAGACCTAATAGTTGTTTTTAGTAGCTTACGCACCACTTAATGGATAAATGATGAAATTTACTTTCTTGTCAAAAATGCTCTGTGCATAGCAGAGTTTCTAGTAGTTCCCTTCTTCAAGTCCATCAAAGTTTATGAAGGAACCTGACATTTGTTTACTCTTCATGCTGTTCTCAACTTTGTTGCTGTTTGTGTTTGTCTTGTTACAAGTTAATTTTCATGCCATGCAGCTACATTGGCATGGAAAAGTTATGAAGGATATATGTTTGGGACGAGAGTGAGTCTGCATAAGCTTTTGGTGTTCCTTTGCCATAAAATGCTCAACATATCCATTAGTGTTTACATTTGCTTCATGGGCAACTTTTTAATTGTTTTTTTCAATTCCAATGTCTGATTTATTATAGTAGATTTCTTCTTTTTTAATATCGAGTATCTTTATATTGTGTATCCCCTACAGATCAGATGTCCTTGGGCAGTTCATGCCTCTAGTTGGCATAGATTGGTCTCAGACTGGTGTTGCACATCTGTTTTCAGCCATCAAGGTTGGTCTTAGAATTATGTGCATTTTTCACTCGAAGTGGAATGCATGGTTGAGTCTAATTTACCTTGTTGCAGGAAAATGGATACCAATTGCTCTTTCTTAGTGCACGTGCTATTTCTCAGGCTTATTTAACCAGACAATTCCTTTTCAACCTTAAACAGGTTTCGTATAGATAATTGATGTTCAAATCTTTCTTTAATATTCTTAGAGAGTCTCTATGAAGGAAGTATAAAATTGCGCTTTAATACTACCTTTCTTCTCTATGTGGTTTTGTCTCTAGGATGGAAAAGCACTTCCAGATGGTCCAGTTGTCATATCCCCTGATGGTCTCTTTCCTTCACTTTACAGAGAAGGTATCTGGCAGATATATGTGACATGTTAAAATATTTCCTAGAAAAATGATCTATATCCTGTTGTGACTGTTGCTATTATTTTCAAATTCAGAATCTTGCTTTTGTTGGATCTCCATCATGACATTTTAAGAGTTCTAGGTTGGCAGATCATGCTTTTCATTTTGAGGTTTTTTGTTCAAGGGATTTCAGTGATTGTGTCTTGCTAGATCATGATGCTAGTGTTTCTATAGTTTCTATTCTGAGATGTGTTTTATGCTTTACCAGCAGATTTTCATTTAATAGCACCTATGAACAAATCTTTAGGGCTGGAGTCGAGTATATTAGTAATGTGCTTACTTTGTCAGTTGGGAATCTTCCACATCCTTGTGGATGCCAGACCTACAAGGTTTCCTCTTATACAGAATATGTTTTTCTGTTGGGTTGGTTAAATTCAAACTGAAGGAAGAGTGCACACTTTTGTGTTAATTGGACCCTTCTTTTATATAATGTCAGTCTAGGAATGCCTGTTGTTTATGAAATTTGAGTCAAAGGACTACTTTTAGCTTAGTTTACTCTTTTAGAAATCAATATCTATTTGCTTTCAACTAATGGAATTTGTGCTTCTGGTTTTTTTAACTTGTTTTTTTTTTCTAATTTGAATTGCATTTTTTGTGGTAAATTTCATTGTCTATTGCCTCAGTTTGATGCCATCTTTCTTCTTTGTAGTTATTCGAAGAGCTCCTCATGAATTCAAAATCTCATGCTTAGAGGTGAGTCTTGTACTGACCATGCTCCTGATTCGTATTTATTAATGAAATTACAGTTGCGGGCCATCTAAATCAATTAATTGCTTAAAATGCATTTCTGTGATACACTATGAAAGCTACATTAATTGATTTCGTTGTGTGTCCTTTAGTAAATATCCTTGGTAGCGCATATTTTGTATTATGCAAGAAAAGGTGTTTTTTGTTGGTTTGTCTTTCTTGGTTGACTTTTTCACCAGTTTTTGAAATAACTACTCCGGCAGAAACTATGCTGACAAAAGGAAAAATCAGAATGTTGCTGATATACTGGGAAATCCATTTATTAATGTCTTCTATACTCTCACTTTTCATCATTTCATACTTGTTAGATACTGTCTTCAAGCTCTTGGCATTGGTTACATTTACCTCAGTTAACTGTTCTGTATTCCCTTGTATTTCTACTCTGAAAGTAGTCTCTTCATGGTCCGAAATTTTCACTACACTATTTTCTGATGTCATCTGCGCCTCTCATGTCTCAGTGAAGTACAGTAATTAGGGCCAGGCTAAAAAGCTAAAATCAGCTTTTTGTCAATGGTCACTTTTTTCGCTCAGGAACATGTGGGTTCTTTGAGTTGTGAAACTGTTCGACCTCTTGAACATTCTTTCTATCATCAGAATAAATACGACTTGTGTTTCACATTTTTCTCAGTAAATCTTATATTAGCTTTCCTGTTCTCTTTGAACCCCAAGTCTTTTATGTAGTAGGTTTTCTCCCCTGTGATGTCATGTGTTGACCTAGGCTAGCGTCATGGCTACAATGATGTTATGATAAATCATATCTAGTTGATGCATCTCATGTCCAAAGACGCATGGGGTTCTTTGAATATCTCTCCTATCCAGCAAAGTTAAGAGAGAAACATGTGCTTTTCCTGAAAAGGTTTGTGACTAAAGAAAAAGGAAAACAAGCCAAGCAAGGTTGAAAGATATTGAAGGGGCCAGCTGTAGCTACAACTCATGTTCATGTGCATAGCACATGAGGATGACATGATGCTCTTTGGCTCTTATATAAACCAAATCAGGTTGGAGAAGGAACTTGTTCTGCCATTGCAACATCTACCAATTCGAAGAGTTGTAATCTTGAGCCTTTTCATTGGATAGCTTTATTCAATCCTTTATTGTACTTAAACAACCTTGATTACTTATTACCCCAACATGATTTTTCTAGTTTTTTTCTTTCTTGTCATGTTTTCAGGTTATAAAAGCATTATTTCCTCCTGATTGCAACCCATTCTATGCTGGTTTTGGCAACAGAGATACTGATGAGATTAGCTACCTTAAAGTTGGCATACCTAAAGGCAAGATCTTCATTATTAATCCAAAGGTAGTGTTTGATCCTTGCCTATAGTTTTACCAGATCATGAATGCCGAGATATTTGTGTTATTCTTTTTATTCTTCATGATCTCTGCAGGGAGAAGTTGCTGTGAATCGCCGTGTTGATACCAGATCATATACATCACTACATGAATTAGTCAATGGCATGTTTCCAGCCATGTCCTCTTCTGAACAGGTGAAATTCTATTACCTGCAGCAATAATATTGCATTCTTTCGCATCCTGTTTTGTAGAATTTATTCAAGTTCTACTTGATGACAAATTATGCTTTCCTAGCTTGGCCATTTGGTGTACCTAAGATCTTTGTTTCTTTACTGATTTGCTAACAGTTTCTTGCCTGCCCTGTTTTATCTGTAGGAGGACTATAATTCATGGAACTTCTGGAAATTGCCTTTACCTGATATTGACTTATAAACAGATGATATATCCTTTTACTAAGAGCAAGTCTCCGTAACCTGTTGAGCCTTCAGTATCATGTTTGCACTTGTTGCTTGATCCCGCAGGTAGCTTGCTTCCTTGTTTCTATTTTAGAGCATTGCTGTTATCTTACAATGTAAAAAGAAAACCTTTTATACATCTAAAACTATGAGCATGCAGGCTTGGTCAAAATCAGAAAAACTGACACCTAGCCGACCATCATTTCTAGAAGGCCACCCAAGGAAGAATTACTAAACCAGAAAATTGACATGGCTGCTTTTTCTTATCAATCCACTATTTGTTTAGAGGTCTCTGTTTGCAAGTTTTAAGAAGCTTAGATATCTGGTTTACCTTGCTGGATACAGATCATAGATGGTACAAAAATCAAGAGCTGACTTGAACATATTTCTCATTGACTAATAAGAGCCAGTGTCTTCAAATCTGAGATGAACTAAATTTGTCTCCTTTTTTGCTATTTAGTTACCCCAATCTTGATTTCCTTTGATTTTTGTTGTTTTTGAGAAACAAGCACCTTGAATGACAGCTACATAGTAATTTTTTTGGGAAAAATTTCAATATACCCTTGCAAAGTCATGATATTTTGCTTGTAACCTTATAAAAGTTGTAATTTCCTGTACATCTCTGAAAAGTGAAATTTGTTTTTCAAATGCCCTTCTGAATTTCTTCTATATTCTTGAAAAGTTCTGTTTTTTTCTCAAATATCCCTCTTGAAAGGGCTTTTGATGAAGAAATTTAACTTTGCAAGGATATGCAAGAAATTACAATTTTTACTGGGTTATAGAGAAAATATCATGGCTTTGTAGGGGTATACATGAAAATTTTCATATTTTCTTTAATCCACAATCATGAAGAATTCATAGCATACTTCGATTCAATTGTTATTTTCAGAACTTCAATTTGTTATGATCTTAGCACCATTTTTAATGTGTATAGGGCATGCATTGGTGTTTCTTTTCTGTTCCCGGGGGTAAAATAGGGCTTCACTAAACTATATTGATGTATCCTTAAGGGTGCAAGTTCATATGGTTATAATCCAGCATCTTTTTTTCAGGCCAATCAACAGTTGGATGTTGCAGGCATGCATGGTTGATCATGGCTCGGCAATTTATATACACACAAGTGAGCTGAGGGGGCTGGACTGTGTTCTGTATCATCAAGTCTAATAGTTGATGTAATAATTTTTTTTCTAGTTGTTACATACTATGGCACAATAGCAGCTAATCATTCTTAGAAAATCTGCTGCATATTATTCTTTGATCATGTAGATTCCATTGTCAAAACTGCAGATTGACGCAGGTGTAGATTCAGACATTTTCTCAAAGGTGCCAAAATAATGCAAGTTTCCCCTTTTTTTTTTTTTCCATGGATGTGCAGGATGAGCAGAATGGTCGTTAGCAGACTTGCAAAAATTTAAAAGAAACTTTCTAGTGATGGATCATTTTATTTTATCTTTTTGTTTTTGCTAGACCGATAGTTCATATTTTCCATTACACAATTAGAAGCTTCAGAGAACACGTCACCCCCAACAACGCAAGCCTACAGCAAAGTAAACTCCAAGCACAGAGAAAGACCAAAGATACTTAACCAGAAACTTAACGAATAGAAATCTTCATTCCCAAGTTATTCCTGGCGAAGGTCACTAGACTGCCAATCTCTTCATCTTCAATGAAGCCGTTGTGGTTGACGTCAGCTGCTCAAACTGCTGAACCAGGCTCCTTTGCTACGTGTCACTTCCCGGAGCTCCTCTGTGCTTATCCTTCCATCACCGTCTTTGTCAAATCTCTTCAGCCGCTCCTTGAACTGCTCAAGCGACATTTCACCGTTGGAGTTGGAGTTGGGAGTTGGGAGTTGTAAAAATGACGGTGCGTCATTGCCATGGTTGCTCTCTATGCTCTTTGCTTAGATGTGGATCTTTCTTTGGTTCTGCCCTGTTAATATAGAGCCACATGGCTGCACTCTACTCTTATTTATCAAATAAAAAAGAAAGTAGATGATGTGAATTCGATCTCAACTTTGGTGGTAAGTATCCATGTGTTTTAACAAGCACTGTTTTTACTTGCACTTCTGGGACAGATATTTCCTTTTGTAAATGAAGTGCAGAATTAGGCACTGTCTGACTCGGAAAAGGATTAGAATAATTAAAAGCAGGACAGTTACCGCCACAGACCAGAAATTCTGAACGAAAGTAGATAGTCAGATAAGTGTCAATGTGAAGCGCATGACATCCAATGAGCTCTGGAGTTCAGCAGAATCTGGAAATATGGGACGCATTGAGCATATCTTCTCAGTATGTGATACATATGAGATAACTGTAGAGAGTCTTTGAGGTAAAGCTCCTTTTTCTGTTTAATTCAAACTCCTCTTTGAGGCCTGGTGGGCTGGTGGCCCAGTAAGCTGTGAAGCCTGATTATCAGTTGCTTTAATTCCACATTGACAAATAATAAGAATTGAGATTGAATTAAATATAATGACTATTGTAAATTTAATAACGAAGCTTTTTCTCAGAAAGACAGGAAAAATAAAACCCTATCATATACAATATAATGAGTGAACATAATACGATACACTTGTCGCATTGATCTCAAAGAACATGAGAATAAAACTTTAAAAGCTTCTTTAGATGACATCATGCATGCAGAGAGTGCTCCGTATTCTCCTCCATCTTTAGAATCACCTCAATTTTCATGCTTCTTGCAAGATTTGTCTGTGAAACAACCAGGGACGAATTTGTACTGCACCGCTTGATTGCTATTTGTGTTCCTCTCCATCATTTTGATCTCACTAAAAAAATCTGTTAAAGGCCATAATCAAAAGGTTGTACAATGCAAGGAAAATGGTTAACAAATACTGAAGTTATTATTGGCCTTACTGAATATCAATTCCACTTCGTCCTTTTAGGCTGTCTGGAAGTGCACCTTCAAAATTTGTCTGGAGGTACCTGCCAACAGATGTTATTTAAGAGAGATCAGGATTCTTTATATTCTATAAATGTCAGGTGCTAATCTGGAATTATGCACAGGATGAGAGACTGAAAAACTAAATCAGTCGGCATCCAAATTTTTGACCTTGTATTCTGCACAAGTTGCAGAGCAGTGAAAAAAAAGAAATGAAATTCTGAACCATGGTAATAGGTATTCCTGCCTGATTATTACCAATGGCAAGCCCAAAGTACAAGTCAGTGAAGACATACTCTATTTAGGGGCAGACAACTAAGAAGAGAGAACAAATCCCCATTGAGAAGGTGAGAAATAATTAAAAGTTGTTTCTTGAGTATTCAAACTGATTTATGGCAATTCGTTTTGTCCTATAAACAGCTAAGATATATTGGTATGTGATCAAGTATTGAAACTTACAGCTCTTTAAGATTTGTAACCTCTCCAAGTGATGAAGGTATTGGTCCACTCAGCTCATTTTTTTCCAGATGTCTTGCATAACCAAGAGAACAAAAATTCAGTAAACAGGATTTGCATCTCACTACAGAATCATTGAATAAACCAGAAAAGAAGCTTGTTGGAGCTTACAAAGTAACCAAATAATTCAGATTGCTCAAGTCTGGAATTTGACCAGAAAGTTTGTTTCCACCAAGCAAACTGCAAGAACCATATTTTTGTCAGTTGATGTTAATCTCCAGAAGCCTGCTTCTAAATTTACCCCATTCAAAAAGGACATTCACTTCAATTTATTTAGCAATAAATGTGCAGTCTGGTCCTAGGAATACAGAAGCATATTATGCCATATTTTGCGAGTCACACAAAAAAAACTTACATTTGTGTCAGTGCTGTGAGGTTAGCAATGGTGTCGGGTATAGTTCCCGAGATGCCAAAATTGGTTAGATTCCTATCAGCAAAATAAGGAGGGCATCAAATTTTTTGTCAGGAAACATGAGATATCAATCGAATGATATGCAGACAGATGAAAACAACTTCTGATCACTAGTGATTTATGACAAAAGATTTGAAATACCACTTGTCCAATCTCAACAAATCTGTTGTTTGCCACCAAAACAATGTAATCCTTTGCACTCACAATTTTGCTATACGGGAAAAACCTTTATCTCCTGGAGCGCATGTCACACCTGTCCATGAATTGCCTGATGGCAAGCACGGGTCCCCACTCCAGTCTGCCGGTGGGTCGTTGAAGCTTCTAGCTAGCTGCTCCATTGCAATCACTAGAAAGACAAACACAATGTTAGGGAGAAAGGTATAAACAATCTGATTCTAGTCCATCTTTATTCGGCACAAAATTAACAAATAATCACTAAAGGAAGCGCTTGTGTACCATCTCTGGGGACAGTTCTTGGACCAAGAGGCACAATCTGAAGGATCTCTCCAGCATTTATAAGTGGTCCAACAAAAGAACTTTCCACAGGACTCAGTGTGATAGTAGTCTTCCCAGCAAGTGGCCATTGTTTCGCATAAATCATCACTCCTGAGGCTGAAGCATTGAGGCCTCCGTAGAACTTCTCCTCATTTATTAAAACATCAAACACTCTCCAGCTGTAAGGGCTTGGAGTTCTGTTATCCTGGAAGTAGAGGGCTATATAGTAGACAGCTTTCGGGAGTTCCAAAGACGGCCATTCAACAGTGAGGTTCTTTCCTCGGCTAGTAGTCAGTGCTTTCTGGAATGCCATATCTGGTGGCTGGTTCCAGAAATCAGATGATGAAACATTTGACTGACAATTGACAACTGGGTTGCCATCCAAAAAAGGTTCCCAGTATCGACTCAACGGATCATCTGGATAGCTAGTAATAAGAATACCAAAATGTCAATCATCAAGATAGGTATTCAAAGTAATCATCTTGTTCTACTGTAAGATTGGCTATTGATTATTACTTTAATCCAAATTCTTGCTCATCTAGTATCTTTTCAGGAAATGAACAAGTTCGCTTGTGACCATTTATTTCTTCTAGAAAATATATTAGTCCTTGGTGAAGTGCCATTCCATCCTCCCAAGATCAAGACTCTACATATTCTAATTATTTTGAATACCAACGATATGAGTATCAAACCAGTCCTTTCTTTAAAAATATACTGCAGCAAACAAGCACAATGTGCATACCTTACGGCTGGGCCATCATGTCCAAATCGGTGGCGGGCAACCGTGCTGAGCATATATTTTGAAAGATCAGTTGAGTTATACACGGAGTCAGGTAATTGCACCAGCTCGATAGCTGAAATAAATGGATCCGAGACAGTGTACGAATTCCTAGCCAAACACACACTCATCGTCTTCGCCATTGCGGCAACAATGATCTCATAGTAGGAAGTCAGACCCCTGGCATAGTTTGCAGCAGTGTCAACAACGCTCCACGTCGTCCCCTCAATAATCTGATCGAAGACAGGGGGCTCAGTGCCGCCATCAAAACCTCCATAGAAATATGTGGTCCGGACCAGATACCTCTCTCCTTTGGCTACAGAGAACTCATAGCAGTATTTGCGGGCGGACTTGTCAGGAAAATACCGCACAGTGGACAGTATTGGCATCACATCTGTGATGTTGATCTGGGAAGTTTTCCCAACAGATACGAAGCCCTGATCCGTTATCCATTTTATGTCTTCTATAGTCTCCTCGTTGGTTGCGCCACAGTTGATGAAGTAACCTGGGGACCATGAGAAACAATAGGAAGAAATTTAATTTTTGCAACTTTGAGAGGACGAATGACAATTGTTTTCGTCAAGTCTACGGCTTCGAAATCTGATTGCACTAGTTATCTTGGAACAAGAATCATGTGACTGGCGATCCTTCCAGCATTTTTGTGATGATGAGAAGCTCAGAAAGTGATATATCGCCTCATTTCTTCGGTATCAGCAACTCAAAGAGAATATATGTTAAAAAATGCGAGAGAAAGACAACAGAAATATCCAGGTTTCCTTTTATTTCCACAAAAAGCTGAAAAATTTTTCATTGTCGTGAACTTACTTGAATCCTGGAGTCATAAAAAAAACCAAAATCTAATCGTATTGTTGATCCAATTTCCAAAAGCAAATCCCTTCAGCTACTTCGATTTCAGAGACACCCAAAAGAAGGGGAAAAGAGCAATAAACTTATCAAGATGACAAATTTGAAAACTAAAAATCCCCAAAAGCAGCAAACCCAGACGAAGAAAAGAACCAATCTAAAACCAAAGAAAAGACCCGTCAAGACACCAATGGCTAACGAATTACCTCGCGCAGGAGGAGGGGCAGCACGGTGACAAGACAGAATGATGGAAACGCAGAGGAGCAGAAGGAGGGCTGAGGAGGGAGACATCGTCGAGGGGAGCGCCCACGTCGGGGGAGGGGGCCCAGAATCAAACCCTAATCCCTTGCTGAAACCTTTGAATTCTAGGATTTCTACCAAAAATCTTTGGCTTCTTTGGGGTTTCTTTTTTTGGATTTTGGGTTAAAGAAAGAAACAAAGAAAAGACGGGAGGAGGAGGAGGAGAAGCAAAGGAGGGAAAGTTGGAGATCACGCCTTAAAATAGTATTCAGGGATTTTTGCGCGGGATGATGCCACGTGGAAGGTTCTTGGAAAAGTGGGGCCCAGCTGGTCTAAAATTGGAAGTGTTGACATGGTCAACGCAAAGGAAGTGTTCGTGGCGTTGACCTTGGATTGTCTGTGCCGGCCATTGGTGGGGTTTTGACATATAACCCCCTAGAGCTCTAGGCATTTTTTATGACCAACCCCTCTGAGAGAATTCTATCCGAGCCCCTCTGTTTCAAAAATAGTAGACACTAGGGTAGCGTTTGGTTCAACTTCGATTCCAAAATTAAAAAAATTAACTAATTCGTTTAATGTTTTGAAATTAAGAAAATTAAAAGAATTAGTTAATTTTAGTATTTATATAAATATTTTTTTTGTGTAAAATTGAGTAATTTAAAATTATTTAATTCAGTAATTTTAGTGCCTGGTTTAAAAATAGAATTAATGAAATCCATTAATTCTGATAATTTCAATATTTAGTGAGTGAGCTTACCCCCATTTTCTTATATATTTTTAATTTTATTTATATATATTTATATGAATTTAATTAATAAAACACTAATTAAATATTTATAAAAAATCTAAAAATAAAGAAAAAATTTGGGATCATAAATTTTAATTTTTAGTTATATTTATTTATATAAACTTAATTAATATAGCACTAAATAATTTTTTATAAAAAAATGGAATGAGTAAATTGTGCTTTAATAATTTAAATAGTAAAGATGGAAAAATATTGACGGTTAAAAAAAATTATGGTTTAGGAATAAAAATATTAGTTAAACTATATTTTACTTTCCATATATTTGTGCAAAAATAATGCATATAAGTGTTGAAAATCAAGAAAAAAAAAAGCTAAATATACTAAAAATAGGTTACATATAAAAATAACATGGTATTCATAGAAATCTAATAAATATAAACTTCAAAATACATAAATAGGAGATATTTTTTGGCACAAATATGATAGTTAACTATTATAAAATAAGATAAAAAAATTTATTTTCTTTCTATCCATGTTCTTCTGAATTTGAAATAATTTTTTTCCTACATTCTCTTCATACTCATATAGAATTTGATTTGCCTCCTCCAAAAATTATAAGACTTGTAGTAATTATTCGAAAATCTATTAACTTTATTGTGACAATCTTGCCACTAAGAATATATACCTAAACATCCCTCACGAAATATAACATAGTAATACATTCCTACAACATATTATAAGTTAATGTATTTCACATACAACATATAAAAACACACAAAAATAAAAATAATAAATAAGAACACTTTAGAATAGAGTATTTTACATTATAGTACCCCACATAAATGGATAATGTGATGTAAAAGATCAACAAATATTCACTAGTATACACCTCAATAATAACAATAGATAAAAAAGAGCAAGATCAAGCAAAGGAAAGCATACCCTCTTCTCGTTTGCGTCACTAATCAATGTGAAGCATATATAAAGCAAATTAAATACATAGACAATATGCTCATCATAAATATTATTAATCAATGTCTCAAGCTGGTCTAATGAAAAACATGATAAGAATGTCTGACATAAAATAAAAATATCATAAGACATAATCTACATCAGATGTAGAAGATACAATATAAAAATCAAGATTTTAAATTTCGGTTTCGACACCTATCGAAACCGATACGTTTCGGTCATTTCGGTTTTAATTTCGGTCGAAAGATTTTTTTTAGTTATTAATTGTGTGTTGACCAGAGTTTGATTATATTTTGACTGTACTTTGACTTTAAATTAAAAATACGATAAAATTTTGAAAAGGTTTTTATAAAAAATTAAAAATTATGAAAGAATTTATAATTAATTTTACCATAATATTAAATATTATTTTAATTAATTAAAATTAATTTTGATAGTTAACCATTGTTTTATATATTACTATATAAAAAAATATATGAGAAATAATATGAATATGATTAAAAAGTTAAAAATTAACATAAATAAATTTAACTTATTATTAAGATATACTTGACACATACATAATTTATTAATTATAATGTAATACAACTAATCATAATCATCATCAGTTGAGTTTGAAACATCTGGATGTGGAATTATGAATTTTGTACCTAAATGATCTAGATGAACATTTATAGACATACGAGCCAGAACAACTAGCTCTGCGCGATCTCGTGATAGTGATTCACATGGGGGTGAGACCGACATAAATTTTTTTTGACTTTGTTTTCGGTGGAACGGTCATGCACGCATGCACGTGAACAAAAAACTCAACGTGTTTCAATTAAAATTATTTTCATTTCAATTTCAAACAAAATATTTTTTTATTTATCAATTATATTTTAACTAAAATTTAACTTTATTTTAATTATTTTTTATTTCAAATTAAAAAAATTATAATTTGTTTAAAAGTTTTTAAAATAATAAACAGTTACGTGAATAATCTCATATATTTGAATAATATCTGACAGAGACCGGCAAGGGCGTCGGAATCAGGCTGGCGATGGCGCTGGCCTGGGTGCAAGGCCGGCCCCAGCTTGCGGGAGCAAGAGCCAGGCCGGCGAGGGCACAAGGAGGGCGATGGAGCCGCGGTAGGTTCGCGAGCGCGCGGGACTAGTCTGGCGAGGGCACGGGCTCGGGCACGAAGCAGGCGCGAGCTTCCCGCGCGCTGCGCTCGCCCTGTGTGCTGTGCTTGCCATGCGGCTTAGCCGAAAACCCTAAACCGCAACAAATCTGACTGATCTGTTACGGCACCGGCCAAAACTGAACCATTTCGGCTGAGATTTAAAACTCTGATAAAATCATCATAAAATACAAGTCAATATTCATTATTGTCATTAAGGAACTCCTGTAATCATACAAATCTAGCCTTGTTGTCCATTCTCCAAATAAAAATCTGACCATCAAATTCATCTCTATACAAGTACTTGTAGACATGCTCAAGGAAAGATGAGTTAAAATATTCTCCATTGAATTGCATCAGTGTTGAATATAGACTCTTCTTCCATGAATATTGTCATGCTTGTTTGATGGCACACACAACCTCGTGTACACCTTTTAACAACTTTGTCATCATTGAGTCCTCTTGGGCGTTCCCCTTCTACTTTCATATCTTGGAGGTATCGCCTGAAGTTCCAACATGCCCCTTCCCTTTAGACTACATGTTGTCATTGTTTTTGGATGAGGGTGTAGCAAAACTCTATCGAGAGACACCAACGTCTGCCCCTTCATAGCTCATATCATCTAATATATTTCACAAGCTCCCAAATCATATGAAAATTCTTCTCACAAAATTTGACTATTATAAGGTGGCATTTCATATTAATCTGAGATGAGATGGACAATTATTATAAGGTGGACAACTACAATAATATATATGATCAATAGAATAGCCCACATACAAATTCATATCACATAATAGCAACCAATACAACATATATAGAATGAAGAGGTCGAGCGTAAACATCCTTACAACCTCAAGACTTGAAGCATGGTTGCATAAGTTGTACCATCCAAATACTTAAAGCCTTGGATTCATCAAAATCCACCAATCCAATATCCAAAGAAGATTATTCATCATAGGTTGAATATAATATTTAACAAAACTAAACGAGTACCGAAACAAGACTTAAAATTTATGTCATTCACAACTTATATTATCCCTCAATTTTTACATGCTCTAAAATCACATAAAAACACTTTGTAGCCACCCAACACCTATTAAAAACTGATTACCAATACAAAGAAGCAGCCAATGGTGAAACTCAAATATTTCATCAACAACAAACAAGCTACCCACATATACCCAACATCAATTAATCTTCTACCACAATCTAGCAAGTAACTAACAAAACTCAAATCAAAATATGAGCAATCAATCAAAATTATGAAGAGTTGTGATCCGGATTGAAGCTTTGACAAGCAAATCAAGATGAAACTACAAAATCAATTCAAGAGATGCATTCAATGACCAACACCAAATCAAGCATCCACAAACAAAGACAATCACTAATCAACCATAGTCATCGGTGATGCAAATATCATCGAGAACAAAAAAAAGTTCGAGAAAAGGAAGCATGCTTACTTGCAAGCTAGCCATCAAAATCCAGAAAAAGAATCTAGGGTTTAAAGTTTAAACCCTAACTCGGAGGTGAGGTAGAAAATAGAGGAGCCTCAATGGTGTTGATCATACAGAGAACCACAATCATGATCAAACAGCAAAACAGATCACTACGAAGAGGAGCCCATTCATATTGTTTTAAACCCTAAATCAGAGGTGAGAGAGAAGAGAGGGGAGTCTTAACGTTGTCGAGCACACGGAGAAGCACAATATGTGGATCAAACGGTAATACAAATCACCACAAAGAGGATCTCTCATGGACTATTATCACACCGGAGAAGAAGACCGAACAAGAAAACCTAAATTTTCGTCTGGAAAAAACTACGAAATTGAGAGTTCACACAAAGAAATCAAACATGTAGGCCCCATATGTTTTTCTCCGGAGTTCATGTTTTTCGCTCTTTTAGAGCAAAATTCATACGAGGAATTGGGAATGATCGGAATCACATAATTCCACGGATCATAAAATTTGTAAGTATATCCAAAAACCATAATTTCAAAATTAGACTCTTAATTTCGAGATTTTCCTTAATTCCTCCGTCTGTGCGGAATTGAAATAAACAGCACACTGGTGGAAAAGGAGAAATAAACATGAAGTGACCGGAAAGGGTTGGCCCAGCACTACTAGCTTCATAATTGAAGCTCGAAAGCCTGCGGCCTAGCATGACCTTTTAGATTTGCCTTAATTGGCGGCATCGCCAATCATACCCACCCTAATAATCTGGTTGGCTCTGGCCCAGACTGCCGAATTTGCTCAATCTCTTTTCAGGATGCACTTCTTTTTTACTGAAAACATTTCTGTATTTGAATTGGGTCAAGCTCAGTTCTAGCCTGCCCCAACCGATCTTCGATAGTCGATAACATAGACAGCTAGCAAATGATAATTGTGGCCGACAGATGGTGAAAAACCATGACCCGACCGAGAGTGAAAAGTAAAAAACACTGCACTACGCAGGGTGAAATGGACGGCGGAGGGCACCTTAATTAGAACCCTAGAATGAGATCCCACCACATTTGGGACATACTGGGGAAGCTTCCACGTAAGGATCCGGCCCCTCCCCTTGGAACAAACATGCCCGCCTGCTGCTATACATAGATAGGCTCGACTTGTTCTGCAGCTGGCCGGGCCGTTACTCTTCACAAAAATAATGGAAGCCGGCCACTGTAGCTCATCAGCCTATGTTGCAGCGAATGCAAGGGAATTGCTCCTTTGTTCCTTCGGGGCCCGGCGGTCTCTTTGTCTTCTTGCAATAGACAAATTAGGGTTTTGGCCGGCAAGGTATTACCGTAGGTTTTAAGTTTTTATTTTCAAATTGATTTCAGCATTCATTTAAATCGATATATATTTTAAAAATTTGAAACCATCTCTTTACACTGAAAACCGAAACATTTCGCCAAAATTTAAAACCTTGGTTCTACCGAACGTGCGCCGATAACAGTGTTCCCTGTGAAATATCAACGGCCTTCGGGCATCCGTGTTGTCTGTCCCTGTGAAATAAAAGTCGCTAGATTGCTGTTGAATCTTGGATGGTTCAATTTGGAGAGAGCGAGCGACGGCCAGCTTGAGACAGCTCTAGAGGGTAGAGCAAACACAACTTGATAGCAACTGAACCGCGTAAATGTTGATGGCTCTTGATTGGAGAACGCTTTGAAGCCTATGACTTGTGTTCTCCAGGGTAGGCAGTCTGCAGACGTACCCGTTGATAGCTTTAGATTTGGAGAATGCTTGCACGCAATGATTTATATGTCTTACTATTAGCACATGGACACAAACCCTAAAATGGCATTCCATTGAAATGACAACTTCTTAGAATAGTAAAAATAAACTATTAGACAATGTTTTAGAATTTATTTGATTTTTTACCCATCTTTAATCCAGTTCTTGATAATGACACACTCCCTGTTTAACAGTAGATATAGTCGAGAAATGACTTATAATATATATTGTAGCAAAGATTGTTCTTTTGTACAGAACTATTGCAAATAGTGTCTTCAACTCTTCATGATCCATGATATTCCTGTTGTGATATATATACAGCAGGGGGAAAAGGCTGACAAGAAGAGAGAACCACCGAGCGTTCTTCTCTGGGAGTTCAATAGAGATTAGAAAGGATTGAAGATGGGAGAAAAGAATTGCGGCTGAGAGTTGAAGCTTTCACCTTTCTAATGTACCTCCTAGTGCCATATAGTAAAGATTAAAACATTTAAAACGGTAGAGAAAGCACATACCTGATTTCCTATTAATCGGAGGCGGTCATTTCATGCTTTCACAAAGGTGACAAGTCTTTTCTCCATAATACAACTTGCAAGCTGTTACTAGAAAGCGAAAGATTACTGCATGGATTTTACTCCGCTTGGGAGTAAACCCTAGAGTGACACCTTGCTCTGGGATTTACTCCATCCAACAAGGTCACAGACGCTTGCAAGGGTGTTGTGACTTTTGAACGCAGTGGCAGGTTACTATAATGGAGGCTGATATGTTTTTGGCTACTTGCTCCCACTTCCACAGTGCATCACTTCAGAAAAATAATATCTATCTGCATGTACATACGTCTGTGTATGTGAGATTGTGACAGGTTTAAAAAAAAAGAGCATGCTTTTAAGTTTTGACCAGAACCTTAATAGTCCGAAATATTTTGATTTTAAATTTAGTTTCAAATTTTAAAAAATATATTATTTAATTTTATACATTATATTTATATCATAAATTTTTCTTAAATTAAAAACTTAAAATTTTGTTTATACCATGGTTCGCTGTTTCGGCCGAAACGTTTCGGTTTCGGCCAAACCCGCGCCAAAACCCTAAATAACGTTTCGGTTTAGGGTTTGGCGTCGCAGCAGAGAGGGTGACGGCTGCGGGCGCGTGCGGGCGCGTGCGGGTGAGGGCGAGGGCGGCTGCGGGTGACCGCAGGCGAGGGCGGCTACGGGCGAGGGCCATGCACTGCGGGCGACTGCGGGCGAGGGCGCGCGGGCAGGCCGCAGGGAGCGCGGAGCAGCTGCAGGGAGTGCAGGCTGTCGGCGGCGAGCGCAGGGCTCCGGCGTCGAGCTCGGCGCGTGCATGGTTCACTTCATGCTATCAATCAACGTGCATGGTTCAATGATCAAATTTATCGGCCCTCTCAACAAGGTTCACTTCATGCTATCAATCAGCGTCTTGCCGCAATTTCCCCTGAACACTTCGCACAGTGTGATATTTATTTTTCATGGGTTATTGGACCATTTTTACTATGTGTTGTCAATCAATATGGTTATTATTTTCATTTTGGACCTTCAATGTATGGTTATACTCCAGAACCACTGTCACGAGATCGCGCAGAGCTAGTTGTTCGGACTCGTATGCCTACAAATGCTCGTCCGGATTATCCAGATACTGAATTTGTAATTCCATACCCAGATGTTCCAAACTCAACCGATGATGACTATGATGATTAGTTGTATTATCTTAGAATTTATAAATTATGTAGGTGTGAAATACATTTTAATGAAAAGTTAATTTTGCTTATGTTAATTTTTAAATTTTAATCATATTCATACCATTTCTTATATGTTTTTTTAATACACTAATATATATTAAAAGTAAACAATATCAGTAACTAACTATCAAAATTAATTTTAATTAGCTTAAATAATATTTGAAATTATTGTAAAATTAAGTATAAATTCATTCATAATTTTCCAATTTTTTTAAAATTTTTTTTAATATTTTATCGTATTTTTAATTTAAAGTCAAAGTACAGTCAAAATATAGTCAAACTCTGGTCAACATCTAATTAATAATTTAAAAAATTCTTTCGACCGAAACCAAAACTGCCGAAACTAAAATTGAAATGGCCGAAATTTATCGATTTCGGCCCGTCCGGAAACCGAAACCGTAAACCATGGTTTATACATCAATGTTACTTATTTTATTGGCATGACACTAGAATGATGTTTGCAGGAACTATTGAGAATGAGAAATCTGCATGGCAGTACACCGGTCCGGTGTCAAAGCGCATGTGAGCTTTAAGTGGGGTGCGAAGCAATCAATTGTTGTGATTGGCTAGGGTTTCATCACTCTGGGACCATCCCGAAACCCTGATCCTGCTTCCCCTCTCTCTTCTCTTTTCCCCTTCCCTCTGGGCCTCTTTCCCTTCGCCATTGACAGCTTTCATCTTTTGGCCCTTCCCCCTCTCCGGTCCCCTGCTCCCCCTCCCTTATTCTGCTCCATCACTCTCCTCCTCCGTATCTTCCTCCTCTTCCTCCTGCAACAACCACACTTGTTTGTCCTGCTGTCTTTGCAGCTGTCGCCTGTCGGGAATGAAGAGTCTATGGAGAAGCTGGTAGCCATGGCGAAGATGGTAGGGTTTCTCTTGCCTTCCATGTGGGCTCTCCCACACATGAAGGTATAGTAGTGTGGGCACCAAAATCCCATCCTAAAAAGAATGCAAGAGGACAAAAGCCCAAGGCCGAGCAGCTTCGCACATATATAGCCAGAGTAGTCAAGATGAAAATAAAGCAAGAGAAGAGCATAAAAGAAAAGAAAATATGCAGAAGGGCTCTCCTCCCACCTCACCTCCTCCCAGGATCTTTGCATTTTTCCCCAGATCAAACACTAGCACAACTGATACTCGTGCTCCACAACGCCAGAATCAGCTCTCACTCAAAGAGGTTTGCTGTATCTGGAGTATTTTGCATTTCAAAGGACAAATATTGAATATGAAAGATGACAAAAAGTATGGTGATGCAGGTGGCAGAGGAGATCAAGCAGCTGTCCAGCATCGCGCTACCGATGATCTTCACCGGGTTGCTCATCTACGGCCGGTCCGCCATCTCCATGCTCTTCATGGGCCGGCTAGGGAAGGAGGAGCTTGCTGCTGGCGCCCTCTCCATCGGCTTCGCTAACATTACCGGATTCTCCGTCCTGTCAGGCCTTGCCTCCGGGATGGAGGCTATATCTTCACAGGCCTTCGGTGCTCGCCGGTGGCCTCTCATCGGGCTCACGTTCCAACGCACTACCGCCATACTCCTGACTGCTTCTGCTGCTGTATCGTTCCTTTGGTTGCACTCACGTCGCATACTTGTTCTCTGCGGCCAGGATCCGACAATCGCCGCTGCCGCCTCGACATACCTCTTGTTCTCCTTCCCGACCCTTTTTCTTCAGAGCTTCATCAGCCCCTTAAAGATATACCTTCGCTCGCAGAACATCACGCTGCCGCTTACCGTCGGCGCCTTGGTTGCACTTCTCTTCCATGCTCCGATCAACTACGTTCTCATCTACCTCCTCGGGTTAGGTATTCGCGGCGTTGCGCTGGCGACTTTTGCATCGGATATGAATTTCCTAATCTTTATCATCGCCTACCTCGCCACCACCAGGTCGCACCGGAGGTCATGGCCTGGGTGGTCAGTATCGGAGTGCTACCAAGAGTGGCAACCGATTCTGAAACTGGCAGTGCCAAGCTGCATCTCCGTCTGCCTAGAGTGGTGGTGGTACGAGCTAATGATCGTCTTCTCCGGCCTGCTATCCAACGCTACAGACGCAGTTGCAGCCATGGGGATTCTCATCCAAACCACTTCTTTGGTGTACATCTTCCCCTCAGCCTTGAGCCTCGCCGTGTCGACGAGAGTAGGAAACGAGCTCGGAGCTGGGCGGCCTGACCGAGCACGAGCTGCAGCACGAGTGGCCTTGTTGCTCGCAGCAGCCATCGGTGCCGCTGCTGCAGGATTCATGGTCTCCGCGAGGAACGCATGGGGGAGAGCATTCACTGCTGACGACACTGTCGTAGCACTGACGGCGGCGGCGATGCCAGTGTTGGGCCTCTGTGAGCTCGGCAACTGCCCTCAGACCACCGGGTGCGGTGCTCTTCGTGGAAGTGCAAGGCCGACGTTAGGAGCCAACATCAACCTCGGATCGTTCTACGGCGTCGGTATGCCGGTGGCGATGATAATGGGGTTTGCGATGAACATGGGGCTTCTCGGGCTGTGGCTCGGGCTGATGGCTGCGCAGGGGACGTGCGCATTGCTCGTGGTGCTCGCAATAATGAAGACCGACTGGTGCTTGCAGGCAAAGCGAGCCCGGGAACTCACCGGCGGTGGAAACAAGGATGATGCAGCCGGTGATATAGAAGAAGCGATTGAGGAAAGAGGAGAGCGACAGGACGAGAACCGTGGTAGCCCCACTTCAGTTGTCTTTTCACCTGCTGCCTCAACCTCACTCTTGTAGATTTTGGAAGACAGAGAGAGAGAGAGAGTACATGATATGATACTTGTATGATGAGTTTTGTTTGTTTGTTTCCATGAGGGTTTTACATTTGTTTCACATTATCGGTTAGGAAGGGAAATGATAGTGTGAGTGAGGAGGTGTGGTGTGGTGATTCTTGGTTAGGTTTTGATCTGTAACGGGGAACAAGACAGATATGGTTTTCATGCATGGATGTTAGCCTCTTGTCTGCTTTGTGCTTGTCAGGGGAAGCCTACATATGTGGGTGAGCATTATGAACCGTCACTTTCCTTCCCTCCTCTAGATCTTCTCTCTTGGTTGAATAGAGAAGCATGGCACCGTCTAATTTGGCATGAGAATGACACTCAACAATTTTTTAAAAATTATTTTTTTTTTATAAAATTAATATTACTTATTTTACATTATTATTAAATTAAATTATTTTAAAAATTAAATAATTTTTTTAAATTTTAAATTATTATAATATTAATTTTAATAAAAAAAATTATTAATTTATAAAAATAATTTACTAATTTTAATTTTAATCTTGAACCTGATTTGAAACAAAACGGTGGTTAAAAATTTTCTGGTTCTCTCTTTTCTTTTATATAGGGCTATAAATGTGAGAAGGACATTCAACCGAGATTGGTATTGAAAGAGAACAAAGTTACTATACATATCACAAATCATTGGATTAGTACTGGACACCAGCACATTCATAATTGGATGGGGATATTTTGAAAAGAAAGCCTCTTCAGTATATAGCATATTAAAAAAAAAAAAAAATCATCATTATTGCTTTAACTCTTCCTTGTATTATCATTCACAGAATTTGCAGTACAAGTCGTGAGATAGTCAATTTAAGTCAACCATATATGGAACGAAAAGTAACTGTGCCCTTCTATAAATCTCAATTTCAAATTAAACTCAGTTAATATAGGTTTTAACTTAATCAGTCAATCATAATATCTTATTCAATCGAAATCAATCGACGATAAATTTAAAGTCACCAGCCACACTTTAAAACTAAATCAATTCAAAAACATTAGTAATATTTCAAATTAAATGAAATCTAGATATACTTGAACTTGTTTAATCATTTAGCCACAACATTTTATTTAAACGAAATCAACCGATAATACATTTAAAGTCGTCAACCACACTTCAAAATTGAGCCAATCCAAAAATACTGACAATACTTTAAATTTAATCGACAACATACATAAGAGATCATTATAAGCATATTTATAAAAAAGGCACTTTCTAAACTGAACTTGGGAACTCATTCTTTTATAGCATGTAAATGCTTTTGTAACACAGGTGAAAGTATAGGAATATAAATGGATTTTCTCCTAGGAGTTGGGAGGAAACTTAAGCCTACAATAGAACAATTTGGAGTTTCTTATATTGCTTTTAAAGCATAATTCAGTAACATTTTATGATAATTTGTTGATTACATATGTAATGCGTTGCCTCTAGAAGATAGTATGGTAGAAAGAATTAAAATAATCTAGATATTAAATTAGTTGAGCTTCTTGCATAATGAAAGAATCACAACTTATTCGGTGATCGGTGATCATACACTATAATGATCAGGAATGCATATACAAAATTTTGTTATGAATTCTACATAGCAAGAAGCTCCATGTTTTCAGAAAAACGACATTAATACCGCACGTTTAAGTCAAAAGACAGCCTGAATAGATCAGCTTTATAGTTGTGTCTACAAGACCATAACCATCCATGACCTGATGACGTATTCTATTTATTTGTTATCGTTCAAATCGAATAACAAGTCGCAAAACATCTAATTCTTGACTTGTAGCCATCTTTCAAGATCAAATCCTCCTTTGTAGGTATCCCTTGTGTACAAATAGACAAAAGAAGAAGAAAAGTTTCTGCATGGGATTCACATAAGAGACCTAACCTGTAGAATAAGAAGCTTAAAACCAGTAAATCTTTAAGAAGAAGAACCAATCAATCTAAAATCATGGTCTATACCACAAAATTGGACAGATGATGTAGGAATTTATAGGGTACTTGTTCCCATGTCTTAGAATGGAAACCCTAGTTCTAACATAACTAACATTGTCAATCTCCTAAGTAAGCAATCATAGTTGTGGGATAAAATAGGTAAATGAAACCCTAGTTTGGGTAAGACCAGGCTAAAGACTACATATAATGTAGAAAGGAGTATGTTTTGATGATAATCTTAAGTCCTTACAATAGCTTGATCAAAGTCAAAATAAGTGGGAAAAAGCCACTAATTATTATGAGAATTTAACAATAAAAACAGGAAATGTCTTTTGAAGATCTATGCCTCGAGTTGTTGGTTGTGAATTCTCCGTAGGTTTTTCAGGACAACAAAGAGAAATAATATTACATTTTTTTGGGTACAATATCAGATTACACTTCACTGTCGAAGTGCCCCACTATCAAGGTTAAATTTGGCTCAATAAATAATAATAATAATATGAAAAAAAATTATCAGGGGATACTAATCTGCAAGAAAAGATGATTGTAAGTTTGAATAGATATAGTCCTACAAATTCAAAATTATATTTGATTTTTCAAATGGCAAAGCAAACAGGGCGAAGAGGCTTTTGCAACCACATGAGAACCTAGCAGAGGGGATAACTCCTTTTCTTTACTGGACCCATCTAATATCCAACAACCTTTTTTTGTTGCTGCTTTCCAGCTAAGCCTGTGTTACATAGACTCACTTTAAATGTGGTGATCAAACACAAAAGTACTTTCTAAATGTACAAAGTTGTGACAGTAATTTCATTTTTAATTTCTTTCAACAAACATGTTCGGAACTTGACACAATAATGGAACAATTTCCAAATTAAATCATTGCAAGACCCATTACTTGGGACGAATCTTAACTGTGGCCGCTGCAACCAAGAAGGTGCGACATGGAATTGAGAAGAACATCCAGAAAAACAAAATAACATCACTACAGAATATCAGAAATCTGCAGGAGGCATAATAACTGGATGTCAGTAGATATGCAGATAAGCTAAAGGATAAACCCGAGAATCAAACTCACATTTATGGGCATCTCTTCGATGACAAGACCCATGGTCTCCTCAATACCTTTGAGGGAAACCACCTCACCTCCAATGACCATGTTGATCACAATTCCATCTGTTGATTTACAAGTAACTTGTAAGTATGCGAGTTTGGGAAGAAACATTGATGCAAATATAAATGGTAAGTACAACCTGCTGCCAAACATGTTGACATGCGCCTCAGATACATTTCCTGCAACCAAATAACAAACCTTACGAACGATCAATTTTGGTAAACTATTATGAGGCGTTACACTAGATGATTCCTTATAAGTATTTCTAAAATTTAAAACAATATACACATGTTTACTAGATGTTTTCAGCACATAATTTTTTCATGATGAAACCTTTTTCAGCAACGAAGTATACAAGAGTTTTAGCAGGAAGAAATTGCAAATTTAAAAACTATGTTTGGATGGGAAGTAGGGAGTAGCCACAGAGCACTTAAGTTTAGAAGGGAAGCAATAAGGGTTAGAAAGGGTTAGGAAGCTTTAGCTTAAGACTTGTTTGGTTGAAACAGTATTGATAGGAGATATCCATGTCTAAGTTAGAACCCAAAGAAATTACTAAACCATTATACAACATGTAACATCAGAAGAAATGAGACTAAAGCTAAGAACTACAAGCCAAAAAGAAAAAAATGAAAATTTGCAAGCAATAGCTAAGATGACAGATAACACTTGAATCTAGAATCTATAAATTTCAAAGATCAGTCCATTATACAAATATAATGGCCACGTACAAGAACATGAAGATTTCATTGATATGCACATGACTGTTAGAAGAAAATCAGAATTAGCAAGAAAATATGGAACCTTGTTAGCTAATCCACACAAAGCATGAAAGCTATGACATGAACAAAATTCTAAAAAAACTTAAAGAAACTCAATAAACAAGATCAGTAAGTAGACATAGTCTACAATGCTTATTCAAACCAATAAAAAAATAACCAGAAAATTACATTGAGAAAGGAAGCTTTTGCTTTAATTTAGTACATTTTCTTTTTGGTAAGTAATTTAGTACAATTTAAAGTGAATGACGAAAGAAGTGAAATAAATCTAGATTGTTGGCGAATAAGGCCTTTTTATTAGGGTCTGATTCTCCTAAATAGAATTGATCATATCCTAACAACTCTGATTCTGCTAAATAGAATTGATCATATCCCAACAATTAACAGATACTGGTTTGTGAGTTCATCAATGATTGTCAAGGATGCCAAGCATTGCCTATGCTCAAAGAATTGGGTTCACAGACAAGAAAAATAGCAAAAGTAAATTTAACAGTAAAAAAACCAGAACATGAATAAGTATGAAATGAAGCTGAATACAAATAGCTTTTTTTTGACATAAAAAAATACAATTTACACAGTAGAATGAAAAAATTGATTGATGGCCTCAGTATATGCATACACACCTTTCTTGTTGGTAGTTCAAAATTTATCAGAACACGTGCTGAGATAGGTGCGTCTCCATAAGCAATGACAGGCAGGCAAGCATCAGTTACAACTATCATACACGACTTCTGCACTACATTTCCAGTTTCATGGGTATCTACAGAACTAGCTGTAACATATCGGTTCCACTCTGCAGCTGAATGACAAAACTTTTCTAGTATTGATGCACGCTCAGTTTCAGATTGGTCACTATACTGCAAGACAAAGACTAAAGACTTTGATACAGACATCCAAAGATATTAAAAAATTCTCGCTAACCTACACAGTCTAGAGTGTAAATAATTGTAAACTTAATCCACATGCTTTCAGCATCAAACTTTGTTGTTCTGAAGCCACTATGTTCTGACAAAACCACACTAAGGCCTTGTAAAAGCAAAATTAAACCTTAGGAAGACTGATGAGGATTAGAAATCTATTACAGGTTCAACTGGTAATACTCAAAAATGAAAACTGTTACCTCACCATAAAAATTTGCTTCAATGAAATATGCCTGGTTGCCATTCATTAAAAGATGCCACAGAAGGAGCAGAGCATAGCATCTATATTTTAAAAATCAATTTTTTCAGAGGTTTATGACTCAAAAGAAGTTTTCATAAACAGGGTGCACTTTGTTATATTACCTAAAATTATCATTCTACTGGCATGTCCTTGATGATTCCACGATTGAAACTATGAGAAGATAACTTCTACCATTCTCTAGTGATTCCACTACAAGAGTTGATATTCAATATTTCAAAGATAATACCAGCCATCGAAAACCACAAATAGAAAGACCTGTGCTCCAAAGACAATAAAAAACCAAAGAAGAAGGATCTTTACGACCTCCAACAACCAACAGTCATTCAGACATTTCGACGTGCAAAAGATAACAAAATCTCGAAGCACACATAAAACACACAAAAAGAAAAAAGTACCAGCTGCGAGAGAGAAATAAAACCGAGGGTAGACACTGCGGAGCAGACCGCATCAAGCTCGTCACGGGAGCTGCAGCAGATCACGATGGGCAGCGAGGGGCGCCGCCCGGCCACTCCAAGCAAATCCACTAGCGTCTCCTGCAAAAATATCCTTTTATTCGTTCCCCTCAATTCTTGAAAACAAGAATCAATAGGCAAATCAGAGGACGAAAGGTACCATCTTGAACTGAAGCCGGTCCACAGCGACGTAGTAGTGGCGACCTGGACTGGAAACAATTCCGATCAAAAGACACGAGTTAATTCTAGTTTCCAATGTGTGCGCAGAGATTTTGAGAGAGAGAGACCTGAAATGGAAGGATGAAGAGGAAGAGGGAGGAGACGGAGATGGGAGGGACTCTGAAACATCGATCGCCATCCTGCATAGACTTCCAATTTTCAGGCGTACTGTCTAGGGTTACGGTTTGCTCTTCGATTTTCTAGGGCTTCATCTGAAATCCATTTGCGTTTTCGCATCGAGCGCTTCGATACTGCGTAACATACAGCACACATTTTCGCAAAGAAACCCTTAAATTTCCAATATTTTCAACCGGATCACATTTTCATTCAAGCTCTAGAAGCAAGTTACAAGAAAGACCCCATAATAGTAACAAATTGAAGAAACTTCCCAACACACAATCTACACCTCAGGCCTCTGCCCGATTCCAACCAAGAATAAACAGCCATAATCATGAAGACTATACATATCAACAGTTTCGTCAACCGGCTGCCGGCTGCCGCCCACCGATAAAAGACTTCTAAACAAATCGGCTTATTTGCATGTATACAATAAAGGCAACCTAAATGTATCAGTGTACAATCTCCACGCATTACTTCGATGACTGAGCTTTCTTGCGATCTAAGAACAAGATGAAGTGTGGGAAGAATGACTTCTTCCTTCTCACCTTCACCTCGGGCACTGCATTCGTTGCATCATCTCCTGGCGTGTAGAACTTCGAATTTTGGGTGGGGCGCACATACAAGGCAGAAGCATCGTCCACACTAAAGCTTTTTGATTCTCTGTTCTCCTCAAAACTCTTTGGTGCACTCCTAGAAGGATTGGTAGGGCACTGAGAAGTGTCGCTAGCTCTTCTACGTTGTTCATGCTCTGCTCGCCATTTCCTCAGTTCTTGCTCCACACCCAGTTTGCCTGCCTTGGCCTTCTCAGCTTTCTCCAATGCAACCGCAAGTGCTTCCTTCTTTTTGGACAGTTCCTTCATGGATCCATCCAACCTCTCCAAGCTTTTCGACTCAGATTCCTTTGCTACTTGAATTTGCAATATAGCAGCTGTTACCCTCCCATTGGCTAGCTCCTCGGCCTCGTGAGCTCTCTTGCTTAGTTTGTAGTATTCCTCTAATGGAAGAGCCACCCCATTAGAGGATTCTTCACTTCCAATGGCAGCAGCTTGTTCACTCTCTTGCAAGGCTTTGATGGCTGCAAGTGCAAGCTTCTCAGATGCTTTAGCTGCTTCAATCTCCCTCTGAGTAGCTTGCAATCTGATCTCCATGGTACTTGCACTGGCTTTGGCTTGTTCTGCTTCTTCTTTAGTCTTTTTTAGCTCTTCACGTGATAGCTGAGCAGCTGTCTTGGCCTGATTTGCTTCCTGTGCAGCTTGCTGTAACAACTTGGGTAGTTCCACCATCTTTTCCCTAGTTTCTCTCTCTTTTGTTCTGACCAGCTCAATTTCTGCTTCTGTTCTCCCAATCTCAGCTTCAAGGGATGAGACCGCTATTGAAGCCATTCCTTCCATCTGCCTCAGGGTGGCAAGAGCAGCTTTTTCTGAATCCAGCTCTGATTTGAGGATTGAATCTGCAAGTCTCAAAATATCAACTTCATTTTTTGCTTTCTCAATATTAGCAGTCACTTCCTCAACGCCCTTTCTGGTAGATGCTAGTGCAGCTTGTATGGATTTTCGCGTTTCTTTTGTTTCCCCCTCACCATCTGTTTTCTCCTTGGCTCCTTCCAATTCTTCATTCAATTTTGCTTCCATATATGCCGCTAACTCAGCTTTAAGGTTAAATAGCAAAGTGTACGTGGTGTCTAGTTTCGACTTGAGATCTTTTGTCTTCAATATTTGTTCATTGAGCTGTTGTATTTCTTCTTCAGCTTGCTTCAGTTCCTTGTCCCAAGTAAGAACATCTTGCTCTCTTACCAATGCTGCACCGATTCTGTGCTCTTCTGCTTCAAGGTGTAATGCATGGGCAGCTTCCAATGATTCCTTTGTGGTGATGAATTTGAGAGTTAAGTTTTCAACAGTCTTTTCAATTTCCTTTGATGCAGAGACAGCCTCTTCAGCTTTTATGATTGCCATGTCTCGATCCTTAACTAGGGAAGCATACTCTCCTCTAAGTGCTTCGAGCTTATCCTTTGTCAATTTTAATTCTGAAACTGCCGCTGCATGTCTTGCTTTGGCAACCTCTACTTGCACCTTGGCTGCGACACTTGCTTCATTACTAATTCCTTGTGCCATCTCTTGGACCCTGAGTTGGGCAAGATCCAAATCCTGTTTTGCTTGGGCTTCTTCAGTTTGTGTTCTCTCCAATTTTAGCTTCAACTCCTCTATGAGCCGCTTATTGTTGTCCAATTCCTCCCGGACTTGAGCTTTAGTGTCCTCTGCAGCTTGAAGTTGCCTTTTGATCTCTGGAATTTCTTCTCGTACCTTCTGAAGCTCAAGCTGTAGATGCTTGCGTCTCTACATATTGCCAAGAAAATAAATTAAAATTTTTCAATAAAGTAAATGGAGATCATTTACATATAGGTAATTCAAAAAGTTCGGAAAGATATAGCATTGAATTAATTTTTAACTTTTCCTGAATAGGTATTATTCCATGCTTAAAATCATGATGAGAAACAACAAAGAAATCCTAGCTTTAAAAGTTTCATCTGTTAAAAGAGAGATTCAGGTTCTCAAGAGGGTAATACAAGCAGTAATTTAGTTGACTACTCTGGTTGAAGTAACTGGAAATGTCTCTCTACCTTAATCAACACAACTGTTTATTTTCCATGAAAAGAAAGTGATACAAACTTTACATAGAAACTATTGATTTTGAAAATTAATGGGGAGGGATCACTTTTGGGACCTATTAGATGATAATAGATGCAAAGCAAAAGATGAGTGGTAGATAGATTATTGCATTTACCTCCACATCTGAGCTTTGTGAGCTTTCCAGTCAACAATTCCTCCAAACTTGGTTACAGCCTCCTTAACAGATTCAAAAGGTGCTGCAGTGTCCACGAGATGTCTATATGAAGTTACTTGTTTTGCACTTTCAGTAGGATTGGGCACCTGTGCTTTGTTCTGCTGTGCATTTTGAACATCATTTTTGTGATGGTCAAGCCTCTCAGGCAACGGATTGTGACTGTGTTGTTTCTGTCCTACTTCACCAGAGGAATTATGCTGATTATTCAATTGAACATAAGAGACTTTACCAGGAGTACTATCTTCAGGTTTTTGTGCTGTATCATTAACATCAAGTGATACTGATGTTTTATTTTCCATATCCACAACCTCTTTTTGACAGTTTTCGGGCTCCCCAGACAACTTGTGTGGTGTAGATGAACTTTTATTTCCATCATTCTGGGCATCTGAAATGGTAATAGAACTCTTATCTTCCAGTAGTTGTATGTTATTTATTGTTTCTTTTGATGTATCTGATGACAGCTGTGCTGGAATTTGATGCCCTTCTTCTGATATAGTGACATGCACATCATGCTCATCATTCTTAGACCCTGATTGCTCCGAAGCCTTTAATGAAATAGGTTCCTTTTGATCAGATGAAGTGCTAGCAGAAACATCTGACAAACCTGGAATCTGAGTGTCTTCTATCACTTCCCCTTGCTGGTGGTGATCTGCCCCAATTTTTCTGTTCTCATCAGTGGCCGAGGAAGCAGGAGGTGCTGGATCAATTGGAAGACAATCTGCCAAGGCCTTGTCCACTGATGATTCTCCAGCAGAAATTGCTCCAACATCCTTTACTAAGTTTACTTCCTTCATCGCACAATAAGAATGACTTGAAGGTGGATATCTAAACTACAAAAAATCATAATAAGTCAAATCAGGTGACCACAAGTGAATTACGCAAATCATTATCAAAAGGAACCACTACATAAGGAAATTAATGTCACATAAACAACACAAAATATGCTTTCTCTCTCAAAAAAAAATGCAAAAAGTGCAAAATGACTAATTTTCATCAATCTGTCTTACTGAAATTATCATCATACAGATATCAATTTCATATAATGTGCACCATAATTTTTCATGTAAATAATCTGGAAATCCCTGGCGTGCTAAAACAAACATAATCATCATTTAATGACTAATCAAATGTAAAGAATATCCATAAACATCTATGAAATATATAAATAAAGGAAAACTCATCTTCAACAGAAGCAAATCCTGTCTTTTGAATATCAGGCAGATTTCCATGAACTATACTGATGTTATAGTTACATGGGTTGAAACATTTTCTTTCAAAATCATGGCATCAAAATTAGAAAGCCACAAACACAAAAAATAAGACTGTTGGAATTTAGGTAAATGATATTAATTTCGCATGGAAAAAATACATTTTTGGTCACAAAAATTGCATTCAACCAAAATTTGTGAATACAAGGTTTATTTCCTCAACCTCAAATTTGTTTGAACATGTAATCAGGGCTACTGTAGTATTCCATGCAGCAATACAAGTTGACTACAGGAAAGAGAGCTCTCCCACTTTGTCATTTTCATCAGACGATAAAAACCTTGATCCAGTTACCAAAAAATCTAAGATCCAACAGACACAATAAACCTGTGAGTGACCAAGCAATTCATCTGGCTAGATCAATGCACACATAACTCTTGACTCATTTAGCATACTGGATCACTAAAGAATACCCACATACATGACAACAAGAAAATTAAGCTCAAGCTTCTTGTGAAGTATCATGAACCCAGTCATTCACTCAGTTCTCAGTGAACAAGTGTTGATAATAGAACAAGAACAAAACAAGGCTCATCCTCTATTTGGTCCACGAAGTGAGAGATCAAATATCAGCATGATGAACACATTCATGAATGCCCCTTAAGGAAGAAACAGATACGAAACATCAAGGCGACATAAAAAAGTGATTTTTCTGAAAAAAAATTGGAGAACTTAATTTCTCTGTTCAACCATCACCGACTCAGGAAATCATCAAAAACCCGACGATAAGACTCCAAGTTCTCCCCATATGGCATTATCAAAGGACCATCTTGCCCAAACAGAAAAAGAATACAAAGCATAAAAGCACCAAAAATAAAGGCAAAAACACATCACTGTGTCCCATGGATGCAGAAAACTATTTATCTATTTTCAATTAACCTTCAACAGAACCCATAAAACAAAAAATAACTCAAACAAGCAATTTGTTTTCGGCAGAGAGCTCCTCGGAATCTCCCTTGCCATACGATTGCTCATCCCACAAAAACAACAACAAGCCGCAAAGAATCTTCTTTCATAATCTTTATGAATGTCTTCCTTCGAATTCTTCGATAAACACGCGATCTCAACATAATCGCACAATGATCAAAAGAAAGCACTGACAAGCTCCGATATTCTTCAAACACCAGATTTGCTCTGACCATCTAATTGCAAAATCAAACAAAAAAAAGCCACAAAATTTGATTGGCGCACTAGCGCAGACTCCGGTATGTGTCTTCTTCAAAATATGATCAACCGATGAAACAATCCTCACAAAAAGGGACATCTTCCAGTACTTCAAAAAACCAACAAAAAGCAAAGAAAAAAAAACACACCAACAATTTAAAGCAAAATCAACTGATCATCGAAGAAAGGAAGAAGAGCAACCAGAAGGAGATAATTAATGAATGATCAATCGAATAAACCTGCTGCGGATGACGAAAGCGAAGGAAGTAGACTTACGGTCCTTTACCGACCGTCATCCGAGAATGGGGAGGAGGAGGAGGAGGAGGAGGAGGAGCACGTGCCGAGGAGGAGCCGGACACCCACATATCTGTTTTATGCCTAATGCTTACTCGGTTTACTTTTAATCTGCTCTGCATCTTACTCACTCGTTTTTCACTTTTCATTTACTTGATAATTTATTATTATTATTATTTTGGGCACGATAACGACACCCACTGCTTTTCTGGAAACCCGCCGGCCAATTGATTTTTTTTACTTTTTTGACCAGTTGAAGTGCTGACGCAGAAACTCGAAAGCCATAGTCGGAACCGAGTTATCCGGGCAGGGCTTTCAGGCCCGGGATATGATGCCCGATTTGGGAGACGCGTTTGTTTTCAAATTTGGTGCCATACAAATAATTTTCTTCAAAAATAACTTTTTTTTTGTCCCCTCTCGTAGTAGAATTTCATTAAAAGTTAAAAAAGGAAAATCTTAGGAAGCAAATGATGCCCAAATTATTACTTTTTTTGTCATTTATCTCGGTAAAAAAAAACTCCAGATTTCCGGTGGGGTGCAAAAAGCAAAAGCATGGAGTGGGAATAAAATATCGGGTTGGGAAAATGGATTAGTTGACCACTAAATCGCTCTCTGCGACACCTCTGAGCTGTAAAACAAGTTCTAAATTAAATTAAAATATACTTTGTCATGTTAAAATATAGTATTGAAATTTGGTCTATCATAACCTATTTTGATAAATACAATGTCTAATAAATAGGTGATTGGGTATATATTCCGAATTTGTTCAGAAATTTAAATTATTCGGAATTAATATTGAGATTATGAGAGAGAAATTTGTTGAGATATTAACCATTATTTTGTTATACTTTTTATCAATCTTCTATTCTATCGAGACTTTTGAGTAGTTTATATTTATAAAATACACATTTATTTATAAGTAATGTCTCTAAATAATGTTTTTTTTAAATAAACACATTCAATTAAAATGAATAGATATATTTGAAAAGATTCATCCCTTTGTAATTTTAATTTCAAATAATTTATATTTAAATATTATTAGATAATAATATTTAAATAATAGTGCTTTACTTATTATCTAATAATAATAATAATAATAGTTAGATATATTTTTAAAATATTTTATAGCCCTTATAATTTTGAAACTATTGCATAAGCATGATCCCAAAAAGAATCATATCAATATACAATTGATTCCAAACTTTGCAAGTATTAATATAATTTGTGTACTCAATCATGTGTTTGTCCCTTTCAACAAACACTCTCGATATTACCAATAATAATTTGTAGAGATAGCCTTAATTCCTATTTACTTAGTTAGATTCATCGGAAAATATTCACAATTATTTTATTCTCTTACATAAGTTACGAATATATTGAGAACATTTAAGTTCAACCTTTCCGTTGTGGAATATAATACAATGAGTATGATACTCTATTTTGCAACAAATTTTTCCCACCATATCTTAGACTTTATGCACTCGAAATGTCAAATTCTCATTATATATTTCTCTAGTGGAATCTTATTTAGATATGTCAATTTATCATACATATAGTTTTTGAAAATAATCGACACCAATGTAATAGAGTGAGTCTAGACAAGTTATCCATCAATCGGTAATAGTCTCATGTCTCTCAAACTTGTCCTCTCTTTTAAATAGAGATATTAATAAAGTTTAACTAATACTTTACTTCATCATAAAAATTATTTAATAAAAGAATCCTCAATATATTTGATATTCATATTTTATCAAACCTTATATCTTTGATATAATCATATTTTTTTCACATATACTTTCAACTATTGTTTTGTTGACTCGCAATTGGGTAGTGTATTTTTGTTACTTTTCAATACATAATGTATATTTAAATTATATTTTATTACACTTTTAACTCATTAAATTTTTTTAATGAATAATTATAATAAATAAAAATTTACAATAATAATGCTCCATAAGCATATTATATTTATTTTTTATCAATCAAAATCATCGTCAATTAAATACTAATTGGTTAAAAATTTGACTATCTAATTGCATAATCTTGATAACTATAATCAAGCGATGAAAATAAATACTAAAAATGGATCTAACAATTCAAAAAAAATATTATGGGCAATATATAAATATCACTTTTTAAAAATAAAATATGTCATTTTATGGGTTTTCACTTACGTTTAATTAATAACCTCACAATTTAAAATATATAATTTGAGAATTTTGATTCTAATTTTCATCTTGTTTCTTTATTATTATGTCTTTTTATGGAGCTAATGCTTCCTATACTAATAAACTTATTAAAGAAAAGTACTAATTATCTTAATAAATCTTTTAATAACAAAGAAGATAAATAAGTAATGATTCTTTTTTAAACTCCTTATGAATGGAATATCTTAATCAAATCACAAATATTTTTATCTTAACCATTTAGTGAATCTCATTTAAAGCAACTATTGGAACTCTTGATCTTTAAGATATTTATTGGATGATCACAAATCCGTAAGAAAGAACTTAATACCGCATGAAGAAAATTTATTTCTCCACATATATCCTAAATTTTGTATTTTGATATTAATCAAATATTAATATTATTTTAAAATTGTTATAATAAAATTTTAGGAACACGGAGAATTGTTATAAAATAAATAACATAAAAAATAGAAGATAATATTAGACAAGGAAATCTAAAAAAAAGACTATTATAGGAATATAATGCCTAATATGAAATGTTATTTTGCTGTAATTTTTTTATATTTTTTATCCTATTAAGAATTGCGAGAGTCTATATTTATAAACCACACATTTATTTATGAAATAATGTCTTTAAATAATGTATCTCTTTCTGAATAGACACACCCAATTAAAATGAATAAACACATTCGAAAATAATTTATATTTAAAATATTATTAGATAATAATTTTTAAAAAAACATAAAATGATTAAAAGTGAAATTATTTTTATCACTTTTCCATTTAGTTGCAAATAAATAATTTTTGAAAATCAGCGGCCACTTTTAAAATCAAAAAATAAAAATGAACTAAGAAATATGTTAATCCAAAGTAGTTTTTCAAGTACATCTAATGATTTTACACAAGTAATTTTTATTTAAAAATTAGTTTAAATTAATATTTTATATGTTAATAATCATATTTTTTTAAAAAATATATTTCCGTTCTAGAGTTAGTAACTTACCCATATTTTCATCTACTTTCGGATGATAAAATAAATAAAAAACCAAAAAAAAAATCCAGATATTTTAGTGGACAAATTCATTCTCTGTTTGATGAGGCCCGAGTTTCCAAAGTAAAGCCCATGGGCTGGAAAAGTCGGAATACTCGTGATTGGAGCCCATGTGCTTGCATGACAGAAGATCAAGCCCATGTGTTCGATGAGGCCCATGTGTTTTACGTATACCCCCTCGAAATATATCAATATTTATGATTTGCCTGTGATATTTCGAAAATTATGTTCTATGTTGTCAACAAAGAATCACCGAAAGTTTAGATACCGTTTGGTTTGATATCAGGATTAGAATAGTATTTTTCATAATTTAATTTTTTTTTATTTTATAAAATTAATATTATTATTAAATTAAATTATTATAAAAATTAAATAAATTTTTTAAATTTTAAATTATTAATTTGATCTTAATTTTGATTTCGAACCAAATAATAGTAGGGTGATTTGGTCTGGCTCGGAGTCCCCCGTCGGACAGGTCACATGGTCCATCCGATCCGATAGAAGCATTGCAAATCGAAGTCTCGACCGCATGCTGCGTGGTCCATCTGATCCATGCTTCCCAAGTGTCGCCTTCACCCTTCAATCTATTTCTTTTCGTTTTCATGGGCGGTAGAGCCAAGGAGACGAAGAAGAGACCGTGCTTGAGAAGAAAACCTAAGTCGGTGTCACGTGACAGATTCCGAACACCGGCCGCATAAACGCGTGATTATAATCTGGCGATAAGCTCGGGCTGTGATGCTCCACCGCGACTCTTCTCTCGGGACCCGCTTGATTCACTGACCGAATCGGTGTGACCGCTTCACTCTCAAACGGGGAGTCCATCACAAGTATAGATTGCTTTGCTGGACTTAGACCGGACCAGATGCGTTTGGTAATTTTTGATCTCCTGATGTGATGTCCAGGACCTGTTCTTGAGATGCGAATAGCAGCTTCATTAGTTTTTGGCCGGCATGCTCGTTATCTTTCAGAACTATAAATAAAAATCTCATAAAAATCAATAATACGATATAACTCACCCTTCTAAACACAAAAAAAAAAAAGAAAATTCATTTAATACAATAAGTAAATCGTAACAAAATTTCCGAACTTCCCTTTGAAGAATATAAATCTGAATTTTGTAGAAATTTCAACGCCGCACGTGACAGCCGCACATGCATATACTCTGCTGCCGACCTCCCCCGCAGGGCCACAGCCCCGCCGTCTTCGACGCCGACTTTATCCTCCACCAGCCCTTTTCTTCCGCACGTTTCGCATATTTAAAACATGCTCAAAAGAAAGCAAAAAGAAATTAAAAACCAACCCAAATCCAAACCGAGCCTGTTAGTTCACAACACGCGACGCTTTTAGCCCGCGAAAATCCTACCTGGCGTGGCACGTGAGATAATATCTATATATACGCTGGCTCCTCCTCCCTCCTTTCCCGCCAACCCTGCTCTTCGATCTAAACATGCTCGCCGGAGAAGAAAACCTCACATACACTCAAGAGGAACCACCTCCGCCTCGCCGTGCCTACCACCGGCTCTCGCAGGAGCACGAGGACGCCATCATGGTCTCCACTCTGGCCCTCATCATCTCTGGCAACGCCGCTACAACGCCGGAGCTGCCTGTGCCTTCTGAAACCTGCCGCCGTTGCCGTATTCACGGCTGTCTTGGGTGCGAGTTCTTCCTGGGAAGTGAGGAAGGCGGACAAGAGAGCAAGAGGAGTAGGAGGAGGGTGAGCAGAAATGGGAAGAGGATGTATAGAGGAGTGCGGCAGCGGCCATGGGGGAAGTGGGTGGCGGAGATCCGAGACCCCCGGAAAGCGGTGCGGAAGTGGCTGGGCACGTTCAACACGGCGGAGGAGGCGGCACGGGCGTATGACCTTGCGGCCGTCGAGTTCCGGGGACCGCGGGCTAAGCTCAACTTCCCGTTTCCGGACCAAATGCCGCCGAAGAAGACGAATTCTAGTGGTAGAGGATCTGAGGAGCAGGAGAGTGCGATACATGGTGAGGATTCACCGGATGAAGGGTCGGAGATATGGGATGGGCTGCAGGATCTGGTGACACTTGATAGTTGTGGATCATGGGTGGCCGGAGACTCGGGTTTGCATTGAACTTTGTCCATCACTGTGCCAGTTGATCAAACGTTCTATCTGAGAAAAGAGAAAAGAAATCTTGGTGCTACACATGTATTTTTTTGACAACGTGTATTTAAATGTTAAAACTGTTATATGTTGGAAGCAACATGGATTTGTTAATAGTCGGTGAATGTGAGCAGATGGTGCTCAGACGCGGCTTTTAAGCTTACGCTGCCGCCTAGACGATAAGCGAGTTAACCATGGAAGAAGATTAGTCGGTAGGACTTTGGTCGCAAGCTGTAAAAGTTAAACATTACAATCTTTCCTGTGAGAAGATATCGATCTAAACAAATTCTTTGAACTTGAAAAGCTATTTGTGCAAAAACTACAATTCTGAATCAAAGTCTATTGTTTTGAAGCTATATAATCTGTTTAACTCCTCCAGGCTCTTCACAATGGAAGATTATCAACAACAATCTAAATGGGTACAGAACCACAAGAATTTCTACATGACTGCAATAAGACTAACTCCTGGATCTTTTCTCAGACCTCTCAATTCCATATCACACCTCATGGACCCC
Source organism: Trichopus zeylanicus subsp. travancoricus (assembly GCA_005019695.1). Taxonomy (NCBI): domain Eukaryota; kingdom Viridiplantae; phylum Streptophyta; class Magnoliopsida; order Dioscoreales; family Dioscoreaceae; genus Trichopus; species Trichopus zeylanicus. The sequence continues at coordinate 778,855 of RXID01021982.1, forward strand.
GAATCGAGCCACTTTTCGTCTCCCGCATAGATGTTGGATAGCATGACATACGAGCTCGAGCTACAGTCTTTCAGCTCAACTAGCAACCTACCCACTGCTTCTCCAACTTCCGCATTCCCATGACTCTGACAAGCACCTAGCAGTGATTCCGACAAACTTGCAGAAGGCTTAAAGGGCAGCCTCTGAAGGAGATTGTATGCCTCCTCTAAATGTCCCGTCCGACCAAGGAGGTCAACCATGCAAGCATAGTGCTCCATCCTTGGTTCTATTCGGTGCTCATCCACCATTGACTTGAATAAAATTCGTGCTTGGTCGACCAAGCCTGAATGACTACAAGCTGATAATATGCTCACAAAAGTAATGTCGTCCGGCTTGACCCCTGCTTCTTGCATCTTTGAGAAGAGATCAAGAGCGGTATCACCATCTCCGTGGATCCCTAATGCATTAATTATCGTGCCCCATGTGACAGAATCCTTTTCTTTGGATGCATCAAATAGTTCTTTGGCAACTGATATGCTCCCACATCTAGCATGCAAATCGATCAAAGCATTGCTCACTGACATGTGCTTACCAAACCCCATGCAGATAATGAAGCCCATGACACATTCTGCAAGACTTAAATTGCCCAAAAGAGAAGAAGCGGAAACCAGGGTCAAAATAGTTACTGAATCAGGTTCCATTCCCGTGGCAAGCATTTCTTTGAAACACACTATTGTTCTTTCAGTATGCTTGCCTTGAAGATAGACAGACATCATTGTGTTCCAAGCAACAATATTTCTCTTATCTAGCATTTCAAAAAGTATATGACAATAACCCAACTTCTCAAATCTAGCATACATGCACATGGTTGATGTTAGAAGAGCACAATCCTTGAAGAAGAGGTTTCTGATGGCAAATGCATGTATTGACTTGCCTCCTAACAGACTACTGCAGAATGGCAGCAAATTTAACAAGGTCACAGAGTTCGGTGTTTGATCATGCATCTTCATGTGATAAAAAAGATCCATTACCTCCCTGAATAAGTTATAGCAACGGCATCCAGTCATTAGAGCATTCCAAGATACAACACTTTTGATCAACAAGTTGTGAAAAAGTAGCCGACCGGATGCAATATCACCAAAATTTGCATACATACTTATAAGTGCATTTGTAAGGGAAGTATCAGAGGCATAACCACTTTTGATTGCCAAATCATGGAAAGACATCCCTCCTACTATGTCCTCAACCTGTTCAACACCGGGGATGATGCTGATCAAGGTGATGAAATCAAATTTTACACCTTCTCGACCCATTTGGCGAAAGAAGACCATCGAACCCTTAGTATCACCATTCTTCACCAACCCAGATATCAAAGTATTCCAAGAGACTACATTTCTCTGTGTCATCTTGTGAAATACCTTCAGAGAAGCATAAAACTGATCACAATCGGAATACATGGCTAATAGAGCATTCATCACGTTAATATTTGAACCAAAACTATTTCTCAAGATATAAGCATGGGCAGATTGACCAGACTGCAAGTCCTGAGACGCACTGCACGCAGAAATAAGACTAAGCATAGAGATTGCATCTGGTGTCACACCACTAGCTATCATGTTACAGAAGGTGTCCAAGCTCTTGTGCCATTGCGCATCCAGTGAATAGGCAGACATCATGGAATTCCATAAAATAAGGCATTTTTCGGGCACCAAGTTAAAAAGACATTGAGCTGCATCCAAGTCCCCAAGCTTAGCATACATTGACACCAGTGTGGCAATCACACTAACATCATCGACAAACCCAAATTTAATACCAAGGGCATGCACTGACTCGCCACACCAAGTGTTTGGAAGATTAGTACAAGAGGGAAGAATAGATACCAAAGTGATTAAATCCGGCGTTGTGTCAGAACGGTGCATGAGTTGGAAAAACTCAAAGGCTTCTGTTGATTGACCGTTGTGAGCATGTGCCGAGATCAGAGCATTCCATGCAACCAAATCTTTTGATATCAACAATCCAAACAACAACCTAGCTGCACATAGATCGTTGAAATCAGCATACATTGAGATCAACGTCGGCACCAAAGCTTCATCGCTCGAAGTCCCACACTTGATAGCCAAACCATGCAAAGCTTTTCCGATGCCAAATCCTTCTACTTGGCCACAAACAGGAACAAGACTAACCAAAGTACTCACGCTAGGCTTTAGACCGTGAGCCATCATCTCCCGAAAAGCTGCAAAAGCCTCCCACCAGCGCCCATTCCACAAAAACCCATTAACCAACACATTCCACGAAACTAAGTCCCTCTCAGACATTTTATCAAACACCTTTTCCGCATACTCCATCTGACCCATTTTCCCATACATGTCGACAAGAGCGGTCTGCACAACCAGATTGCCTCCATATCCACTTCTCAGAACGACACAATGAACCTCTTTTCCCGATCTTAACCTACAAAGAGCTGCACAAGCCCTGGCCACAAGAGGAAACGTGTAATCATCCGATCGAAAACGACACAGACTCCATGATGTCGTATACAACCCAAGGAGATCCCTGTAAAACCTGTGATCCGAGAGGTGTTTGATTGTCAAATTCAGCAGCAACAAGGTGGGGCTAGAGGTCGATTTGTGGACGGAAACTGCGAACTCTGGGAAACCAAAGGAGATGTACTTTCGAATAGTTTGCGTGAGAAGAAAGCGGTGGCGTTGGATTAATCCGGAGGTGATCAGAAAGGCGTGGATGTTGTTGAGCGACTGTGCGGAGTTGGAGTGATGCAAGAGAGGGAGGAATTTGGCGGGGCTTTGAGCGGCGGGAAGCTGGTGAGGGGAGGAGGTTGATGGGGTTTGGGGTTCAACGTTTAGGGGGAGATAGGAGAGGAATTGGGCGGAGAAGAAGTGCTTGCTCGACGGCTGCGAAGCGGAGAAGTTGAAGAGGGCGCGATAAAAAAGCATTCTTTGGGACAGGACATGGGCGGAACACGAAGGTTTAAGCATCGGCCAAAAATAAAATTAAAATTACAAAATTTGATGTCTATTTTTTTTTGGATGTTGTATTGAGTTAACCGTGATTATCCAAGGATTAAAGTCTAAAGGACATTCATACTTATTAATCTTCATTTTATCGATCTTGAAGAGAAATTTATCAGAATAATCTAAGAAAAATAATATTTTGAAACATTGAATTTTTTTTGTTCGACGGGAAATTCCGCAATTGCGTCGCTGCATGGAAATAGCATAGAATTATTGGTCATGCCTCCCCATAATATGTTTAAAAAAAATGAAATAAAGTAATGTGTTGATTGTCAAAATTATTCCTAACTCTAATATTTAAATAAAATACATATAATTTTATAAAATACTGATATCTAATATAAAATGATTGGAGGGAACCCAACAGTATAAAACCGAATCAGCACAGTAAAACCGTCAAAAGCCTTAAAATACTAACTTCTAAAATAGTGGATTGGGTGTGTAATCCTCTGAGCACGATTTCATCCAAATTAAGTTACTTGTTGCACTTAAATATTTTGTCTATAGACAGGAGTCTACTGTGACATTATCCTGGCATATTAAAGGAAGCGCAGAGGACTATCGCTGACAGAGAATGTAACCATAGCCATTGAAGCTGCTGCCATATCAGTTCATAGATAGATAATATCGGGTACACTACTAGAGGGCGCCCCTTCCCAACACAATTGATCCATAGAGGTTTAATATGCATAACTTGTTCTCTTCATCATCTTAGAGAATTCCTCTTCATCTATTTCTCCATCACCTGCATTATCACAAAAATCCAAATAATAAATGTGTGCTATCAACAAATCTACCCTTCATTGAGACTTACAAAGAGACTATATGGTTTGCAAATCTAGAACTAAAAAAATACCTTGTAAAGAAACAAGTTAGTTCACACATCGAAATAAAAAAGGTATTCAAATTATTTCATACAAGTTTTGTACCATATACTATGCATGTGCACATATTTCAAGGCCTGACCTTCATTACTGACCTAAGAGAACAGATTTGGGATCACATCACAAAAAAAAATGGAGAATAACAAGTTTTCTCATACCGAAATTAGCTCTAGAATATGCCAGCTATTAGATTTTTGATACCATCATTAATCTATCCAAGATTTATAAAATGCTTCTGCACAATAATAATTTTGAAATAGATGGGTCCCATAAATCCACTACAAGAGATACTGCAAAGCAAGATATTCACATCATTCCAGTCTTCAATTCATGAAGACAAAAATCAAATTGGCTAAAGAAGTTTAGAGAAAACAACTCTAAGGGAGGAGGTCTCACCATTACGGTCAGCTTCATCTATCATCTCTCTAACTTCTTCAGGACTGAAACTCTCGCCAAGTTCTTTAGCAATACGTAGAATGTCTGCTGCAGATATCTTTCCCTGGTATATGATTTTATTAAAGTTGATTAACAGTGAAGAAGATCAATGAAGGTTAAAAAGATAGGCAGTAAAAGCAGAATAAAAAAGAATTTCACATTGTTATCCTGGTCAATAATGTGAAAAGCTTTCATAAGCTCTTCCTTGGTGTCCCTTTCTCCAATCTTGGCTGTCATCATGTGCACAAATTCTGTAAAGTCAATGGCACCACTGCCATCTTTGTCCACATCAGCAATCATCTTGCTGATTTGCTGCATGATAAGAATAGATCCAGATGTCAGACTCCTCTTAGCTAACCAAGCTAAACACAACCTATGCTACATTTTCCAGGTAGGGAAACCACTGAAAGATCAAAAAAACGCAAACAGAAATAACTCAAATACAAATGCACACTGTCTGCAAAAACATATTCCCAAGTCCATAAAAAAACACTCAAAATTCTCATCCAGCAGAAATTTAACTTGATAGAAAAAGTTTAAGTTGAACCGTCAAGGCTACGAATTATCTATCAATAGTGGCCATTTCGTTGTAAATGGAAATACGGTTGTACATCTCCATGAAAACAGCAGAGGAAACTCCTAAAGTCAAGAACTAAGAACTGGGTGATCACCATAGCCTTTGACATTGCAGATGACTCTTGCTTCTAATTAACAGCTTTGAAAACCAAGACAAAGAAATGATTAAAAAAAGTGATAATAGAAAACAATTACCTCTTCTGTCATTTCAAACCCCAAGGCCCTGCATGGAATGAACTTGATGAGTTTAACTAAAAGAATTAATAATATCCCTTGATATCAAATATGAGATATAATATGTACCTCATGGCAACATTCAACTCCTTGGCATCAATAGTTCCTTGAAAGAAGAAAAATAGTGTTGCTACCATGAAAGTAAATACACAAAACTTTGAAATGAAAAGGGATTCATACCAGAACCATCTGTGTCAAACAGGTCAAATGCTTCCTTTATCTCTTGAAGCTTTTGATGACTTAAACCAGGCTGACGGCTTCTAGGATGTTCTCTTCTAGAAGCTCCTCTGGAAAGAACACTTGCCTGTTGGAACAAAAAGGATACTATCTTAAGTGAATCCCAACACATGAAGTACGTGAAATACGATAAGACGAGGTTGAGAAGATAAAAGCATCATTTATGGTCTTCATAACCATCCTGAGAAGACGAGAAAAGCTCTTGGCATCTTCAACAAGTAGCAATTTTGTTGGTAAGAGGCCAAGTATAAATTCTTAGACTATTACACGACATGACATGATGATTGAGGATTCAAGCAACAGCCCAAGTAGGCAAAGTAGTGACTAAACTGCAAGAGGTTATACACAAGCACCACCACACAAAGAATAAATGGACAACGATGAGAAAGCCCTAAATTCTCTATATTTCTCTGATATCTTATGGAATTTCAACTGGCCAACACAATTCGGTGAACGCCAATCCTCAGGAAATTTCAAGTTTTACCACCCAAAATCTAAACAACTCTGACGGTGAAATAGAACAAAATAGATCGACATAAATTCGTAATCTAACCGATGCTGTTATAAAAAAAAGACCACTTGCACGAATTGAGATCAAACAAGTTCGTTTCTTTTCTCATCCAGATTCAAAATCGCATTATTTCGATCCGTTGCCGACAAAAGTTTCAAGAAATCGAAGAAAACAGGAATAGAAACAATGAATCAAGGAAGGGTTTGGGAATACCATTGGATCCGGCGACGGAGTTTTCACCCCTGGATGGAAAGCGAGCGAGAACTCAACGCCAAGGTTTTGCCTTTCCCCTTCGCCCGCAGGCAACAGGTCGGATTTTAAGATAAATTCCCACGCGGAATCCGAGGGCTTATCGGATCGAGTAGGTTTATCAGAAGATATCCAAATCCATTTAAGAGGGTATCGGGTCGGGCTTGAGGCCTGCTTTTAGATAAAAAAACCAGATCCAGTAAGCTATCGGACTCGGTTCTGAGTCCAACCTGAATGTTTCCGGTGGGATTCGGATCCAGATCCGGATTGAATGGTGCCAAATTCCGTTTTCTAGCTTAAAAAAACAGAAATTAACATTTGTATACGTAAACTCCATAAACCAAAACATAAAAATAAAAATGCATCGGCATTTCTCATCCTTTCAAGCAATGTATGAAAATCCAAATTAATTACATAAGCAAAGGGCATTCAAGTGCCAAAAATGAGTAGGATCAATTTTTGGTCTCTTACACTACTACAAAGATACAAGCTCCATACATTACTCTATTCAACACTGCAAACATTATACAGAACAAACCAGAAAAGAGCAGTAGTAGACAACTTTCTACTTCGAGCCAGGTAGCAGAACTCTAAACACCAACTCTCATATGTATATATGTACACAAAAAAATCAAATTCCGAATCAATTTAATCATGAGGGTTCTCCAAGCACCATGGCAATCCTGACAGATTTAACTCTCCCTCCTTGCTGAATTTATCGGCATCTTGATCTTCTCCTCAATATAATCCAATTTTGAATACTGAACACTGAAGGCCATTCTTCTGCAGCTACATCACATCGTTGTAAATAAACAGCATAATGCTTGCAATTGCAGAACTGAGTTCATGACCCTTGGAATTGATAAGATGAGTTTTCTTTTGATTGAAGAAGGCCATTAGCTGTTATTGACTTCCTGGTTTTACTGCTGCATTTTTTGTCTCTTCCTCTCAGACAAGTATGATCATCATTGTACCTTCGTTCCAAACGTAAATTACCGAATGGAACTACCTGATAAAATGGAAACAAGAAAATCAGAATCATCATCCTTGCACTGGTTTTCTCAAGCAAGACAATTGGAAATGAATATAACTTGATCGCTGAACATCTCGTTGGCAGTAGTAGTCTTTGCTTTCTTTTTCCTGCATGAGCTTTTCAATTCTTGACCTAGCTCAGAATCCTGGTTAGTGAAGTTCTGATCTGACACCTCTGCATAAATAACAAAGGTTCCAGCTTATGGTCAACTGATATTAAAAGAAAAAAATAGGGAAAAAGCACTACACCAAAGAGCACTGGTATTAAAACAAATCAGGGAAGCACCTGTACAGCAGCTGATAAAATCCCATTGACAAGGATGAGAACAACATGCAGAATTTGCTGTCTCTTTATCATTGTCCTGATTTGCTAAGTGGATTGATTGAGTTGCAGGACCATTACTATCCATCCAATTGCCTTCTGTGGCATGCAATTCTTTTCCACTGGAAGATGCTTTAAAGCGCTGAATCCATGGGTTTGCTGCTAGAGAGCCAGCTTGAGTCTCAAAGTTGTCATGACCTCCACCAGCTCTCTTGAAATTATGCTTTCCCCAATGTCCGTTAGAAAGAACTTTAAACTGAAAATGTATAAGTTTTAAAGTTGTGAATTAAAAAAGCAAATCATCCTGAAAATGCTTGAGTTTGACAAAATTAGACACATTGTTGCCACTTACACTGGTTGAGTTTGTGCCTTTAGTTGTTCTTGATGGCCAACTACGTAAATGCTCTGAATGGTATTTGCTGCTGTATAACTGGTCAACAAAAGATGCTTCTATGGAATTTAGATACAGACTGTGCTTCTCATCTGTCCATTTAGTGGACATAGAATCTCCAACCTGAAAGCCCAAAAACAGAGACAACAATCTTCCAGTAAGACTTTTGGACCAGAATAATTACCCATCTGTTTAAATCTTGAAAGTATAAACATAATACGACCAGCTACAAGCTACAACAAACCATTAAGATGCTGCTGGCATTGTATTTTCCTGACCTCAATAAAAATTTATTCAGGCTTATGAGTTATGAACACCAAAAAGAAAAAGAAAAGAAATGCTCCTTCCTTGATCTAGTATTGTTTATTTATTATAGGGACCGAAGTTTGTGAAAAAGGAAATATAGCAAGGACTGACAATTCACAAAGTCACCTACATAGATGAAGTTAAAAAGCACCGTCAACAACTACTTACAAAAGCTGTGTGTTTTGTAGCGAGAAGGTGTGCCACTTCAAAGATTTCAGATACAGAATTGCTTGAACTTGGATCATATTTAACTTTAAATTCAAACTTTTTGAAAGTGGGCACAAAGGAGAAAGGGTTTGCAAAGCCATCATTCACCTTCCCTTTCAGGTGACATGATACAAGCTCGAGATGTGTAGTTATCTGCCAGAAGAAAAATCCTATTTCTTTGAAATAAATAGGAAGTTGGAGACATAGATTTCCGTAATTTTTGTTACATGTAGAAATAAGGTGTGCTAGCATTGCACAAATTTTACTACTCTAGCAAGACCAGATAGGTGACAAGTTCCTGTTTGTTGAACATATAACAGCCAGCCAACCAAATGTAACTGGGGGGGAAGAAAAATCTTTCCAGGGCAAAGGTGGCATATATGGGAGTTAAGGAATACTATGGCAAATGTAAGAATTGAAGAGAAGAAATAGGATACTTCTGGAAGGTATAGGAGATACTTAGAGTTACATTGCCAAAGTCAGCCATAAGCATTTAATTTTTGCCAATTTAATCTCCAAAAACAAGCAACATACTTCATAATTTATGATTCCTTGGTGACTCAACAATGTTGCAGCAAAAGAGCATACACAGGACTGATCATTGTGATCATAGCTACTGAAATTCTCAATGAACTGACTGATAAGATGGAAAAAAGTTAGAAATGTCATCATACCATTACCCTATGCATGGTTGCTCAAGTTGCCAATGAATGAACACAAGATTTCTAGACAAATCAAGATGCATGGTTGTTCAAGTTGCTAAGGCATGAACACGAGATATCTAGACAAATCAAGATGATGATTGTGAGAGTGCGAGATAAACAAAGCATTCTATCCAAAGTCCATTTGGATGGTTGAACATAAGATGGATATTATTCCCCAAATAATCAAAAAACTGCTATGCTAGAAGACCTTAACCAAAGTAGATCAACAAGGTATGGTTAAGAAAGCGACCCACAATATTTCAAACCTTGGCCACCAATTGGGTATGTGAATCATATCCTAAACTACTTTCCCATCAAAGCATGTAACCCAAAACCTGCAATCTGAATCCAACAAACTCTTCATAAAAGGGTCTCTCAGTCATCAAAGTGAAGTGCTTAACCATGCCTTGAGGAGAAACTACTACATAAGGTCAGGATTGAACCAAGTAAAGATGATTCTGATTGAAATCAATGACTAACTTCAGTATCAACAACATGAAAAGAGTACAAAAATACCAAGATCTTCCCCATTCCCAAACTCCTGGTGCATACAGCACCATGAAACAACACTCTTAAAGAGAGATCCTTCTTGAACGCCTTACTCTTCTTTTCTTAATATCTGTAGCCAAAGTCCTAAAAATCTCCCTTTTCCTGAAGCAACTTAAAACATCTCCTTCATAATGTAAAACATGTTTTCCCGGAGTAAAGGCCACTCACACAAACTAAGACAACCAATACAAAACACATCCTTCTCGTAAATACCCAATAGCACTTTCACACCATAATTTCCGCCAGGGAAACAAACGAATCTTTAAACACAAGAAGCCAATTAATTATCTCACAACTGGCATTTTCAGTCACTTAAATTATGCATTATTTCTCAAGTATTTGGCACAAACTTCCATTCCCGCCCTAGATTCTACAATCAAACAAATTTTTCCACAACAAAAACCATAATTTACCCTAGAATAGTTTTCATAAAAAAGAAATACAGCAAGAAACCAAACCTAACACCAAGGAATCAAAGAAACGACTTAATCCAATAATCCTGTCAATAAGTACGAGATCTACAAATCCATTGCCTTAACTACCGAAAAAACCATAAAGTTTACCTACAAACTGCATCATTACGCTAAATAGGAAACAAAGAACAGAATGAAGCCCAGATTCTTGAATAACCAAATAAAGAATCGCAATTGATGCCTACAAAACCAAAGAACCGTCAGAATACCTTGATATCATCAAAACCCGGAGTCTCCGGCCATCGATCACGCTCACTTCCCTCGCCCATCTCGCCGACAAAATCGATTCCAACCCGAAATCTACCACAGCGGGCGCCGGATTTGGAGAAAAAGCCGAGAAAAAATAGAAAACAGGACGGCGAATAAGGAGAAAAGTGAGGGCAAAAGGGTCTGCGAACCGAGGCGGCCGAGAAGGACGGCGTCCGGCGTGGCGGCACTTTTACACGTGGCACAGGCAGGAGCATCACGGGAGAAACACGTGTCCGGAAATTTCTTATCTTCCGAGGCGGCAGCGCTGGATATTTTCGGGCAGACAAAAGATCTTCTCCCTGTCCGATCGTGGAATCGTGGCTGATCTGGCCGCGTGTCGGACAGTAACTGCAGCGGTTTGGACAAAGAAACCTGACTCCGTCGGCCCGGCAATGACACGATGACAGATCGTCCTGTAATTTTAAAATATTATCATCCGTTGGCTAACTCAAAAGTTTATTAGGGTCTGTTTGGAACGGGATTATGGTTAAGGTCAAGGTCAAGACTAGTGAATCATTTTTTGTAAACTAATATCTTTTTATCAAAATTAAAACTTCAATAATTTAAAGCTCAAAAAACTATTTAATTTTTTATAATAATTTAATTTAATATTAATATAAAATAATAAATATTAATTTTACAAGATAAAAAAAAAATTCTAAAAAATGTTGACCCGGTCCCTGACCCCAAACCAAACAGGCCCTTATTGGTTTAATTAGATACAATTTTTAATTACATTTTATATAATTTTTTATTTTTTCTTAAAAATACTCGAATTTTAAAATCTTAAAAGTTAGAGTTTGTATGTTTCACCAGATTTCAATGTTTTTAAACTTTTAAATTGTGAAAATTATAAAATTTGATATTTATTATATGCTATATTTATTCTGTAAAAATTTAATAATTTAAAGAATTTTAATATTATGAAATTTAAAAATCCTAAAGTTAGAAATTCTGATAGTATATTTTGTAAGATATATAAATTCAAAATTTTAAAATTTTATATTTATTTTATTGGATTTATAAATTTTAAAATTATAAATTTTGTATTATGTTTGACTATCAAGTTGGATATATAAGCTCACATATTAAATGCTAACGTTTAAAATTTTAAAATTTAATCAATTTAAAAAATAATAAATCTTACTGTTATTAGAATTTGGAAGTACCCATAATTTTACATTTCTGTATAATAAAAAAAATTTGTATAGTTCTTAAAATTTTAAAGTTTAAAAACTTAAAAATTCCATAAAATCAATACAAAACTTTAAAATTCTCAAACTTATAAATTTCAGTAATTAATGAGGTACTTGTGATTGCGGAGCTCTAATGCATTAGTGAACCAATGAGTTACCCAAAATTTTCTTAATAATAAATTCTTTTATTTTAAAAAAATATTAGAGTGTATTTGATTCGAAATCAGAATCATAATTATTTTGTTGATCTAACATTTAAATACCAAAAAATAGTCAAACTATTTTTATTTTATTTTAAAAAATAAATTATCATACTATTATTATATTTATTTATTCAAATTTTAATAAATAATATATTCAATGGCATAAAAAGAGTTAAAAAATTTAAACTATTCACTAATTAAATTAATATTAAAATATTAAAAATTTAATAAAACTTTTTTATTTTAATTTTAATTTTAAACTTAAATATAATTATAATATCGAACCAAACAATATATTAAGAATTAACTATATATATCCCTCTCAAATCCCCTGAAACAACCCAAGTTCCATTGCCCCAACCGGCCCAGCCCAACAAACCCATCACCTCTTTGGTTTTCCGAGACGCCTTGCGGGGAATCTCGTTTCTTCTTCCGGGCTCTCCCATCGCGCTCATCCGAGGAGCTAGAGCTAGGGTTTCCTCTCTCGCTCTTGAGGATGTGGCACGAGGCGCGGCGATCGGAGCGCAAGGTCCACGATCTCATGGACGCCGCCCGCCGCCGGGCGCAGCGCCGCGCGGTCTACCTCGCTCGCCGCCGTGGCGACCCCCAGCAGTCGCTGCAAGTCGTCGGCACCCGCTCCCGCACCTACCGCGACGATGGCCTCTACCAGGCCACCCAGGACCAGCAGGGCCTGTATGTTTCCTCTAGGACTTCTTCGAATTCCTTCATTTTCTTTGAAAATTCTTTTGGTTTCGATTCTTCGGGTTGTGTCATGCTTCTATTTCTTATTTAGTTTTTAAGATGAAGCAGCAGAGTTCGATGAGTCGGATAAGCTTTTATGGATCCTACATTCGTTTGTCTCCTGTGAACACTAGATATGGTATATTTGTTGATAACGGGTGTCACCTGAGATGGAAGAGGAATCACATTCTTTTAGCGGATAGAGTGATATTGTTTTAATCCGCTTGTATCACTTCCCTTGTGTGCTATAGAATACTGAACTTTGTTGATAACTGTTGATTTCAATTGTCTTCTGCACACCTGCAAAAATGGGATTCAGCGGGACTATGCTGTTCCTTTGATATGTTGATTTGCTGATTTGCTGATTTTATAATAAATGAGTGGAACTAGCAATTTCAGACAACTATTGAAATGTCTTCCATTGGAAGGCTTTCTTTGTCGATGTTGTTTACCATTATAAATCATTAATTTGAGTGAATCAATTATTTATTTGCAAATAAATGAATGATTAAACAGTAGCTTTGTAGAGGAGGTACAATATTTGATCCTGAAATATTTCTGGTGGGGAGCCATAGTATGATGACACTAAGAAAGCATGTTTTTACAATCTCGTGCAGTTTTTTATTACCTTTTTTATCTTCACTTTGGCTGTTTCTGAATAGCTGGCTTTAGCATTTGCCATGACCATTAATCACTCTTGTAAGGTGTTTTTGCTATCATTAGCACAAATGTATTCATCTGCTTTTGACATTTTCCGGTTACAGGATTCCATGGAATGGAAAACAGAATGTATTGATTGACAGGTTTGTCTTTGCCTTGGTATTTACTCATAATCATGGGTTTCAGTTGTCACAAATTCTGTTATTCTAATTGACAGATTTGATGGTCGAGCTCTCCTTGATTTTATTCGTGATTCCGATTCCCAGCTCCTTCGAGTCCAAGAAAGGACAGATGAAGAAGAAGAATTGGAAGAATTTGTTAATTTTGAACGTTATCGAGATTTAATTAAGCATCATCGTAGAGGATGTCGGTACTTGTTGATTTCTTCTTGTTTTGTATTGTTCTTTCTTCGCCATTTAAATTTTCTCCCATTTTTCCTATTATCTAAGACAATCATGTCTGGAAGCAACCTTGTACCTTTCTCTTTGAATCAGTTTATCTTATCATTGTGTTATGTATCACTTGATCTCTGCTTGCTAAATTTTGAATGTATACAGTTACTGATGAAGAAGCCTTGCAAAATGTTCGCCAAGAATTGGAGGCAAAGGCTATTGCTCCTTTTGCATTTGAGAGGTTTGGTCTTTCCACTTTTTTACTTAATGTGTGCTGGTTATATACCAATGGATTTATTTTGGAATAAATTCTTTAGAAACAAGATTTAACAAGCGTTGGGTGTATGCTGGTGGTTAGGAGACCCAGATGGTGCTTAGGCAGTTTCAAATAAATTATATTTAAGAATAAATATAATTTGTTAAATTATAAAAAGTACATGGAAATTAGTGCTTAAAGAACTATGGATATATATATATATATAGCAGCATTTTTGATACAAAATAATACATATGCAATAGTTACTAACTGAAAAAGACTCCAAAACAATTCCTATATTGACAAGTCAAAGACTAATATCGCATCAATGGTAACCTAATTAGATCTAACCCAATATTATTTATTGGGCTGGATTCTTTGAGGGATTTTACTGCATAACGGGCCCCGCTTATAACTAAACTGGGCAGTTAGGGTTCTGTTTCTGCCTAGTCTTTTTAAAATCTTTCTAGAAAATTAAATTTATACAATTTTGTTAGATTACCTTCCACTTATGCTAAATGTTATGTATGGTAAGTCAGCACAGAAAACTGGTTAAATTCAAGAGATTTTTGCATCATGCGTCATGCACGTTAGTTATTTCCTTTGAACTTTATACTTGTTTCATGTGTATTTTATGTTTGGTTTGTTGTATCTTAGATCTCAATAGCTTTTAGTTGAATAAATGCATAGGTCCATGTGAAATAATGTGAGGCATAATCATAGTGATGAACACCAGTCTTTTTACAGACAATTCACAGACGCTTGGACTAGCAAACTACTTCCTGAAGAAGTTGGCTAAAAAAAGATAAACAAAAATCATTAAACATAGGACGTATCATGAGTTTAATTTTCACTGAATTTTTTCAAGGCCCCAAAAGGTTTGAGATATAGATAGTGGTGTTAATATACCACTTCTACATATTTCTGGCAAGATATCAATGAATTGCCTATATTATCTGGACAGGCCACAGCAATTGCAGCCACAAAATTGCAAAGGATCTTATTCACAGGTAGGATTCTCTTACAACAAAGGGGATGAAAATGTAGAATCACATGTCGTGGACAGTGATGACAATGATGAAGATGAAGATGATGAGAAGGACTTCAGTAGTGACGATAGTAACGATGAAGGAATTGACACAATTGCTAAGGAGTTCGGTATAAAGAGGTATAACTGGCTTGTTTATATGGACAAGAAGGCCAAGGAAGAAGAGAAACGGCAAAAAGAAGTTATCAAAGGGGATCCTTCAATTGTAAGTTTGCCTTTTGCTGTTTAGATCTTTTAATTCTACAGGATATGAGAGTCATGTTATAAACTTTCAGAGGAAGCTAAGCCGGAAGGAAAGAAGGAAGGCTTCTCAGCTTGAAAGGGAGAGAGAGAGGGAAGCCACACGCATTACTGGAAGAGCTCCTTGTCGTGATCCCTACAGGTAAAAAGTTCCTTTGTGTGTATCATTTTGATAGTAGAAGAAATGTATCTAGAGGAAGTTAAACTAATCCTTTGTGTGTATCATTTTGATGGTTGAAGAAATGTATCTGGAGCAAGTAAAACTAAATTATTCTTTATTTGATTTTGATTTTGCCAATTATGCAATTGATTGTCCAGGGAGCCTCGGAGAAGTCCCACTTATGAAGCTTATCCTCGTTCCAGAATGTATGTGGTAACTGTTGATGATTTTTTTTTCTGGTTGATTTTTTTTTTGAAAATTTAATTTGTTTTCATGAATTTGAATTTGAATTTGAATTTGATTTTTGACAGATCAAGATCTAGGTCACGTTCAAATTCTCCAAATTTGAGGCGACATGATCATGGTGGTCATTCTAACAATGGACATCGAGGCAGATCGAAGCCTCCCAAAATTGAGTATATTACTGAATTTGGGGGTTCAGATGACATGGATGATCAAAAACTGCAGGGAATCTCCCCACCATCATCTCCACCGCATGCTGATCTTATGACCCGGTCGGGGAACTGGACCTTTAATACTTGCAAAGATTGGACAATGTTTTCTGTGCTGCAGCTTATTCCAGTGGTCATTCTGGCTTACTAGAGATGATGTTTATGGGTTAGGGAGTTGGTGAATAATAGGATTGAACAGCTTGGTGTCACATGTGCAAATCTTTTAGTGAAATAGGCATATATAAATATAAATTACATTCGAAAGTACCCTTCCCGTAAGTTTTTGAACTCTTTGTGAGGATATTTCTGATGATGTATCATTTGCAGGCGATCGAGTGATCGTATTCTTGAGGCGCTTCATGTCGATCCTGCATCTTCTTTATCTGCTGAACAAGAAAAAGTGTTGAAATCATCAGTCAGGTATTGCATTACCTACCCGAACCTTGGTGGCTGTGTGTTGTTTGGCAAACTGGTTCAAGCATGAATGAGGAGTACATCATGTTAATCTGAATCTCGTGTGAAATGATAAATGTAACCTGATTGAAACCTTACCGGATACATAAGAGTTTCAAGCAACTTGTTCAGGCCTACTGTTTCTTGGAACATTCCTTTTTGATAGGTTCTTTTTTTCTGGTAAATAAGTAGGTTTGGTTTCTTGTTCTAAATATAGTGTTAAATTTTGTTTTCTGTACTGCTACTATTACAATAAGGTGAACACCATGATGGCCTATTAATTTATGACGTCGTTTTTCAAATTCTAGCACTTCATCAGCAGTTGCAAAGCTTAGCAAGACTCCTATTGGGGGGTCCTTAAAGACCCAACAGGCCGAGAAGAAAGAAACACCTCAAGAACGTCTGAAAAGGATAATGAGCAAACAACTGAACAAACAGAGTAAGGTTTTTACCCTTTTATGTCGTCAGTGCCAGAGTGGTTGTAGTTATTAGATACTATACCAAGATAAAGACCCTAAAATTGATAGCTTAACTATTTTCTATTTACAATGTTTAGAGGGAAATATGTCCTCTAGGTCCTCATGTAAATGGTTGTGATGGTGTCCACAGTTCAGAAGGATTCTGCTGCTGAGATAGCGAAGAAGAAGAAGCAAGAACGACAACGGCAGGAGAAACTTGCAGAGGCAAGTAGAACATCTCGCTATAGGCCTCGAAGCCATAGTAGAAGCAGAAGCAGAAGCCACTCTCCACGCAGGTATGTCTTGGCGAAATAGCACATCATGTTTCGTCAGCCTATTGAGCATGATTTTCATCACGTCTGCAGTTAAAATCTCCTGTGAATTTGTATATCATATTTCACCATCTTATTAGCTAAGTAAACTATTGTTCTTTTTAGATTTTTGTGCTGGGCCAGTCCTTAGTGCATTGCTTAGTATTATATTGCCTAATTTTCATATGTTAGGCAAAATGTGCTTTCTGATTTTCTTTTAGGTTTCTTGTTTATCTCTGTGCTCTTTCTTGTCGAACATGAAAGGTTTCATCCATCATTAAAGAATGGATTGTCATAGTTTCAAGGTATTCAAGTTGCCATGATATGTTGTGTGATGGTTCGTTCCTTTTCTTCTATGTGCAGACGGCATCGGCACAGCAGAAGTCGCAGCAGGAGCTGGAGTCCCCGGAGATACCATTCTCGATCCAGGTCACACTCCCCTTTGTGCTCTCCAAGGTAATGATATCTTGCAACAGCAGATTACAAAGTTTGGGCCCGGCACTGGAGCAGGGTGTCACATTGTTTAAGGAGATTTTTTACTTTCTCAGGTCAAAAAGCCATTCAAGATATTGACAAGTGATCTCTCCGGAAATCTGTTCTAGAGTGTATGTCTCCTTGTAAATTTATGAACTGTTCGTGTATCTACCAAAAATACCTGCCAGACATTTTGGATATATTGTTCTTGGTTGCATAAGCTTATATATTTAGGTACTTGGGCTTGTGTGGTACTTTGTGACCTGAACAAATATGCCATTTTTAGCATATGTGGTTGAGCTTGTTCAGTAAGCATACAACTTCATCTGCCTTAGGCGGATTTGGTAAGCTGCTTGTTTATTAAAAGGGATCTCCATGGGTAATTCTATGTTGTGTGGTTTTGACAGATAACGCCTTGTATAGTAACTGATATTATCTATTTTGTTTGAAAGGTAAGAATTCCCTTTACAAAAAAGAAGATATTTTACATTTGGCCCCTCCTGTTTCTTCCTAGTAGCACATGATATTAGGAATATACGACCTCTCTCCGCTCTCGCTTAGAAATTATATAAATTTGCGTAAACGGAGTGAAAGTAACAAAAAGCAGTCATAATAATCTCTGTATTTAAGTGCGAGTCAAACGTGAAAAATAAAGTCTCGTTGTCAGAAATTTTTATTTAAAAGAGGGTCATCTGCGAAAGCCAACAAAATACAAGGGTTCGCTTGTAAAAAAAAACCTGCAAAATTACTGTACTGAACTGACCTACGCTGCATCGACGAAGGACAAACGCCAAGAAAGGAAGGCTCGATCGAACCAAGCTAATGGTTGACCTGCGTACCGCTTGTGAAAATAGAAAGAGAGCTCTTTATTAGTGGAGAAATAATAATAATAATAATTTATCATTTATAATAAAAAATTACATATTTTATTCTGGATTTATGAAAAATCACTTATATTATTACTATTAATAAAAAATTACTCAACTTACATTATAAATTTATAAAAAATTAACTCAATTAAAATACTTTTTAAAAAATAATTTAATTTAATTTAATTTAATTTAATTATTAAATTAATATAAAAATATTAAATTATTTTTAAAAAAATTTATTTCGAATAATTGATTCATAATTATTACCCAATTGGTGTAATACAAGTGGATTTTTAATTTTAAATTTTATAAAAGCAAACAATCAATTTTTTTATAAAAAATAAAATAAAATAAATTATTTTTATATTAATTTAATAGTTATTTAAACTAATATTAAATAAAAAATAACTTATTTTTTAACAAATTTAATTGATTAAATTGAATTAAAATAAAATATATTAAATTATTTAAATTGAGATAATTTTTATAATTTTATAATATAAGACGATTGATTTTTTTTAATAAATAATTTTTTATAAATGTGTAATAAAATAAATGATTAATGGTTGAAAAGTTAAATAGTAATAACAGTGCGTAATGATGGACCTATCTTTAGCTAACCCTACTATTAATTAGAGCCCGACAACCTTTTGCTGCTGCCTATGCCTTCTCTGTCTCTTTAATTAACAAGTTTAGCACGGACTCAGATTTGTGAAATGATTGACCGACTGCACGTGCGCACGCACATATAACTCGGGCGTCATTATACCGTAAGAACCTCCTGATTTCCGGACGAAAAAAAGAGTAGGGAGAGAGATTTTGCATATGCGCCCCCGACAAATCCTGAAATTTCATAAGCCCAGCATGGTCCAGTTCTTTTGTCACCTAAAAAACGTACACTCGAAATGTTGGTCGCTTAAAGTCGCTGTCACCGACGGCGTCCATTAAACATGTCGCGAGACAAACCAAAAGGCAAGGCCAGATGGTGCTCTCTCTCTCTCTCTCTCTCTCGGATGAACATGGCAATGATCTCATGTTCCCATGCGCGCAGCTGCGCAAAATAGACACCGAAGCCGATGCTGGTGCCACCGGCCATTACAGGATGGATTGTTCCATGGTCCTCGCCCATTGCGTCCTGCGTGCTCATTTCTTCATCGTCAAACTAAGTCTAAATCGAACCGAGACAAATATCGGAAAAAAAATAGTTTATAATCTGATCATCAGATGATGTATACTAATTTTTTTTTTTTATTTTTTTTCTCTTTTCCTCGTGCGGACTTGGATTCGAGTTGAGATGTGCTTGTCTTGGAGATTGGAGGACAACTACACTTTAACAAAGACGTCACTCCCCCACACCCACTTCCTCCAATAATTACCGAGTGTGTTCTTGACGCTGGATGCCGATATGACTTATAGCTCGAACAAGTCTTTTCTATATTATTTCCGGATAAACCAGTTCCTAAATAATTTATCCAGGAACAAGTTTTTATATCGAAGGCGTACATGGTTTAGCTCCGAAAAAATGATTAGCGCGAAGAAGTACCAAATTACGTGAATAATTAAATTAACTAAATGATCCCCTCGCGTACTTGATTTGGATTTTAAAATTTGGAGAATTTGTCGACTAGCGAGCCGTGAAAAAGTGCTTATAAATCCACGTTCGGGTTACTTTTATTATTTAATTTGTCTAAATCAAAATTTCAAATTTTCGCCGAAACACAAGTCATGCAATGAAATAATTTCGAGAATTATTTTAAAATTTAAAATTATATATATATAAAAATTAAAATGGATAAAATATATCGAATTTTGTGAATAATAAAATTGATTGTGAAACCAAAGATTAAAAGCTTGTCTAAACGTAGGCCTAGCATTCGTATGACGGTCCCCATGGCGCCTTCTTTCGTTGTCCCCGTTGCCTTCTTCCAAATCTTAGGAAGCTTTGTCGCTTTGCCGTCCGAAGAGAATCACGCCCCAACCGCACGCTTTCTCAAAAGCAGCCCCGCAAACCTTTTGTTTTTCCCAAATTCAAATAAAAATTAGGCCAAAACTGAACAGTTTTCCGTTGTTTCAAAAATCAAACATTTGCTTAATGACAAAAAAGACATCGAAATATCAGACACTTATATTACCACAAACTCAACTATCGATTGTCCAAAATAAAATTAAATAAAAATAATTTATTTTTTTATTAATTTAATCAATAAAATTAAATATTATAATCCAATTTTTTTATGTATTCATAATATAAGAGGAACTATTTTTCTAATAACGATAAATAGGTAATTTTCGTTAATTTGTAATAAAATATATAATTTTTTAATAAAATTTATTTAAAAATTAATTGTTTTGTAATTAAATTTTGATTTTTTAAACTCCGTTTAAGGAAACTAACGGAAACTTATTGTTCTATAATTTTGTTTCTTTATATAGATATATTTTCTTCTTTTTTTTTTCTCCATACAAAATTACAGCAGCATGGCAGAAAAAAGGTTCACAAATTGTGAACTGGGAATCAGCGTCGGGTAGCCGCCTCGGCGAGTTTCCCGATCTTGGCGGCGACGCCGGGCGGTAACTTCACCGACTTCTTCCTCCCCCTCTGAGGACGGTACTCGAACCCGAGGGCCTCCGAGACCTCGTCCGAGTCCCAACCGGCCCGCCGCAACGAGTCGGAGCACCGGTCCGCCTTGAGAACCAGCTTCTCCAGAGCCACTCGCCCATCCCAGCTGTCAACCAGCCCGCCCTCAGCCACGTGGATCATCTCGCTGACGTCCGATTCATCCCAACCCCCGTCTCGCAACACCGACCCGATCCGATCCAAGTAACCCCCAACCCAGTTAGGAAGCCTACCTGTCCGGATCTCGAGGAACTCGTCGGGGGACGCGGCGCTCCGGCGTCGGCGATCGGCTGCCGCGGCGTCGCTCCAGAACTCGATCCAGCGGGGAGATCGACCGGGATCGGGGGTGCGTCGCGGGGATCGGAGGCGGAGGAAGAAGTCGGGGAGGTCGAGGGCGAAGAGGGAGATCCGCAAATCGTCGATGAGGAAGACTGGGTTGCCAGCGAGGGATGGGAGGGCGGGGAGGTAGAAGCGGGGGAGAAGGGGGATAAGAGGGGGAGGGGAGGTGAGGAGGGGGGAGGGGGAGGATGAGAGGCGGGAGAGGTGCAGGGAGGAGGCGGCGAGGGGGAGGCGGAGGGAGGAGAGGAGATGGGAGAGGGGGCGCCAGAGAGGGAAAGGAAGGGCGGCGGAGAGGAGGGATCGGAGATCGGGGGGGAGAGGGAGGCCTAGGATGGCCTCAGCGAGGGCAAGCTCGGATGAGGAGAGGGCGGGGAGGAGCGGGAGGGAGGAGGATCGAAGAGCAGCGAAGAGGGAGTCGGAGGAGCCTGCCGGCGAGTAAGGGGCGTAGGTGGCGGCGCGGGAGGAGAGACGGCGGAGGCCGGCGGCGTGGGAGGGGGAGAACCCGACCGGGCAGCGGTCCACGTCGACCATGGCGAGGTTTCTGGCGGAGCGAGACGAGGGGAGTGATATTTATAGGAGCGGGAGGAAGGAGAAGGGGGAGCAGTGGGGCACGCATGAAGATTTTGCCTTGGGATCTGTGAACAGTATTAGGACAGAAATATATAATTTTAAAAGTAGTAAAAAAAAAGACTGAGTGGTGGTCTACGGACTACGGTTGAGATTGGGACCACATGCCTCGGGATTTGCAAAAATAAAAAAGAAACTGCCGGAGGATGCAGCATTTGGTCATTTGGTCGCGTTATTTTTGTGCAATCAAAAAGTCTAGGCGGCAAAAAAACAAAAAAAAAAAGAAGAAGTCAACAGTCAATATTGTCACTCTCAATAATTTAAAACAATTTTAAAAAATTCAGTGCTATTTTAAAAGACTGAAAATTTTCTGCAATCACATTTGTTTCTGATCAGCAAATGTGATTAACAAAATTAACAAAGAGAGATGTGCTTCTAATCACAATAGATATAGTGGGCTGAACTAGCATCTCTGAAAGCATGAGTCTTGGATTCTCAATGTCTGGCTAGAATGATTTGAGTTGCTACGTCTATCCGCTAATTGACTCTTGGTTGCTTCCATAACAGAATTCATGTTCTGACATGTCCAGGCCACTGGCTTAGACAAATATATGGAACCTTTTGGATGGCCAACATTCATGCATGTCTCTAATCAGTTTTGGAACCTTGTTACTCGCGTCTTTATGGAAGAAGCATGGAACTTGGATCTCCTCCAGTGATGTTGTCTTCTGATCCAAAGACAATATGTTAATCAGTCTCAACCAGTCAACACAATGCCCACCACACAAGCTCCTCAGCAGCTAACATGGCTTTGTCTAGCCTCACATCGTCAGAATCTAACAAAGACGTCAAGTTGAGAGTAGGTTAGATCGAGCTCACCCGAAGCTGCACCAGTCTTTGGATACACGGAAGACTTCAAAGAAAGAATGCCCGACCGCTTTAGGACACAATGTCTTGGTCCCCAGCATCGATGACTGAGACAAGGAAGAACTAAATGCTCTGCATGCCATGGAGTTTAAGCTTCTGCCTTGGATCCAGGAAAAACAATTGACTAGCATTATTGTTATTGATTTCATTTCATTACAGCAAGCAACCATGGGAGAAGTGTAACCAGCAAAAATAACCAAAATTAAGCCCTAATTAGGACTAAAGATGCTGCTGTTACACCTTATATAAATCACAAAACGATTTAGTTACTGTGAATCTGACTACCTCATGAACTCCGAGCCCTTTGTACGTAGAGTTTACAGTCAGTTTACCAGTGTAGTTTGATGAGGGCAATCACCAATAATCTCTGCAGGAACAAATTCCATTCTTGAAGTGATGGAATCGGTTTGAATCTCTCACTATGATCTCCCTCTCAGTAATTGTAGATATGTACTTCGTAGCATTGTGACAATCGCCGCAAACCCGCAAATTCTTGAAGATCTGAATTGGTGTTTTTGGTACTGTGCTCAGGATACCAAAGGCAATGGCCAACCTCTCGCTATGGCTCGACAAAATATGTTCCTTCTCATCCTCTTCCACATCTTGCAGCACAAAGCTGTAATCAGGAGCATAGCCCAGGCTCTTCATCTTAGCCAACAAGATGACCACCTCTTTGCAGATCTCTTCATATTGAGGGTGAGCTTGGTTGCCAGTGAAGAATATGTTCACTTTGTTGTTCACCTCAATTGAACTCCATCCTGGAGTCTTCTGCAGGTGTCTATGTTTCGCCAATGATCTGACATCCACAACACCATCCCATCTTCCGGCTTTAGCATACATGTTTGACAGTAGAACATAGTATCCAACATTATCTGGATCAATTTCAAACAAACGTTTCGATGCCAAACTGCCCAACTCAACATTGCCATGAATTCTGCAAGCACCAAGAAGGGCACCCCACACACCGCCATCAGCTTCAAGAGGCATGTTTCTGATGAATTCATATGCTGCACCCAGGCGGCCAGCTCGACCAAGCAAATCCACCATACATGCATAATGCTTGACAACAGGTTTGATTCCATACTTATTTTGCATCAGCTGAAAGCATTTCTGGCCACTGTCAACTAGCCCAGCATGGCTACATGCAGATAACAGTGAGACAAAAGTGATGGCATCCGGCTTTACTCCTTCTTGCTCCATTTGCGAGAAGATCCTCATTGCATTATCACCATGCCCATGAATTCCATAGCCTGCAATGATAGCATTCCAGGGGCCCGAGCTAGTCCTAGCTACTTCCTCAAATAAAGCTGCTGCTTCCCTTAACCTTCCACATTTTGCATACATGTCTATAAGGCAAGTACCGACATACAAATCCAGATGGAACCCAGTTTGGACTGCTTGTGCATGAATTCTCATTCCTTGTTGCAAGGCACCCACATGAGAGTATGCAGGCAAAACACTGACCAGTGTCCCTTGAATTGGTGTTATTCCTTCCTGTTTCTCCATACTCTCATAAACCTTGATTGCTTCATTGGCTAGTCCATTTTGAGAATAGCCTGTGATCAAAGTATTCCATGTGATTACATCCCTAATGGGCATTATATCGAACACCCTTCGAGCCAGCTCTACCTTCCCCAGTTTTGAATACATATCAACAATGGCATTGCCAGCAATAATGTCATTCACATCCCAACCCCTTCTAGTGATGTAAGCATGCACCGACTGACCACTGCAAACATCTCCGGATTGAGCAACAGCCGATGCTACGCTCACCAGAGTCAGTGCATCAGGTCGAACACCATTTCCTTCCATTTCACCATAGAGTTCGAGAGCAGCATTTGGATTGCTGGCCTGCTCATAAGCACCAATAAGAGAGTTCCAAGAGACCAGATCTCTGACCACCATTTCATCAAACATCTGCTTCGCGTTCTCCAGGTAACCCAACTTAGCATACATGTCAATCAAAGCATTCGACACGAAAAGCTTCATATCAAATCCCTGCTTAATTGCATACACATGGATCAACACACCCAGCAAAAAATAATCCAATGGAGCGCAAACAGGCAGGACACTAGCAATCGTCACCCCATCGATCAAAACTCCCTCAGCCGCCATATCCGCAAAAACCCTCAATGCATCGGCCACCATCCCATTCTGGCAGAAACCAGAAACCATGGCGTTCCACGCTCCTGAATCTCTCTCAGGCATTTCCACAAACACCTTCTCCGCATCCCGCACCGCTCCAAACCTTGAATACATATGCACCAAACTGGACGAAACAAACACATTCCGCCCTAACCCCAGCTTCTCCACCAACGAATGCATCGCTTTACCATCGCTTAATCCCATTATTGCTTTCAGAGCGACAGGGAAGGTGAACTCATCGGGGCGGACCCTGGGGCCGGCGAGGAGGAGGTCGTGGAAGGAGCGGAGGGCGTCGGGGAGGAGGCGGTGGTGGACGAAGGTGGAGATGATGGAGTTAAAGGAGAAGATGTTCTTTTGGGGGATATGAGAGAAGGAGAGGATGGCGGAGGGAAGGTCGCCGAGGCGGGAGTAGAGGGTGACAAGGGCAGTGGGGAAGAAGACATCGCGGATGCGCCCAGAGACAATGAGGTGGGTGTGTAGCGGGCGGAGGTGGCGGGAAGACGTGCAGGTGCGGAGGAGGTGGCTGAGGTCCATGGGCTTGGCATCCTGGCGCAGCTCGGCGGCGGCACGGGGACGCAAGGTTTGAGAGCGCGAAAATTCTGAGGGCTCGTTTTGACTGGGATGATCGCCCGATAATCCCGATTAGTGACTAAGCTGAACTGTGAATAATTAAGGATTTTCTTTAAAAATTGACGGATTTTAATCACTTAATTTTGTTGATTAAAAATTACATTTAAGTCCCTGAATCTTTTTCTTCCATATTGTATTAACTCTTTAATTTAATTTTTCTCTTACGAGATAGGCCTCTGTGGTTAAGTTCAGTTGAAAAATAAAAGTAAATTCCAGTTTATCATAATCTGAATGCAATAAAAAAAAATTTAAAACAAATTTTATATATACCTGATTGAAATTTTCTGAAATTACACATAACTCCTTGATTTTTTAAAAATTACACGAGACTCCCTAAAAACTTAGGAGCATGTTTGGGTTGAGATTATCTCATCTTTAATCGGCCTAATTATATATTAGAACAAGTGTTTTCTATTACAAAATTAGGCTAACTAAAGATGAGATATTATCAATTCTTACAAAATCCTCCAGGCACTAGTAATATATTTGTTGACCAAATCAGGTTTTAGTTGAACATACTTGCAAAATAGCTAAGATTCTTGTTTAAGAAACAAAAAAAAAAAATTCAAACATCATATTAAAAGAACTTTTGGTAAGAAAACACCGCTGTTATCGTGAATTTTAAAAATTCACTTTTATTATCATTATTTAAAAAATTATATATATTATTGTAAAAAATTACAAACAATCATTTCTTGATTAACATTCCATTTTTTTTATTTTATCATTTAATTCATTATTATGTGACTAACCTTTTAAATCTAAATAAAAAATTATTATCCTTGTTTTCTCTTATTCATTATTTTAAGACGAAATGTCAGATACCCGAACACTATCTTCTTTTTAATTTTGGTTGTTAATAAAAAATTTTCAGGGAGAAGAGAAAAAAAATTAAAAATATTAATTTTTATGCATGAGTTTAAATGGCTAGAGGCATAATGATGTTTTACCGAATGTTAAGAATTAAATAAAAAAATCTTTATCTTGGAGGTAGCTATTTATAAATTTTCACTATTATACAAATATTTGTTATAATACTAATAATAATAAAGGTGATTTTGTAAATGTGTAATTATCCGCGATTTCTTACTAATTTTCAACAGAGTAATGTATAATGTTTAAAAAATGAGGAGGTATCGACAGTTTCAAAAGATTTCAGGGAGGTATACGCAAAATATCATAAAACAGTTAATAATCCTTTTTTATTCCATATGCTGTCCAATGAACTACATGCATGTCTCTATCAAGTTTTTTTTTTTTTTTATTACCAACTGAGCCAAGCCTGTTAAAACAAAACCTTGACAACCATGTGTTTGAAATATGGATACTAGTTTGATATAAGTTATTTATTTATTTATTTTCTGAAAAATACGCCGGACTCTTCCCGTCGTAATTTCAAGAGATTTTTGCTTTTATATCCCTCAAAAATTCAGATACTGTATGTAGTCCTCGAAAGATTGTAATTGTACCAATATTTTAAAAAATATTTTATCACAAATACCCTGTCGTGACTCGTTGTTTCTTATAATTAGAATTACAGAGTTTAAATCATCATTAGTGGTCAATCAAAATGGCGAAAAGACGGATTTCTCTTCAGGATTTTTCAGGAATATATATACTAATATCTCATTATTTTATTTGGAATTAATTTTGAGAGAAAAAAATTGTGGACGAGATATTTCGAAAGGTAAATAAATGTATATAATAATAATAATATTTTGGACATTTTATCCCAATTCATTATTTTTAAACATTTTGAGGGTTATATATGTAAAAGTTTCTAATTTTCTTGTCTTTTTTAATGTTTTGAGTTTCAAATTGAGCGTGATCAATTGGGAAATAAACTCCGTCAGAATCAATATCTAACATTTTGTTTAGTCCAAAGTTGTGATGTTAACAATAGTTAGATTTATACTTAAAATGGCAACATTTGACCTATTTGTATACATTTTTATGACCTTATAGAAGTACATATGCAAAGTCCATATAAATTTTGAGGATATATATATAATTTCTTAACTTTATAGGGGACATATATATTGAAATTCGCAGTGGAAAGTTCACTAATCACCTTATTTTCAAACAATATAAGAAACGAAAAATAAAACAAGATAAAAAAAATAATACAAGACAACGAGAGATCTATTATAAAAAAAAGACTTTTACAAAAGTTTACAAGAAACACTTCATTTTTTGTTATTCAATTAAACTATTCACTAAGACTCGGTAATACCTCCACCTTCAGAGATAATTTCTAAGAAAACACCACGAAGAATCACCACGAAAAGCTAGTGAAAAGCACTAGAAAGACTCACACACGAAAGTCGATACACTCTATCTTTCTCTTATCTCTATTCTCTCTATTTTTCTATTTTTATTTCTCTTTAGTCAACCTCAATACTACACCACATTTAAGTTCTATGTATTATAGTATATTTATAGACTTTATTGAGTCTAAGTTTTACTCTAATTACAACTCCTAATATTACAAATCAATTATAAATCTAAATCCAATTTTGGATTACTACTTTAATTCAAGCTCTAATTCAAATTTGAGACACGTAAAATTTTATAATTTAATAGGAAATAAATGTAAAAATATTTGACTTTCTCAGCTTTCATCCAACCAAACAACCTCTAAAACAAAACAAAAAAAAAATGGTACCAACAAACCCTAGAAATTTACAATGTTTTTTTAGCAATAATTTACAATGTTTTCGTTCTCTAATGTATACAAGGTTTTCCTTTTTTTAACTCATAATTAATTTAAATTGTTCAAAGACATTTAATTTTAAAAAATCTCAAATACAAATGCGCAATAAAAATGTAGTCTAATTCAAGGATTTATAATATCTAATAAAAGCAAGGATCGACGAAAAAAATAAAAAAAGATCAATTGCATATGACCCCTTAAAATTTTTTAAAATTATATATTTACTATTTTAATTTTAAGAATTACATATTTCTCTTTAGGCTATTAGATATATTACAAAAATTCCATGAGATGTATATTTACTATTAAAATTAAGAATATTTAGAGAATATTCATTGAAAGTATTATGAGTGAAGTAAAAAAATGAAAATAGATGTTAAATTGTTCAAAGGCATTTAATTTAGAGAAATCTTAAGTACAAATATGCAATCAAAAGGTAGTTTAATTAAAGGATTTATAATATCTAATAAAAGCGGGGATTGATGAGAAAAATAAAAAAAGTTAATTACATATAACTTTTTAAAATCTTTAAAAATTACATATTTATTCTTTTAATTTTAAGAATTACGTATTTCTCTTTAGGCTCTTAGATATATTACAAAAATTTTATTAGATATATATTTATTATTAAATTTAAGAAAATTTGAAGAATATTCACTAGGAGTATTAGGAGTAAAGTGAAAGAATGAAAATATCTTTTACTTTGTTAGGGGTGATAGATGTTTTTGTAATAACATAATTTTTTTTAGAGTTTTTTGTAATTATAATAAAATCATAAATAAATAAATATGGGTCCTAATTCTAATTTAGATCAGCTATAACGTTGGTTTAGATTGATCCCCAAATCCATAGTAATATTTTATCAAGTTATCATTCAAAAAGAAAAATAAACTTGCATATATAATATATATATATATATATATTTTTTATCGTCCAAACAATAAAAGTCAATTTATGCATATTCTTCCAAATTTCATTGCAAAAAAATATATATATAAATTTGGATTTGATATTTGAATGACAATAATATAAAAGAATATGTGAAAGTTTATTTTATCTTTTAGATAACAACTCGCTAAAAAAAATTATTGTGAATTTGAGGGTCAATTTAAACTCGATGTATAGCTGTCGAAATTAGATTCAAAACCCACGTTTTTTAAAAAATAAAATTTCAAAAAGCTCATTATAAAATTATCATAATTATAATAATTTTACCATTATTTATTTGCAAAAATCTCCATCACTTGTAATAAGTAAAGAGATATTTTCATATTATTTTAAATTACATCAAATATAATATTCTCCCAGTATTCTTAATTTAAATCGTAAATATATATTCAAAGAAAATTTTATAATATATCTAATAAAAAAATATATTTTTTTTTTTTATTTTTTTAAAAATATAAATTATGAAAATTTTAAAGAGTTACGTATATTTTTTTTAAAAAAAAAAATGCAAAACACCGTCGATGGAATCGGGCATGGCCCGCATGGGTTTCATATGAGGGCCGAATATGGGGATTCCGAACTCGGGTTTTACAAGACCGACGCCGACAAGCAAAGGGCGAGAGCTCGCGCGCGATGGAGGCCGCCGAGCTCGGAGACGACGCGCCCGCCATTAGAGCTCTTGGAGCCCTCTTCAGGATAACCGAAGCCTATCTAAGGTGAAACAGATCGTATTCCTCTTTGCGCCGCCTTTTTCGTCTCGTCTCGGAAACCCTACCAAGTTCCCTTTTCGCCATTTTTTTTTCCATCAATATATTTTGGTTCTATGTGCTTATTGCTTTCCTCCTTCTGTTTCAGAGGTGATGCCTCGGTTGTTTGTCGTGATGAATCAGTAGAAGAGCCCGGTGTGAGTGTTTTCTTTGTGGAAATTTTCTTGGATTTTGATTAATTAAAACCATTTATGTCTGTTTGTTTTAATTTTCCTTGGACACTTGATTTATCTCTTTTTGTAGTAAATTGACGTTTAAATCTTTGCAGATTTCTTGCCCTAGTGTTGATGCCAACGCAAGCGTTGAACCTGCTGCAAATGGTAAAGCTTCTGCAATGCTCTTGTTTGTTTCAAGAAAGCTCCTTGATTTGTTCCTGATTTCTGCAAGTGTCGTTTTTTTTTTTTTTTTTTTTTTGCGGTGGCCTAGTTCTCTTCATTTTTGTTTCTCATATTTGTGTGATAGCTATTCTTTCATTATGATTGCTTCTGAATAAAAGATCACAGTGTTGTCACTGATCTGATCATTGCAGGGTACACTAATGTTGAAGATCTGGAATTAGCGCAAGAAATGGAGGCACTTGGACTTCCCATTGCCTTCATCACAACTAAGGAGGCAAGTGAAAAATTGAGAATTCTTTTTTGATATTTTGAAAAAACATACTTCTGAAGTCAAAGGTGCATCTTTTTTGTGATTCTGAATTAAGTATTGACTTGTGGCTTCCTTTGTTTGCAAACTTTCTGCTGCTTTTCAGAAGAGGAATTCTGCCACCGGAGGGAAAAGAAAAGGAACACGCACCAAATCTGTATCTGCTAATCAAGACAGTGAGAATTTTCCTGTGCTTTCTGGATCTGATGCATCACAAGATTTGGCTTCCTCAAATGCTCATCACATTAGCACAAACATCAGTCAATGCATTTTGACTAGCAAAGGCCATATCTATTTTGACATTGAAGAAATGCATGGTGGAGATGCTGTCTACTCAAACAGAGAGTTGATGACTGTAGCTGCTGCTCCCCTTGATGAAGTCGACAAAACCCAATCCTGTGTTGAAGTTGCTTGTCAGACCGTGAGTAGTAATATAGACAAAGAACTTAGAACGGATGTTTTTGAGTTAGTGGAGAATACTGAAACTCTGAAGCAACATATAGGTTTGAATGTTGAGGGTTTTCCTAAAACAACTCAGAAAGGGACTAGTGCAGGACCTTATCATGAGGATATGTCATCCAATATGGAGTGTGAGGATGGATGCTCTGAACTTTCCTCTATATCATGCAATAAAAGTTTTATGGAAAATGGTGATGACTCTCGAATTTTGCAGCCCTGTTCTACCTCCCTGCCTTGTAACTTGGATGATCACAGGTATCAAAATTGTCATGATAACTCTACGTGCTTTGAATTTGGTGACTGGAAAGTTTCTTGGGATGTTTTCTACTTGCGATATTACTTCTACAACTGCCAAACACAGGAATCAACTTGGGATCCTCCTGCAGACTTGGAGTACCTAGGTGCTTCTGACATCAGATCTTGTTCAAAACAAATGATTGATTTTGCAGCTGAAGATTATCCTAACTGTGGATATGTTTGCAATGCAATCCCAAATCAGGATGCATCAAGTGATATGATTGATAAACACCAAGAAACTTCATCTGAGATTGGAAATTTAGGTCAGCCACTTGAAGCTCTATCCAAGGTAGATATTATTCCTGTAGCTCCAGACTCTGCAGGCGATCATCTAGATGTAAACTGTAATGCTGAGAAAACTTGTGTTGAGCAGATTTCACCTTGCCGTGCGCATGTCCAAATTTGTGCAAAAGGTTATACCTATGTTCCATTCAATCTGGTTGACTGTCCTTCATATGATGATTGTGCTTTTAATATATGCCTGCTTAGTATTTAATGAGTGAACATTTATAGACTTAGGTTGGTACTAGGTTGGAGAAGCAATGTCAAGCAACTATTATTGGTTTTGTAACAGATGAAGTGGATGCCAGTGAATGCTTTTTATGCAAAGGAGAGGATGAGACTCAGGATGAGGTCTGGAATGTGCATGATATTTCTGTCCAAACTCCGACAGACAACAGGTAACTTTTCTACAGTCTTGAAGTCGATTTCTTTTCACCTCACTAACACTTTTACTCTATTGCAGTTTGACTGTTACGAATGAAGTTAGTTTTGAAGAATATTGTAGAGCTAGTTCTTTGGATTCATGCATTGCCTTTACAACTGATGAGGACAGTCATCACGAGATTGTTACAGTGAAAAAGAAAAGGAAATTAAGAAGGCGCCTATCTCGTAAGCAAATATCATAAAAAATGTTGGTTTTGCATCGTAAGCATTCCATAGAATGAATATAAACCTGAACTACAGGGATTGACTGCTTTATTTTTGGTTCCTGTTCTAATTTTTCTTTGTTCTTTACCTCAGCTGATATTTTAAGAGTTCAAAAGTGACCTTTTGTTTCTCAACAGCAACTGATATTAAACAACATTCTAGTCATCTTTGCAATCTCCTATCTTTTCTACTCCATAGAAATACGTAATATTCATATCATGGATTAGAAGAACATGCCATATAGTAAATTACCTTAACAATTGATTAATTAGATCAGTTCCAACCAATGCTTCCCCAATTCCTGATTTTCTGTTTGGTTTCCTTGGCATTTTATTCCACTTGTAATATACATCGAATTGTAAATCACATTAGCAAGACCTGTTTTCCTATGTCAAGCAATTCCTTGCAAAAGATAAAGATAAGATCCCCTGTTTAAATCTAAAAATATACAAGGTCTGAATGTGTCGCTTGTCTACTTTTTTAGATATTTTTGTGTCAGATACCTCATGATGCACAGACACTCCACAAATCGATTTATATCATAGTAAAACTGGTTTGTGTTGATCTAAAGCATTTGATGGAAGAACTAGCTCTGTCCATCCAGAGAAACTAGACATTTCATTTTTTGATAAAGTTTACTTATCATGTTGAGAATATGTACTGTATGGAACAAAACAGACTGTAACTTGAGCTGATGTGTAAAATTTTTGAAAATGGTGTAACATTCGATTCATCTAGGCCAATTGTAATGACATTCTAGGAGCAATTATTGTTTTGCCACTGTGCCAAACCATATAGAATCTGCTCAGTTAACGATATAAAGACTTGATCAACTGTGTTGGACTATATTTTTTGTTATAGGATACTACATATCAAGACACTCAAATGACTTCCTCATTTTATGATTTTTTCTCAAATGCTTATGATATTCATGCAATTGACATCTCTTGATTTTCTCCAGGGCTTAGTTTGGAGGAAGTTACAGGAGATCTCTCTACTAACATTATCAAATATTGGTACCAGAGGTACCTACTTTTTTCCCAATTTGATGACGGTATAAAGATGGATGAAGAAGGGTGGTTTTCTGTCACACCTGAATCTATTGCAAGGCATCATGCATCTCGCTGTTGTGCTGGCACTGTAATTGACTGTTTCGCTGGAGTTGGTGGGAATTCCATCCAATTTGCCATGAGGTGTGTCTCCTGTAACTCAATAATTGTTGTTCATTTCTTTTGCTATTATCTGCATATTATGCTTGTGTTTGGCTTTAGCTATTGACACCTGAAGTATGCTCGTGTAATTGTCTCTTAACACAGTTCATACCATTTTGATTATCTGCTATGAGGATAATTTGAGTTCTATTTCAAAATGGCTGAGTCATTTCCCTTTTCTTTTACAAGCAAATACTAATCCAAAAACAGATTTAACACTATTGATTGGTGCAATTTAATTTTGCTGATTGGCGGATTCATCCATAACCATCCATTTAACTTTGTCATGTTCTATTAAATTTATTTCAGGAGCAACCATGTTATTTCAATTGACATAGATTCACAAAGAATTGATTATGCACGGCACAATGCAGCTATTTATGGAGTTAGTGACAAGATAGACTTCATAAATGCTGATTTCTTCAAGATTGCGCGTCTTCTGAAGGTAAAGTGCTATTTTAAAACTATACATTGCTAAACTTGATGATCCCAAAGCTTCTGAGGGCAAGGTTCTCAATTGCATTTTGTTTGTTCACTCATTTAAGTTTAAATTCCTATTTTTGATGCAGGGAGATGTTGTCTTTATGTCACCTCCTTGGGGAGGACCTGACTACGCAAAAGTGCAGACTTATAACATTGAAACAATGCTTAGGCCTGATAAAGGGTTTAGTCTCAACTTCATTTCCTGTTATCAATCTGGCATTCCTGGTTATTGTTTTGCTTAATGAGTTCCTTACTGTATCAGGTCCTCCCTCTTTGACATTGCAAGGAGAATTGCATCCAAGGTAGTAATGTTCCTTCCACGAAATGTTGACCTAAATCAATTGGCAGAGATATCTCTGTCAAACACCCCTCCATGGACTCTTGAGGTATGTTTCCTGAATGATTTGTGGTTTCTGTGATGTTATCTGATCTAACGGGATGAATGGAGATTCCTATTTCTTGTTCATCAAATAGTACATCAGTTCGTTGGATATTCTGTACTGCATATTTACATTTTTGAAATGCTCAAAGGTTGAGGTCAACATGTAATTTGAGTAAAACCATCAGTTTTATTTTCCATTACTACCTGGGTGCAGATCTGTAAACATCATTCCCTGCTTCATGTGGATTGCAAACCAGAACCAGAAATGGACCAGTTATGGTATGGTCTAGCCAATTTAATTGGCTGACTGGTCAATCAGATTATTCTGCACCCATGATGTCTGTTATGATTTGAGGAAGATGTAATCATCAAACTGGGGGGACAAGACAATACTCACACCATAGAAAAAAAATTTATTGCCATTCTGATGCACAGTGTTCTCTTCGATGAATATCAAGATGTAAAGAAAACCTAAAAGATTTAACAGCATGCTTGCAAGAGAAGTTCTCGGAATCCAAGGGGTGAAGCTGATGAGTTGAATAGCCCTTGCATGATGGGCATATTTCAACTTGGCTTGCAGATACTGATGTTTTTGTCTTGTGTTAGATTTTTTTTGCTTGATCCTAATTCATTTGGTTATATGTGAAATTTGGAAGGTAAAACCTCATTTCTCGATTTGTTTGCCTTACAGGTTGAGAAGAATTATTTAAATGGGAAGCTGAAAGCTATTACTGCATATTTTGATAGAACTGCAGCTTAGAGAGTGCTAGTTTGATTTGCGTGGGCTTGTGAAGGTTCTATGTAACTATATGTTTTATGATGAGGTGCAAATACAAAGTTATGAGTGTAAAGAAAAACAAACAAAAAAAACAGTATGAATTTTTATTGTTTTCAATGCATAGCTCCTGTACATTATTCTCAGCTGGTGTCAATTTTGATTCAGGTCAGTGGATGTTGTTTATTTTTCTTGGCAAGCTGATTGGGTTTAAAGGGATTGGTTTTGCTCGTACAAACACAAAACAATTTTTTTTTTTTTTTTTTTTTTTAAAAAAAAAGGTTATTTCAGTTTTGGCAACTTAGTGCTGTCTGGTGGCCAGGTTGGCCCGGCCCAGGAAACTTGGGCTTGATCAGGGCGCCGCTCGTTAGGTTTGGGCATCAGGCTTAGGTAGCAAAAGCACTCGGGCCGCTGAAGCCTGTGCTCTGATTGCCCGTATAAATGGCGGGCTTGGGTCGGCTCCTTAGTTGTTTAAGCCGGCCTTGGGCTTGGCAGGTGCCGCAGCAACGAGGACGGCCGTGGGTCCCTATGCTCATTTTTTTAAGTGCAAGAAATATAGTTACGAATTTTTGATCAGAGAGCTAATTTGGATTGGGTGTCAGATTGGCAGTTGCTCGGTTTGATTTCTTTTGGTTAAATGCGGAATATCATCGAGAGACTCTTGATAATTTGAGAATGGCAGTCAAGAATATGAATAAATTTATACGTTGAGTTTGTGGATTGCGTGTCTTTGTAATTGCTTTTCGATCTTGATAATTTCTGATGGTATCAAGAATGTTGTTTAGGTAGAACTATAATTAAGAACTATTCTTCATGTATCAGTCTCATTCTTTCGCTTGATGTTTCGGTCGCCTTATTTGTGAAGCACTAGTTTTGGTTTGTGTCAGATGATTGGAAGTTACACTATCCTGTATCTTTTCTTTTTTGCTGA
Source organism: Trichopus zeylanicus subsp. travancoricus (assembly GCA_005019695.1). Taxonomy (NCBI): domain Eukaryota; kingdom Viridiplantae; phylum Streptophyta; class Magnoliopsida; order Dioscoreales; family Dioscoreaceae; genus Trichopus; species Trichopus zeylanicus. The sequence continues at coordinate 814,904 of RXID01021982.1, forward strand.
GGAAGTTGTCTCTCAGGGCATCTACATTTTTTATTTTCAGGTTATGTTGGACTCTATGGGTCCAGAGCAGTGTACTCATCATTCTGTCATCCCAGTAGAAGGCACATTCGGGTAAGATATCAAATCCTGAGAACAAAGTTCACAAAGATGTTTATTCATTTCTGATATCTGAAAGTCATAGATGAGAACTTGACTTCGAAAATTACCGTTGAGCTAGATCCTTTATCCTTCCTTTCCTGTGCAAATAGATATTTGGCACCCGAGTACTTCTTGCATGGGGTCGTCCACGAGAACACCGATTGCCTTTGGGCACTGTTTGATTTAAGATCAGAATTAAAATTAGTATTTTTCAGAATTATTTTTTTATCTTATAAAATAAATATTACTTATTTTACACCGTTATTAAATTAAATTATTATAAAGAATTAAATAGTTTTTCAATTATTATAAGATTATTTTTGATAAAAAAATTAATTTATAAAAGTGATTCATTAGTTTTGACCTTTTTGATTTCGAACTATACGGTGCTTTGGTGTCCTCCTCTTAGAGATTGTTACGGGAAGAAAACCTGTGGATACCTCCAAGCAGAGGTTGCTTTTGTGGGTAAGTTTAGAAACACATTCTCAAGACTGAACTCAGAAAAAAAAAAAAGCGCTCGTGAAATAACCAAAGAGAACAATGATGAATGATGTTGTACAGGGAAAGCCACTCATCCAACAAGGAAATGTCGCCCAACTAGCTCATCCAAATCTCGTAGGTAAATACGATAAGGATCAGCTGGAGCGAATAGTGCTCATTTCTTCCTATTGTATCAGACAATCATCGGTTTGGCCTCGCGATGGGTGAGGTGCGAGATATTTCTGAATGATTGATACTTCCTTACACGCTAGAAATGAAACAAAACTTGCATGAAATTGCAGGTACTAGAGCTTTTCCTAGAGCAGGAGGATGCAGGAATGCCAGAATGAGTTGGATGATTACACCCACGATGGCTACTTCGTTTCCTAGATGCAATGCTTAGAAGTTACACTGCAGTTTCCTTTTTTTACATGGTTTTCCATTTCTCTGGTCTCTCATCTTATTAGTTTTCTTTGTGGGCAGAGAAGTATTGTGTTCCAGTTTCTAATCCTTCTTGTCAAACTTGATTTTCATTTTAAATTATCGGTGCTGTGTCAGACATCTTCTTTGGTATTTGATTGTGAGATCACAAGAATCAGACATCTGAACCGTCAGACGTCTGATTCTTGTTGTCCAGATTGAAACTGTATAACAGCCTAGAATTAGTAATTAAACAAAAGCAACGAATGAAATAATTCCATAATTAGATCACAAAAGTTCCTAAAATACATAAATATTCAATCTTCCCAGCATTTTCGTAAAAAATCATCGAAAATTCTTCCCAAAAATCCCGGATATATAATTTTTCGTAAAAAAATGTCAAGAATAAATTTTTTCGGCATTTTAAACATATTAAAAAAAAATCCGGTAATCTTTTTCTGATATTTCTGGAGCACTGGAAAACATTTTTTAGCATTTTTTACACTTTTTGAAACATTTTGAAAAGGTCAAAAATACTCAAAAATGTTGTGCATGCTTTAGTGCAAATTTGCAATGATGGAAGGAAAAATGAGTTGGCACAGTAAGCCACCAACTGTTAATTTTGAAGTCCAGGGTTTCATCCCCTATTTCGTTATGTAGCAGACCTGAATGATGTAAAAAAAAAAACCTAATGCTAATATCACATCCAATAATTAGAGATAACAGATAACCTGTTATATTCCCTAGAAAACATTTAATGGGAGTTACCCAGATCGACAATGGTCAATACTGAAGTCAATGCAACCTAGATAGACAAGCATTTCCCATGCTTTTGGACAGTACCTCTAAACAAGAAGGCTCTCATAGAAAGAACGGATTACATGCACACATACATAGCATAAAAAAGTCATGCAACTTACTCATGGCCAATTGATGCAGCGGGAAGAGGGGGCACGAGGGGTCGGAGAAAGAGCACTGTCTTCTCTTGATGTAGAGGGAGAAAGCACGAAAGATAGGGAGAAGATCACCGTCTTCACTTGATGCAGCGGGAGGAAGGCATGAGGAATAGGGAGAAGATCACTGTCTTCTCACAATGATAGATCCGCTTGATGTAGCCGGAAGGGGCACAAGGGATAGGAAGAAGATCACCGTCTTCTCACCACGATAGATCCTTGAATCCATAAGGAAGATAAAAAAGGAACAAACCCAAAATAAGAGAATATTATTGATAGAAAAGTCTTCCCTTTTTTTTGATACAACCTTGGGCTGTATATATAGCCGTCTAATAATTTTAGAGTCCTACTTGGTGTAGACTAAAAATAGGAACTAAACTCTATTAAGAATTCTACTTAACATATCTTAAATAAAGATATATAAATCCTATTCCTTATTGGGTTAGGACTGTTATTGACTCGGACTGATAAATAAATCCTAATTTTGATCAATATAAAGTCTGAATTATCCAAAATAGTAAATAAGAGACTTGTAGGAATCGATCTCAGCTTTCCAACGGATAATTATTTGCTAAATTTGGATCAATATTTTAGGAGATATGACCTTTGGACTGTAGCTGTACGAATCTTGACGGATCCTAATTGGAGTTGAAATTCAACTTGGACTGGATCTCTAATTTTACTGTAAAAAAAGATGTAGCTGTCCTACATCACCAATGGAATAGATGAGCAGTACCCCCAGGAGCGCAAGCTTTGGTACTGAAATAATTTGCAATTATAGAGACCCAATTTCAGCCACAAATGGACCTGTTGCTTACTTTTGGTTCAATATATAGCATCAGACTGTCATCAACTGCATCCTTGGTTGAATTGCCTCAGGACTCAGGACTTGATCATCCACTAATTTTTTTTTCTCCAGTTTAGTTCTTAGGGTATTCAAAGACAATCCCTTCAGCCACATTGCTAGTTCGTGGAAGACCGAACAACTTATTAAGTCCCAAGGCCCCTGCCAGTACTGAGCTTTGCATTGATTACAACAGCAGTTTTCTCATCAACCTGGCCAGTTAGCTTGTCAATAACAGCAGGATGGACAGTGGCTATTTTGTCCTGTTCATCAAACACAGGACCACAGCCACCGCATCAATCAAATGCCATTTCATGTGCAAAAATCATAAATATTTACTTAATAAGAGGTTACCTTCAGTAGACCATGCTTTTGCAGGACAGCTGGCGCTGAGCAGATCCCACCTTATATCCTTCCTGCTAGCCTTTGTTCTTTTAGCAACTTCGTCAGAACCTTGGACTTTTGCAGTCTCTCTGACCTAGCAACTCCTCCCTGTCAATTTTTAATTCAACAGGATGGATACTAAAATCCAGAACTCTCAAATATTGTCATTATGCAAGACACTAACTTCTTGTTAGTTCCAAGGAAAACAGATACATCAGAAAGGCATCGAAAAGCCAATTTCCCATAATAGAGCAGGCAAAAGAACATGTTTTGCCTTTTCAAAAAACAACAATAACATAAAAAAAGTATTGCCCTGCCTTAAACAGAAAAGATGTTTGAATAACTTTCTGTAAAAGAAGAACCACCAGGAGGTTTTGAAACAAATTTTTGCATGGATAACTAGTCTCTTTTGCATGTGGGGTTAACCGCAATGAAAGATAAGGTCATTTTTGTCGAACATAACATCTAGATGACTCTCGTATAGACAACCATGGTCACTGACCACCTCTCAAGGAAAAGGAAATAAATCTACTAGATAACAAAATACAAATGAAAAATTTTTCGTGCAATTAACTTACTGGAAGAATTATCAAATCAAATGTTGTTTCAGAAACATCATCAATAGACTTTTCTGCAACAATTTTCATGGTCACTGAATATCTCTCAAGGAAAAGGAAATAATTCTACTGGATAACGAAACACAAATGAAAATAATTTTCATGCAACTAACTTACTGGAATAATTATCAAATCAAACGTTGTTTCACAAACTTCATCAATAGACTTGTCTGCAACAGTTTTTGTACTTTGAGATGCATGATTTGTATTGATTTTTCAACTGAAGCAACCACAATTTCCACCTTAGCCCGCCTTAATATATCTACCAACATTACCACTTCCATATCTTCAGAGCCATTTGCAATTGGAAAAAGAACCTGTTAAAAGCTTTGATAAAGTTAAGAATCAGTATCATATATTAGACTAAATACTCATACCAGTTACAATATATTACAGATCACAAGTGGAACTGTTTTTAATTTAGTGATTATACCAATGAACTTGGTCTGCAACATATTAGTTGGTAGAAGATGAAAAAACAAAAAATGGTAAAGAGTACATAACAGACACATCTTTTGTGATTCCATGTACTTCAGTTAAACAAGAAGATTCGATGACCCAACAACAGGCATTGCATCTCTACGAGGCATTATCTGGTAGTCACCTAAGACATACTCTACTGCACCATACTGGAGTCAAACTGCACAGAAGAAAATGATGCATATTCTATCCTATTTCACCCCCTATTACCAAATAACTATTATTGGAAGTATATGTTGCCAGCATAATTTTCAAAATACTCTTGAAACAGAACACCACTTACATGAGGTGTCTGATTGACAGACAAATCAGCTTGATCGATTTCATAGCCCTCGTCATTTTGCCTCAGCTGCATAGCAAGAGACAACAAGGAAGCCATTGGAAGTCAAAAGGACAGAGTTAATTCATACAGTAATGGTAATAAGCACATCTAACTTAGATTTCTCCAATCTAAGCTACAGGCAGCATCAAGGAAACAAAAAGATTCGTGGGTGGTAGCAGCATAACAGACAAACAAGAAATTTTGATTAAAAAAAGATGGCATGAGGACTGTATTATGAGTTGCCAACGATCCTCCAACTTCTTCTGCCACAGTATTGCCAAATAATTGCACAACAAATGACAAAGCAAATTCAAAGATTGTCCCAGGACGACAGCTTGTTGTTAGTTCTCCTGATACTTGGATATTTGAATCGACTGCACCGAATGTAGGAAGCTTGTCCTTGAAGGCTGGATGACCAATGGCATTCCAATGCACATAAAAAACCTCTAAGGATCAAAGACATTAAGCCTCTGATGATTTCTAAAATCTAAAAATAGATATTCTGGTATGTGGCATTGAATCATACATGCTTTCTCTTAAGAACACCCCAAGGCATAAAGTGCAACAGCTGGAGCAGCACATATAGCACCATATAATCTTTTCTCCTCTGCTTGCTTAATTGTGATTTTTCTGAGGGTTTCACAGTCCCTACGTCATGTAGAGCCAGGCATTCCACCCAACAGCTTACAATAATCAGATGACAATCAAAGACACATACCAACTCTTCAATCATTAATATAGCAAAATGATTTGAGTACATAAAAACAATCAAAACCATAGAAAAACACTTTGGTTCAGCAAGACTATTGGGATGTTTCACGTAGAAAAAGGAAAAGGAGCATATATACGCAACTACACTCGCATGAAAAAATATGCAAAGCACAAATGTTAAACGCATACAGCACTATTAGAGGTGTCGAGAAGAAAAGGATCCTTTAGAAGCAATTGCCTATCATGAAAGAATAAAAATTGCAAAATACACCAATTCCAAGCAACAGGATGATGATATCAAGGACTCGATAAGCAGGGCTAGACACCAAAAACAAATTAGGGTGGCCTGAGGCCTACTTCAAAAAATTGTTATCAAGTGGGTCCTGTGCATCTGGGATCATGCCTAGGCAAGCCTAACTGCCTAAGCCTGTCACAAGCAGTTACAGCCTTGAACCCTGGGTAATCATCATATAAAGAGAGAATCAATTTGAACCCACTCAAGCTCTAATTTCTGCAAATAGAATTTAATTCAAACAATCACATAATAAAACTCAGAATTGAGTTAAGGAGATTTTCTAATCAAAAGTCAATTTTGTCAGAATATTACAGCCAAGCCCTTTATTCCATAAGGACATTGTTTATGAAGTTTACCCCATAAGTAATTTAAATCTAAATACTTCTCAACCAAAATAATTTTCCAGATGCTCGTACCATATATGGATTACTAGGTGAGCATAAGTCCATGCAGATGAGAAGAAGCCATGGTATTTCATTACCAGATAAAAGAAAGAATTAAAATTGCAATAGGATAAAATAGAGTAGTCGTAAACATTTAAAACGGAATGTTATAATACATTTCGCGGTCTTCTTATAAGAGTTGATGTTTGTGTAACTATTTCTTAAAATAATTTGGTAGGAGATGTTTTGAGGTCGGAATGCATGCACTAACCGGAAGAGCCACAATATCGAACACCTCATTCGCGCATTCCTAAATGAGAGCATCCGCCACGAGCTTGGTTCTCGACGACACCAGGATCTGGAGCTCCGGCTCGGCGGAGCACGTCGATTATGATGACCGCCTCCACCTCCTCCGTCCCCAGCCCCACCGGCACCAAAACCTGCTAAAAAAAGAATGCGGAAAAGAAGAGAATTCTGGAGTTAGGGTTTCCCATGGAAAACGAATGGAAGGAGAAAGAGAGGAGAGTGGGCTAACCCTCTTCCTGGAACCCGGCGAGGAGGCGGGGGCGGAGACAGAGACGGAGGCCAGGGGGCTATTTTGCTTGGTCGCCGCGCGCACGGAGGTGGAGGATCGCGCGGGAAGCTCCCGCGGCCAGGGACGGAGCGCAAGGGCTGCCATTTCGGAGGTGGAGACGAAGGAGAATAAGCTAGCGGCTCATCAAGACCGCGAGAGTGAAGAGGCGGACAAGAGAGCCCTTCCATTTAGAATTTACGCAAGTTACAAGGGCCGCGCTAAAAAATTGATAACCAGGCCAATATATTCTCGCCACGTGACAGCCGCGGGTTGAGCAGCAGATTACTGGCGGCTTGCATATGTAGATTAACTTTGTTAATCCTGATCATCACGTTTGCGAAACAAATATTTGTCCACACTGATGTCTGATAATTTATTTAGAACCCATAACCCGACATGCAATATTCAAGATCTATCAATCTGATTTACAATCATAATCCACTATAATTACCAGCAACCCATTCGATTTTGGGTCATCCATAACATAACATGTACTCTTGCCCTGTGTTTGGTTATTAATCCCTTGCATTTATAAGCTACAATTTATCCGCATCAGGGGTGAGTAAAAAAAATCGAAACATCGGTATACCGAATTATACTGGTTAAGAATTATATTAAAAAACCGATTCTCAAAGTAAATCGGTATAATTCTGATTTTTAATTTTGATAAGACCAAAATTTGATTTCGATTCCGGTTTTATATTTTATAAAAAACCGGTTTACCAAAATGATACCGATTATTAAAAGAAAAATTTTATGTATAATATAAAATTTTAAAATATATATTTTTTATGTTATATATAATAATATATTTAAAATTATATTTTTTGAATAATTTGTATATTAGTGTATTTAAAATTAAATTTTTATAAAATTTTAATGTAAAATAAAATATTTTAAACTAAATAATTAAAAAAATTGGTATATCGATTTTAGAATGGATTTAAAACCGGTTTAGAATCGAAACAGAAAAATCGATTTTTAACTCAAATCGGTACAGTTTCGATTCTTGACTTTTTAAGAATCGAAATCTGATTTCGATTCTAAAATATGCAAAATCGGTATGATAAATGGATTTTACTCGCCCCTAATCCGCACATCAAAGAAAGTAACGAAAAACTGGAAAACAGAGCTAGGCAATGGCGCATATGACAGCCCATTACAGCACTGTCCATAAATATGAGAAACTGTACCACCAGATGCTGTTATAGTTTCCTTGGTGCAAATAATTCGAATTCCACAATATATCTTCAAAGATCTTGAGCATATTTTATTTGCATTGTTTCTCAAAAGAAAATTCTTCCACAGAGATAACTGCAAGAATGAACCATTGCAACAATAGATTAATGTACACACCAAGCAGGAGCATATATGGTAAAGCCAAACTGCCCCGTACCTGGTCACTTCTTCATGCAAGGAGGTAATGCAAAATCCTCCACCCTTCCAGGTCGCTGAAAGTGAATCAGATACTAGCAATAAAACTGATGCTAGCTTGGTAAGTTAAGGAAATCTAGGCTTTCAAACCCGTGCATGTGAGTAAAGGCTAACACTTCACAGTTCAAAGAAGCAGATTATACCACGCGCCAGCTAACTAGCAAGTGTTGCGTGATTATGACCAAAATGAGACCTCATAATGCAAATTCAGTCTCATGGCAATTTTAGAATTATGTTTTCAACTTTTAGAAACTTAACATCTATTTTTTATCATGTTGTTAGTGACATTATCTATGCTATTTTGGTCCATTATTATGAGAAAGGTTTCTCACAGTAGGTAGGTAGGCTGCAAGATTTTTGACTTGGCTTCCTTTCTTTAGTTTTCTCCTGATCACGAAGGACTGCATATGGTTCACCTGTACCGGAATCACGTATAAAAGCATGGTTCAGAATTTCGGCCGAAACGTTTGAGTTTCGGCCTGAATTGGTTTCGGTGTTCAGGTCTAGGGTTTTGCAAGTTCTTTCGAGTGAGCAACTTTGTTCCTTCCCCTCAAATGCCAATTTCCTTCTAAGCGAAGTAGCTGAGGGCGGTGGCAACGAAAATGTTCACGATCCTCTTCGTCGGACTTGAGGAAGGAAGGCTGAAGTCAGAGGTAGGAGGAATGGAAGGCTTCTTTGCTGCAAATGAAGATAAACTACCATCGGAAGTGCCCGCAGCGAATCTGGCCGGCGTGGAGGCACATACCGACGTGAGCTCCCTGACGTTCATTTTGCACAAAATGGTGCCTGACTTGCAGGTGCAGTACGATGGGAAATGGGTGGCGCAAAGTGCTTACCGGAGGCAATGATCGTGCACATCGGCGATATGGCGGAGATACTGAGGAACGGAACGTTCAAGAGCGTGCTACACTGGGGGCTGGTGAACAGAGAGAAGGTGCGGATCTAGTAGGTCGTGTTATGTGAGCCACATAAGGACAAGATCGTGCTCCGCCCGCTGCCGAAGCTGGTGATGGAGGAGGCGCCGGCGAGGTTCATGCGGTGCACGTTTGCACAGCACATCCAGCAGAAAGCTGTTCCAGAAGGCGCAGGAGGAGTTCATGGCTGGCAAATGAAGTAATTTGTGTGCTGCACTTCTTACAGCATTGATGCTTATTGTTTATGAAACAAATCCGAAATTACTAATGACCTTCTACAATATGATTAAAAAGTAATTGATTTTAGAAAATAATTAGGTGAGTAAAAAAAATTAGGTGAAAAGATATGTAAAGTCAAAAATGTGGTTAGCACTTTATATATTATATGGTTGAATAAGTTTTAATTGAGTTGTTATTAGGACCATAAATTTTAATTGAGTAGATATTATGATTATTGATATATTAAATTTATAATTTTACGTCTAAATATTTCAAATTTAACTGATAATAATAATGATAATAATAATAATGATAATAATTAATTATATTATATTATAATAAATAAATTATGTATATTTAAAATATATTTTAATGATAAGATAAAATGGCTCGTGTTACTTTTTTTTAGTTGTTTACTTTTTTCATATTATTTTCTCTTTATTTTTTATACGATAATATATAGAAAAATTAATTATACAAGTAATTAATTAACTATCAAAAAAATTTAAATTAATTAAAAATAATATTTAACATTATAGTAAAATTAGTTATAAATTCTTATAAAATTTTCTTAAATTTTTTTATAATTTTTAAAATTTTATCATAAATATAATTTAAAGTTAAAATATAATTAAAATATAATCAAAATTTAATCAATACATAATTAATAAAAAAATATTTTAACCGAAAGTGAATTAAAATGGTTTCAATCAAATTATTTAAAACGATCGAAATACATCCATTTGTCTAAACGTGGAAACCGTCTCTCGGAAATCGACAATTGGGTGAAAGTTGAACCACGCAAATGCCTCGAGATCAGCTCTCTCAGCTCCTCTTCTCCATCCCAATGGTGACTAAATAAACCAGCAATCCATCGAAGCAAAATCCCAACGGGCGGCGGAGGAGAATCTATCGCCGCCGGGCGCCGGATGCGACTGCGAGAGAAGAAGACAGGCCGATCCGTGACGCGAGGTAAGAGCGTCGGGAGCGCGAGCGTGATGCCCTCTACGCTTCCTCTTCTCCTTTCCCTTCCTCTTTCCTCGGCCGCTGGTCGAAACCCTAAGAGGAGACGCAAATACATGAGAAATAAACCGAGGATGTTGGTGTGCGTTTGTATGCTTAATCTGCAGGAGAGTGAGAGGTTTCAAGTGGGATTGAGATTGAGAGAGATCGTCTCGAGAGATTGAGAGGTAAGAGAGATCGAGGAGGAGAGGAAGTGTATTTCTTTGGGCGGGCAGTGAGGAAGAGTGAGATAGTTTGCGGTGTTTGGGTTGCTGTTTTGCCTACTTGAGAATCATGGCGACCAAGCTCGTGGTTAGTATTCACCATGTTTTATCTTTGTACTGTGAAAAATTTTCGAAATCGGTGTTTTTATGAGATTTGGGGGTTCGGTGCAGGTTTTGGGGATCCCTTGGGATATTGATACGGAAGGGCTGAGGCAGTACATGAGCAAGTTTGGGGATCTTGATGATTGCATCGTCATGAAGGTATGAGTCCTGTTCCTCTCTATATATAAATGTCGTGTGACTGGGTCGTCTCATGAATGTCTGTAATATTTATTTAAAAATACTATTTTTTTTGTGTGTCTGGAACTCCACTTGCAATTTTGCATTTGAGGGGACATGCATTCTGTGTTTCAGTTATGTTTAAATTTAGATGCTGAAGTTACCGAGGAAATATTAGACGAACAAAAATCAAATATGATGTGAACTTGTTTTTTCTAGGACTTTAGGATAAAAAAATAAGGAACATCCAACATAAGCTGAAGTATGCATATACCTGCAATGCAAATTCCACACCCAGCAAAACACCTTTTGTAGCTTTCCTTTCTTTTTATTACTATGATGTCCTAATTAAATACATGACAGTTATTCAATAGAACTCAGAAATGAACAAGTGCACGCTGACATTATTGTGGATGCAGTTTTCTGGTTGATATACTTTTTTTTTGTATGCAATTTGAAAGTATAATGGGCTTCATGTAATACTGAATTTCTGAAACAACAGGAAAGATCCACTGGTCGATCTCGTGGGTTTGGCTATGTGACATTCTTGTCAGCAGATGATGCAAAGGTAATTAGACCTGTTCTGTCTAATATTTCATTTGAAGGATTTGTCACTGCTCCAGAGCTTTGAATGGGTATGTGTCATGAATATGACCATGTGCTTTCCTTTTTGGGTACTCGTGCTGCCCTATGTGTTTGTTCTGCCATCTCCTCCTGTTGCTTATTGCCTTTGGCCTTAATTTTGGTAGCTGGATATTATTATAGGCAATTTTTTCAAAAGAAGCTTAAGTTAAATTTTATGCAATTTAATTCTGAATTGGGTTTCTCATCTCTTTTATTAAGTATTTGATGATTTAGCAACCTTGTGGAATTGCATAAATCTGTACAAATAAGTTTAAGTTAGAAAATGGGTCTTGGCGATGAATCTTATGAATCTCTTTCTATCATTAATCAATTCACTTCACCAACCTTAGGAATTCTTATGGGAAGTGGGGTTGCATGCAACCCCAAATTCTATGGAAGAAAATCCCAATGGATTATTTTCCTAAGTGTCCAAATAGGCCCTAAGAATATATGGACTACCACTTGTAGCTGTGACAACCATTGGTTATACAATGGTAAAGAAATATTTATCTGCTCAAGTCAACCAAAACAAGTGGTGTTCAATGGTAGGATTGGCAGTTACCTTGGGCTCATCATATTTTTTGGATAAAATTACTTTTTGCAGTTTTTCTGTGCCAATTTCTACTATTGATGCATAAATACACTTCCACATATACGTATACGTCTAAAAATAGTTATGCCAGATTGATTTTTATTGTCTAGGTCCCTATATCTAGTTAAGATACAAAGTAGTATTGCCCTTTGGCTTGAGATGAAAGGTTTGCTCCTTTCATCACTGCAACTGGACAACAGTTTTTTCATAAACTTAAAAAAAAGTCATTTTCATGCTTGGGTCTATGATATCTATTTCCTTAGTTAGACTGCTCATATACTTACCACCATCTTCATCTGCAGACCGCCCTTGAAAGTGAGCATGCTCTTGGAAATAGAACCCTTGAAGTAAAGATAGCCACCCCAAAGGTATATTGGAGTTATTGTAGTTTTTATTTTATACCATCTGGCATAAAAGTTCTTTTGTGGCATGCAAAAAAAAATGTACATGCTCATGCTGGTATGTCCAGGAAGAAATGAGGCAACCTCCAAAGAAGGCTACTCGCATTTTTGTAGCCAAAATACCACATTATGTTACAGAATTAATGTTCCGAGAGTAAGTCTTCTTATCTTATACTGTATTATTTTCTTTCTTTTTTTTTTTTGTCTAGGACCTTTTTCCTTCACATGAGAATTTTGAGAGATTTATGTAGTGAATTTGGTTTTGTTATTCTCCAGGTATTTTGAGACTTATGGGGAAATCACTGATCTGTACATGCCAAAGGTGATATATTTTTTTATTTCTACTTTTCTTGTTTTTTATTGTTGCCTTCTAACTTGTGCATGGAATCCCCAAATATTTGTAAGTGTTATTATTGCTTTCACTTGTGTGAGATATTCCAACGCATGAAATTCCCAATTATTGCTTTCACTGATTTCTATATGACCTTTGTATAGTATATTGCATAGTATTGCTTATGCCACTGCTTTTTTTGTCTGTGTCACTCATTCTTAATAGTTATTAATTTGAGGAACATGCAAATTTTCGATAACACTGCATCAGAAACTAAACCATCATTCTGAAGGTGGTCAAATGTATATACATATTGTGGCTTGCCTTGGAATGATCTCTTAGAATGATCCAATAAGCTTCAGAAGTGATTAGTTGTATTTCTGATCCTTGTTTGTAACACAACATATAATGCGGGATTTGCTCTCTTTGTGATAAGTTTCAATCTGATTTACCTGCAGCACTGGTATTTATTTCTAGTAAGCATGTCAACATGTTAATCTTATGTTAAACCATGTTGTATACTTGCAGGATCAAGGTTCAAAGGGGCATCGTGGGATTGGGTTCATCACTTTTGCTAGTGCAGGTGCAGACCATATTTCATTCCTTGCTAAGTCATTTATTTTCTCTGTGGTGTCCTTTGTCTAGCATTAACCATGCCAAATTGGTAATTCAATTGTTTTTACGAGTTATCTTTCAGTGTATTTGCATTGTGTTGATTATTATAGTGTTAATAGGTCTAAGGTTTATCTCTTTGCTTTGGAGCTTTAACAGGATCCAATATTTTTGTTTCTGCCTGAACGACTTGCACATTGACCCTTGTTAGTTTTACTAAGTGTTAGATTGGTTGTGCTCACTCGCAATATTCTTGTCTTAATTCTCATAATTAGAAAAACCTCTCACATCAACTAATGCGTTGGATGTGTCATTTGTGTAGAGTTTTTTATTTATAAATTCCTGAAATAGGGCTAATTGCGGATAACCCTGGGATTTTAGAAATCAACATGTAACCCTCTCCTTTTAAAATTTACTCAATCAACTGTTTCTGATATTTTTCAAATCTTTTTAGAATAGATGAAAGACATTTTTACACATTAAAACTTTTCACTTATGAATCACCAATAGCAATGCCAACTGTGTTAATTTTTTTTAAAAAAAATTTGGACCTACCAAGAAAATAAATTTAAAACCATAATCACATTTTTGGTTTTCACACATCATCCTTACCAAAATATCTTGCTAAAATAAAAAATAAATAGATAGGTGATCTACAACAAAAGCAAAATGGTCCATGACAATGGTTTATAGAAAAATGTTATTCAAAAAATAATGTTGAGGAAACACAAAGGGTAGAATATAGACAGTTTAAAGGAAGATGGGATGTATGTAATTATCTGTAAAGTAGAGGGCTATATGTAACTTTATCTATTTTCATGGGGTTATATGTAAGAAGTTAATTTAATGTATTATGCTTTTTAAGAAAATGATAGGGAGACACCTTGCATTGATAGATTGATGGCTCTTAAAAGTGGTTCCCTGATGTAGGACAACTACATCTTTTTATAGTAAAAGCAGAATTAAGTTCAAGTTGAATTCTAATTCCAATTAGGATTTGTCATAATTGGTACAGGTACAATCTGAAGGCTATATGTTATAGGATATTCATCGAAATTCAGCAAAGAACCATTTGTTGGAAAGCTGAGATTGATTTCTATAATTTCTTATTTACTATTTTGGATAATTTGGTATTTGTATTAGTTAAAATTAGGATTTATTTATGAGTCTGAGTCAATAATAATCCTAGCCCAATAAAAATAAAATTTAGATTGTTTTATTTATGATATGTTAATTAGAATTTTAAGTGGAATCTAAGTCTTATTTTAAGTTTATATTAATAGGATTTTAAGTTTATTAGAGGATTATATATATAGCCCAAGATTGTGACAGAGAGAAGAACTTTTTTATCAATAATATTATCTTACTTTGGGTTTGTTTTTTTCTATTTTTCTTGTGAATTCAAGGATTTATCGTGCTGAGAAGATTGTAATTTTTTTCTTATTCTTCGTGCTCTCTCCCGCTGCATCATTCCCCAATTACAAATTCTTTCCTTTAGTGGAAGGACAAAAATTTTAATAGACTATAAGGAAGAAGAAAGTGAGCTACTTGTGAAACTAGGATTTGACAATCATGTGCAAAAATTATGATCTTTGACTCAACCATAATCTGACCTGTAAGATTAGTATTTGTAACTTGGAAACTCTTGGACATTTTTTGGTTTTGATAGAGTATCTATACCTCCTTTTTAGTTTTTTGTTAGCTATAACATGCCAAATCAAACTTCGCCTTTGTCAACATTTCTATAGAATCTCTGAACATGAAAGGTAAATGGCTGTCTTTGAACTGTTCATAATTAGCCACAGATAGATATTTGTGTTTTTTCACTTCTAATTCATGCTTTTGGACTTTCTTCTGTTGCATTTGATCTATTCCATTGGTAGGCTGGTTGCTTGGTCATTATCATGTTTTTGGTCCATTACTTGTTTGTCATGTAGTTTCTGCATGTTAATTTTTTTTCTGTGTGTTAATATATATTCTGTTGCTTGTTAATTGAGCAGATTCTGTGGATACTTTGATGGGGGAAACTCATGAATTGGGTGGCTCTACAGTGGTTGTTGACCGGGCAACCCCAAAGGCAAATTTCCATACCTATTCTATTCTGATCATTCTAAACCATTGTCTATTCATTCAAATTATTTGCTGATGCAATGATGCAACAAATCCCTTTATATAGAACGTGGGATGCATGGTTGCCACAATTAGTAATTGATCACATTCATCATAAGTGCTTTGGTTGGCTTTCTGATACAGGAGGAGGAAATGAGATACCCAACCAGGATAGAAGCACAGGGTGGGTATGGTGCCTACAATGCTTACATTACAGCAGCAACACGTTATGCAGCCTTTGGTGCCCCTGCACTTTATGACCATCCTGGTTCTGCTTATGAAAGTGAGTGCTGTGCATTGCACTTGTTTATCATCATCCAGGCTTGCAATATTCATGAAACATAAAATTCTTCTCTTTCCTGATTTATTAGGGGGATATTTTGGACCCCCGCATGGAATGGGCAAAAAGATTTTTGTTGGCAGACTTCCACAGGAAGCAGGTTCTGATGATCTGCGACAGTACTTTGGAAGGTTTGGTCGTATAGTAGATGTATATGTTCCAAAGGTAAATGTACTTGCTTGAGTTGCTTATGCATTCTTTTGTTTTAGCTGTATGACTATTTTGACATTTCTATTTGGTTCAGGATCCTAAAAGGATTGGACACAGGGGCTTTGGGTTTGTTACCTTTGCTGAGGATGGTGTTGCAGATCGTGTATCACGAAGGACTCATGAAATTCTTGGACAGGAGGTACAGTGATTTTCACTGTGAAAGCAGTTAATGCAGCATCCTTGCTTTAAATATTTGGACACATATCTAGAATTTACTTGTTTCATTTGAATGGAAAATGGAGCTTTTTAATATGATAACTGTTGGTCAATTTTGGTCATCAATATTGTTAAATTTTGCTACTTCTTTTATATACTATTTGTTGTAGCTGTATTTATGGTATATGTGAACATTAGAGCTGAATAGCTGATATGTTTCTGATCCATGGTTTGCTCAACGATAATCGCATATCTGTTTGGTATTCATGGAATCATTCTGTTTGGGGTTATATGGTGACTTAGTAATTTTCTTTTTAAAAAATGCTAGAAATGTGTTAGATAACCAAATTTGGTTTCTCATTTTGCTTTCCAAAGCAGCTTGCATGAGCACTTGAAACTGCACGGGGATGGTAGTTTTATGGCTCATAATTGATGCTTCAGCTCAACTATCTATAGTTGTTTTTAACAAAATTGAATTTAGCGAAAGAAGAAAGGTAAATGTGAGAAGATATTATTGTACGCCTTTGCTTAGTCTTAATCCCGAAATAACAAGGTAAATTTGATGACACCAAGGCTGTCATTAGCAACATGAGTATGGATCACTTGTATTAGTATATTATTGAGGATTCTCACATGCATGTCATGAAAAACTAGAAGCATGTGGTTAATCTGAGTTTGTTGGAGGATCGTTAGTTGACTGCTTTAAAATGAGGGATACATGGTTGGTTGTACAAAACTATAATAATAAGAAAGGTTACTGTCAGTCCCATTTCAGCCTGCTAATATGTATATGGTATAACAAGGCAAAGATGTTTCACTGTATTGGAGACTATAACTAAATCACATTCTGAATATTTAGCAAAGCTAACTAAGCTTGTATGTAGGTATGTAGTGCTTGAGAGGGGTGATGCACTTGGAAGATCATGGAATATTGAAGATCAGATTTATGATTTTTCACTAAACCTTTTCTTTAATTTGTGACCTCGCTGAAAAAGACATTTTTTGTTTTACCGTTTTTGTTTGTTGATAACTTGGTTTGGTAAATTCACTGGATAATCTGAGTCCTCAGTCAATTACACTTCTTCTGTGCTCAAATATTAGGCTTTACTGCAGGTTGCAATAGACTCTGCGACGCCACTTGAGGATCCAAGTGCAGGTGGGAACTACATGCGTGCTGCAGATATGTATGGTGCTTATGTTGGTCCTATCCGTTCTTATGGCAGGATGTTTGGAGGCTTTAATTTTGATGAAGTAAGCATTCCGAGTTCTCCACATTGACAACCCTTTAATAAATGTTATCCAAATTCTTAGTGAAATTGATACAAAAGCTATGCCTTTTCTGAAGATTAGTATAATACTGGCATAGCCCACTGGACTGGAGCCTTCTAAAGAAAATGGTTGTGTACTCTGCTTGGATGAAGAATCTGAAATAGGATAATCTCAAACCTGATCCAATTAGAAAACATCCAAAATTTTTTATCTTGATCCCATTTCTACTTTCCACACCACTTGAATTGTTTAGAGATAACTCACATTTCTACTTTCTGGTTGTTCACTTCTTACCATTAGGCTACAAGTATATTATGATAATTTTTTCGTAGAGAACTCATATTATGTTAGTTGATTATTATTCCTTTCTTCTTCTTGCAGTATGGTTATGGTGCAAGTACAAGCAGCAGACCTTCTCGAATGGATTGGAGGTACAGACCATACTAGGCCTCTGGCTTTACTGCAAACTCTACCATTGGGGAAAAAAAAAGAAAAGAAAAAGCAGAAGAAGAAGACTTGCTGTGAACTTCCTGCAGTTTTCAAATTATTGGACTCAGTGTAGGCCACTAAAGTGGATGACTTCTAACTAGATATGCACTTAATTGACACTATATATATATATATATATATATATGTATGTTTGTATGCATGCTTGTATACGTATATGTCTGCTGTAGTATGGATCTGTATGAAATTAGTGGTGCCACCAAGGCTGGCAGTATTATCATATGTGTGGAGCCAAGTTTGAAACAGAGTTATTGTGCAATTGATTGGTGCAATGTCTGAGGTGAACAAAAATATTGCTCCTCTTGAGTCCTCAAGTGTCAATGTGAGTTTAGATGCTGCATCTGTAAGCAAAATCAAAATTTTGCCAACCGATGAGAGTTCTACATGCCAGTGTTTTATGGCTTGGGGTTGAATCAATCCTTTTACCTCGGAATCCATTTTCATTTTGTTGTTAAAGGATTGTTTAATTATCTGAAAAGTAAGTAAAAGTCTAGATAAATTATTTTCTTTATTTTTGATTTATTTTTAGAAATAGTCAAAAGTGATTCATTTTTACCGTTTAGTTGAATAGAAGTATATTTCGAAATATAATTATTAATACATAAAATATTTTTTATTTAAAAATTTTATAAATAATTTTTTTTAAAAAATATATTATTATTGTATGTGAAATTATTAATATTAGTGTAATTTAAAATATTATTAAACTTGTTTTCAAAAGTCATTTCAAAATAAAAAAAATACAAAAGTAAAATTTTAATTTATTTTTTTATTTTTGGATCAAAACTAGTCGAAGGTAGGCTAACTTAAAATGATAAGTCATTTTTAAATAACTAAATATTAAAAGTTGATAGAAGTAATTTTATCTTCAATTACTTTTTTTTTTTTTTCACTTTCTCGTGACCAAACAATCTCTTAATTCACATAATATTTAGTACAAAACACTTTGACATGAGAGTAATGGAATTGGGACACAAAATAAACTTATCTAAAAATATATCCACGAGTTTCAACCCATTTCTCTAAAATTAAACCATGAAACGCCCGATTTTAAAGATCAATACTTCTCCGAAAAAAATAATAATGAAACTCACGAACAAATATAAAAAGTCCTCGTACAACCGACATGCAAATTCCAAATTTATCCCACGTTACACCACGAAACAACATCTCGCATCATTTACGAGTTATATTTCCATTTATCTAAAAAAATTATATCTACAAAAAAAAAAAAAAACACGTGTCGATAAAAAAATTGGCGTTTGTGCGTAATTGTTATATATATATATATATTATATATTATATATAATTGTTATTAGTCCTAAACAAAAGGTATTAGGGCGGGCCTAACGCACATGGAAGAATGTTTTGCGATAGCTTGACATGATCATCTTGCGCCTTAATAAAAGCAGAAAAAAAAAAGGCAACGGTCAACCGTCCTTTTAAACCGGCCCATGTGCCTCGCGGGCAGCGCCATCCAACACACATGGTTTTGAATGCAACGAGAATGGCCCGGGGACGAAGGAACAGGGTTCATTGTATTTGTTCTACGCTACGAATAAAAGAATGCGTCCGAAATCAAATGCAAAGAGAGATGTGGTGGGGTAGGGTTCGGTGAAACAGAGAAATGGGCGCGGAAGACGACATGGGCGCGCTGTGTGTCGCGGATTATATTAGATTCATGGATTGGGTTGGTTGGTTGGGGGAATTTAGGGTTTGGCTCGGAAGACATCACATCGCATCCAAATCCTCACCAGATCCAACCTTCTGTGCTAGGTCCATTTTCTGTCCTATTGGCCAGGAGCGATGGATAGGGATCTTTATCTAAGGACGACTCATCCCCCAACAAGATCTAGGGTTTTGGACCTGAATTTTCAAAAAAAAATAAAAATAAAAAAAAAATTTATTGTCAAGTATTTGTGTAGGTCGTATCTTTGTGGATATTGGCATGGGAATACAAACCATTCAGCGATTTACTTTGCTTTAAATATAAAAGATATAAAATGGTTATTACAAGAGTTTTTTATTCCATCTCAATCGTTGATTTCAGTTCATTATATTATTATTAATTTATGTTTTCAGGGATGTATAGAAGTTTTAAAATTATAAATTTGAATGGGCATATGAGAAGGAAAATAATTTTTTTTAAGGGTATATACAAAAAAAAAAAAATCATTTCTTTCCAGAAATATATAAAAAAATTTGCAAATTAAACTTACATATGTAAATATGAAAGAAGCAAGATATTTCAAAAAAAAAAAAAAAAAAAAAAAAAAGAAAGATAGCCAATGGCCCAATTGGACTTGGATTGTGCCTGGAATAAGCCCAACCTGGTCCACATGGATCCTTCTGCACAACGGGAATCGTACACTGTGCCACTGAAATTGACCTACATACCAAATTTCGTACAATAATAATATATTTTTTTTGTTGGAGAAAATAATCCGTACAATAATTTTTTTCCTTTTTTACAGAAAAATATTCAGACAATAATGTCACGTGGGTCTGCTGATAACACCTGCTTAACCAACCCGATTAGGACAATGCATTTATACTTTAGACACGGGGAACAGAATTGATTAAGATCGCTAATTATATTAAATTAAAATCAGCAAGAGTCCAAATATATTAAATTAAAATCAGCAAGGGTCCATACATTGTATCAGTTAAGACTTGCTCACAGTTCTCGTCCTCTTCTTCTTCTTCTTCTTCTTCTCCATGTTTGACCCCATTGACATTGTCCTCTTAATAAAATCTGCCGACCTCGTCTTTCTATTATTGCCACCTCTAAATATAACACAAAGCCCACAACATCTTCTTTAATTTATCTTTTATTCCCATGCCTCGAGAGACATGTTCCGATCCTACCTCTACTGTGGAAGACAAGCGCCTTGTTGTTTCCTCGTAGGTGGTGGTGGTGGTGGTTGCGGCCTTGAATTGCAACATTTTCCAAAGAAGTTGTGAAACCAGCCGCTATACGTTATCTGCTGATTAATTTAATTGTCATTATAACTCTTGATCATTATTCAAGGCAAATTTTTCCAACAAAAACACCAATATAAGAGCATACCAAATAATGATCTATATATTAACTAATCCTAAAGAGATGAAGATGTATAGTAGGAAGAGCGAAACATTAGACAAGGCAAATGGAGGAGATGGTCCTAGAGGTTGAAGGTGTCAGAGTTGGTCTGCAAATCATGTATGAAGCATCTGGGTGGGTAGATGATAATGATGATGACGATAAGGGGCTAAGATTTCTACTATGTGGACCAGTATTCCTCTCCTCGTCTACTCATTCCTGGCTCCATTCATTCACCACATGATTCCCTTCAATGCCTCTCAGTCTTTGGATCAAAAAAAGATAATATTGTTTTTTTACTTCCCTTTATTAGTTCTCTAGCTTTTCTTTCTTGTGTCCCTCATTCCTCTTTTTATCGCCTCATCTCTTCTTTTGGTTCTTCTTGTATCGATGGTGTAGAATGAGTACAAATCTCATAGCACAGTAAATTTTTTTTTTTACTTTATAAAGAAAAAAATCTTACTGTCTAACTCCGGTCTAATGTTATCTTTTCATCGAAAGAACGGGTAACTCTGATAACATCGCACCATCTTGTTCTACTGCTAACAAAAACTAAAGCTGTGTTTGATTCCGGAAGAAACCCGGCGATGAAGGCCGGCATGTCGACGAGCATTCGGGTTAGAAACCCTAAAATGGCTCCACTATTATTTGTATACGAAAAACACATGGATTGAGTTAAGATTTAGATTAGATTTGTCTGACGTGGCGACGACCTTGCCACCACCCGCTACGTCACCCTCCCATGTGGTCAGAACTTCACGTGACAACGCCATTTAACCTATAGCCCGCTGATGACCTGGATCGTGTGAGTCTTCCACACGCATTACCGACCCTAGCAAAATTTTCTGCGTTGTGAGTTTGTTCAATGATTTGATTATATTTCCTTCTGTCTATATCTCACTTTTTGCTGATTGGGACGCTAATTCGCCATCTGATCTTGCTTGTTTGTGGTCCTCTTACTCAAATTTGGTATAACTTAATTTGTTATTAACACACAAACATCTATACGAGGATCTGAGATTAATTTTATTAATTTGAAGATTATTATAAACTAATGAGAAGCTAGCAATCTCAAAGTTGGAGAGGAGGAAGAGGGGCTTTTAATATTAATAATAATAATAATAATAATATATGAACAACATACAAATTCAAAGAAAACCTGAACACCGGCAAATAACACACAAGACATGTACTTCACTGGATCAAAACATCAAGTATCAACTGTGAACATTTCAGTTCACTCTCTCTTCACTAGAAAAACCACTCCGTTGATGATTTCAACCTACTACTGTTTCTACTACTACATCAAAATAAAAAGAAAAGAAAATCAAAATTCTCACTCAATTCATCATCTGAGTGTTGTTATTATTCATGAAGTCTTGATAAGCATAGCCCGCGCCCGGGAACCCCGCTCCGGCCGCAAAACCACCCATGCTCCGGCTAGCTTGGGCTCTCTCCAGCGACCGTACCTGTGTCTTCAAGAACTTGACGTAATGTATCGCCTCGTCCAGCATCGACGCCGTGTCCATCTTGGTGCCTCCGGGGACGAGCCGCTGCAGAATCCGAATTCGCTCGCTGATCCTCTCACGCCGATGCCTCGCCGCCACGCTCTGCGGGTCCCTGGATATCTTCACGTTCCTCCTCTTCGGCGGCTTCACTGACTCCGGATCAATGTGCACCGGCTGCATCACCGCAATCCTGAATATCATCTCCCGCATCGCTTCCATCGAAGCCTGCCTGTTCCCGCCCGACATGTCGCCCGCCGATACAATACTCGCGTTAGCGATGTCGGCATGGCTGAAGTTGCCGCAATGATCATGATAAAACCCCGCTGTAGGCATCGGCGCTGGGGTCGGGAATCCAAGCAAATGCGATGGCGGGGAGGCGGAGGCAGAAGCCGCATTGTGGAAGGGCGCCGGGGGCGGGGGCTCGCAGAAGTCGGCGAGCTTGTCTATATGAGACATCATGGCCATGAGGTCCATCTGGTTTTCTGCGGCGGTATTTAAGAAGTCCACATCCATTGGAGGGGAAGTGGGGGAGGAAGTCAAGGGAAGAAAAGCTGGTGGTGCAGAGGGATGGGGGAAGTGGGGGTGGACTCGGAGTTGTATCAGAGCAGTTTGCAGGGAAGAGGGATGGAGGAGCAAGAGGAGGGGTATCAAAAGCAAAGGGAATAATGAAACAAATCTTTCTATCTATTTGCCACTACGATGGCAATGGAATAGAGGATCTATCTATCCCTCTCTATATATATGTATATCATATGAATATGAATATGAATATGAATATCAATGAGAGAGAGAGAGAGTGGAGCGTGAGGTGGAGGATGGCATTTAATATGGATGAGAAATTTCTATACTGCTTCTGTCTTTGTTTTGTATTTTTTTAAACTTTTTTCTTTTTTACTGATGAGATGGAGTTAATTCTTAGCACGGTGATGGCTTCTGTTATCTTAAAAGTTGTCGGGCTTTGTTTGTAGGGAATCAAATCTAAGTCTTTCAATCTCTTTCTTTTCAATAATATGGATCCATGCAGCCTTTTTTCCACGATCTTTATTCATTAGATTGCTTTCCATAAAAGGAATGTCGATATTTATGTGCTATAATTTGATTAAGATTAATCAATTTGATGGTGTCATGTGTTAGGGTTTGGAATACTCAAGATGAATGAGAAACAATGTTGCTGCTCCGTCAATATGTCGTACGACTTTTAAAGCTTTAGACCATATTTGACATGCGAACAACGCATTTTCGTCTCAAATAAAATCAAATTAAAAGATAATTTTCTTTAGGTTTGATTATATTTTAGACAATGTTAATCCACTTGAAGCAACAATTGATCTTGAAATTAAACTAGCTTTTATGGTATGCAAACTTATCGTTATTAGGGTTTTGCTTGGCATTAGTGCTAAATACTAATACATGATCAAGCTTTTTTTTTTTTACCAAATTACCGCAAAGACGAACTATTAGGTCACAAACGGGATACGAAGAGCCGAAGAGCACGTGGCGCTTTATCACTGGCTGATGTTTTACGTGGGACCCACTCTGTGAAGCCATGTTACGGGTAGAGCAGAGGAGAAGTGGGCCCCTTAAGCACGTGACGAGGAGCCAGAGTGTGGGCTCCGCTAAATGAGGCGTATCAGCCGCAGAATGGGGATCGGACGGGCGAGGAGTGCCGACGCACGTGGCGGAGATCTGTCCGTTATCTCGGAAAAATGCGCGGACATTATTGTTGCATCTGATCCGATCATTTTTCTGACCTTTTCGTGGAGGCAACAGTGAGAGAGTAACAGTGCGGCTGGGCCTGTTCCTCAGGTTGTGTTTCCCCCTCCGCTCAGAAACCCCAGCTTAATTTTCTTTTTTCCTTTATTTATTTATTTTTAATTTATTTTCTTGCTAGTCCATCCTCATCTAATCTCGACTGCCTGCAACAGATGCACGCTTGCTATGGAGAAGTAGCCAAATCTTTCCAAATACGGATAGTGATATATCCTAGACTTGGGGATCTATGACTTGTTCTTGTTTCGAGCACTCTCTAATAAATCAAGAAGAGCAACAAATTGTTAATGGAGTTCATTTGAGGCATCCTTTTCATCATTGAGAACAAGAGACAAAGAGGGCATCGATTTGGAAGAGCTGTTTCTTCACTGTTCGGCCCCTCTGAAGTAATTTTAATGGGAGGTTGGTGAAGATAGAAGGCAAAGATCAGACGCGGAAGGGACTGTGCTGGTGCCTGTCTCTGCAGTTTGCAGACATGTCACAAGCTTCTGCTCCTGAAACATATGCAAATGGTTCTGTGTTTCTCTTTTCCCCTGTTTTTTGTGTCCTCCTCAGATCTTCTTTAAACTTAAAGTTTAGATTTCCTTTTAGCTACTGAATCATAAAAAACAGCTACTAGCGTTGCAAAATTATGATTGCCTAATTACATGAAATAAATGAAGTTAATTGACATAAATAACATTCATGTATTATGGACAAGCAATGTAATTTGGGTTGCTTTATGTCTTTTAACCCACATTTACCTACATAATTAACTCTTGCAATTGATCTTATTTCTAGTCACAATTGTGGTGGCGAGAACTCTATGCTTTCTTGCTCTAGCATCTTGGTTGCTAGGCATGTGGCTTTTGACTTCAGGAGTCCTTTTCATTTGCTTATGAACAAGATGGAAGAAGATTTTGTTTGGATTACACTTACCTATTTCAGTGACTATCTCTACCCCTATAAAGAATTAGAGGCCTCCTTGCTTAGTTTCGTCATTAATTAATCTTATGTTTAGTTAAGAAATTTACCTTTTCTGATTATGAGTAGCAACTCTCAAACTAATTAGAAGTCCTAGCCATCAAGTGTCTTCTCAGGACCACTAACATGTCACAATGCTCTTCTTTCTGCATGCATGCACACCCCTATTCACGTGCAAGGTGCAATAGCCACCAACTTAAAACTCTCAACTTTTTGGCAAGTAATCCTTGATAAATACCTAGCATTCATTGGATGCTTTGCATATAACTCCTGGAATTATATGATCGACATTGTTACAGGAGATATATCTGTGAAATAGCTAAAAATTCAAGGAGTTTTTCGCAAACCATTATCAACTTGATAAAATTTTGCAAATGAGAGCCAATTTCAGAGCAGATTCTGCAAACTAGTCAAAATAATCTCGAGGCAAAAGGTGACTATTGAGATACTTGTTTAGCAGTAAACCTTTCTGCCCGAAAGCAACATCATGCAGGGATCCATCTGCAACAAACGGATTCACAGGAAAAAAATTGGAAAGTCAGGTGAAGAAGCATCCAGAGTCAGTAAATGGTTCAAATCCAAAGGGGAGAGAGCAGAACCAAACCAATTCAGAGACGATGAAGGGAAGCATCACTTTCTTTTCCCTGCCAAATAATAAATAAATCAAGCCCAGGAACATGGCATGCCAAAAGCGACAGTGCAGAGAGCTTGGATTGGATACTTGACTTCTTTCTCTTTTTTTGCTTTCCTTTCCTTTACCTTTCTTTACTCTTTTATCACCTCACACCTTATCCTTTCTTTCCACCCATTATTATAAAAATCACAAGATAGATGCCAAAAAAAAAAAGAAAAATAAAAGGGCTTTGCTACAAATATGTACATACATAATAATTACAAATCAGAAAGATTAAAAAAAATTTCTTAAAAATTTCTGAAATTTAAAATCAACCATAAAATAATTAACTTTATAAAAAAAATATAAATTTATCACTATTTATAAATATTTTACCTAATGCATAAATATTTTATTTCATATATAATGTACGAGATAAAATATTTATAAATAATAATAAACTCACATTCTTATTTCCGAAATTTAACTGTTTTAGAGATTGATTTTGAATTTTAAAAATATTAGAAATTAATAAGAAATTTTAAAAAATTTTAGAAAATTTTAAGTAATTTTTTCTAAAAATTAAGGAATAATGCGAGATCAATTTCTTTGCCTTGAAACTTGAAGCAAATGAAAAATAAAATGAAGAGGCTTCAGTATTGATAGTAGGGCCCCAGCCTTCGGCTCCAGAGGTCATTAATGAAGGCATTGCTTGCTTGTTGTGTTAAAAGCAGACTCGCAAAAAAAAAGAAAAAAAAATCTTTTACCAGAAGCCATGGACGAAAGTTGCCAAAGTGAAAGGGGCTCTTCTTTTGTGTTGCTTGCCTCATAATATTTGTGTCATTTATAACACTGCCAATGAAGTACACTGGTTGGCTTTTTAAGGTTTCCGTTGCTGAAACTTTTCACGGCCGAGTCCTGTGCTTACATGTTAAATTTGCTCTATTTCGATGTCTGAATTCAGACTGCAATTCAACCATTCATGCCAAATGATGAAGATACAGATAGAAGAGATAATATAATGAAGAAGAGACTAACATTAATGATAGAGTAAGGAAGCAGAACTCAAATGTCTTTGAGACCCAGATGTCACAGACCTAATCATACCCTCAAACTAATGTCATGTGCAGCAATTACAAGATCCAGTATGTATTGGAAACATCTTAGCAAGGACAAAAAGAGCGGTTGCTTGATCATGCCAACATTCCACTCTTCATCTTATGTAGCTTTAGATTCTCAGAATGACAAGGATAAACACCTTTCAGATACAATTGAAGACATATGATGAGTTATCACAGCTAAATTATACTGATTTCTTGTGCATCTTGTCATTTTAACAAATGGAGTTCAACTACAAGCATAAAGATGCTATGCAAATCTTTGTCTGATTAAGTAGTTCTACAATGGAATTACAGCCCTCAGATAGATGCAAGACTTATCTGCAGGAATAGAGGGAGAACTTCAGAATATGTGAAACTGAGAACCATCATCCAAATAAGGTATTTGGTGAGATAAACCTGTCTTGGCAAAAAAGTTGAAGAAGTGAAACTTGCGTTCAAATGATGAGATATGTTTTTGTTCACCCTGCAAACAAAATTTCGACAGGACAATGAAATGAATTTGAAACTTGTAGATAACACATTAAAATGCAATGTACCTTCTTCTTTCAAAATGAGTTAATATGACTTCGCTCCAGCATTGCCAAGGTTGCAGTTGACTATACTGCTTGAAAGAACTTGTTTGATATGAACAGATAGGTCAAGTGTATGTATCATTAGACTTGGAAACTGAACTTATAGATTAGGAAAATAAATGGAAGACACATAACATACTGGAAAACAACATACTTTCGCCACAGGGTCATGTTGTGAACACATGTCAGCTGTTGCTTTTAACAAAATATCGCGCATGAGGTTGCAGCTGGATGTGCAGCTTGGAACTATACGTGTATGTGGACAATATAATGAAATACTCTGCATAAGCATAAGCTGAATGTTGTCACGCCCCAAAATCGAAACTGGTAGGTTCTTGGATATATATGACAATGCCTCACAGTTGCGAGACTGAAATCCCATCAATATGAAAGGTTACAATCTTAACTGAGTCTAAACACATAATAATCACAAACCTGAACGTATAATTTACATTAAGAAACCTGCACTCAATAAAAATAATATATCTCTTGCAAATGACTCTTTTATGAAGTCCATTGAAATACAAGGCAATCCAAAATTTCATAACTAACAATATATATTAATACTCATAATGAAAATTTTCTAACAGTTCACTAAGATTCCTTATAACATAAAGTTAAGATTCACATCCAAATTCAAAAAGTCATGAATTCATAAATAGGCCAGCTTGATATACATCTTATATGCTAAAACACATGAAGGTAGAATATGACAGAGATCATCTATATATATGTATCGCAAAATTTATATATAAAATCAATATCAAATTCTCATAAAGCGACAAAACTAGTACTTTTGTCAATATTATAATATAGGGCAAAATAACATGACTGAAGTTTCCTACGTGAAATTGAACATGCACAAAGATCATGATTTGAACTAGAATTTGAATCACAGAGGATACCCTAGAGGGTGTTACATTGCTATTCTAATCTCTGTGAATGACCGTGAAATCGATTTCTTAAAATACAAATATATATTGATATGACTACTATTAATCTAAATAGTTAAAAACATATTAGAAACAAAAATGAGATCACACAATTAAAATTGATAAATCATAGAAATTACTATGCCTTTGCAAGTAGAGAATCCTCGTCAAGAACATATGTATGACTTTTCAAATGCAATAGAAATATATGCAAATACACATCTTATAATATATCAAAATCCAAATATATGATTTTCTTATTTTTAAGCTATGCAATCACTTACAAATCACAACTCATAGGATAATATAACATCATATTAGAAAACATGGAGAAATTATTTTAAACAAATATAATATGAACAAACATCGTATTTATCAAATGAAATAGTATATATTTTTTAATATTATTGGGAGTCATCTATTTACTTAGCTAACTAAAAAATCACATCAAATAGAAAGGGTAATTCAAGCCTCTTCATTGAATTTACAACATGAAATAACCAGTTTCATAATTTAATTTACTTCCAACAATAGCCTTGAAATAAAATCTAGAACATGAATATTTGAGCTTAAAATCTCAACCAAAAGTTACATTGTGTTCACAATTAGAGACTACATTAAATTGAATCCAAGGCTCAGAAATATCCTAGGCTCACACATGTCAAATATTCATGAATAAATCTGATATCGAATCCATTTTATTTTCCAATCGAAAATACAAACTGAGAATACAATATTTTAAAACTCTAGAACTAATATCTTTTCTTGATCCATCTCTTATTTCTAATTGCAATGATTTGTAGGGACAATTCAATTAGGAATCAAAATAGATTTTAAGTAGTAACTAAACTTGATTAGGAACCCAAAAATAAATGAAATGCAACGACACTTATAAAATTAGACATTTCTAAACTTCAAATATAAAACTCAAATATTCTCTAAGCCTCCAAAATAAATTATAAAATTGGAGTTAAAACCTGAACATTTGTAAACTTCCAAAACATGTTCAAAATTGAACTGAGTTTGAATATTTTTAAGCTTCCAAAATAAATTCAAAATTGAATTGAATCTAAATATTTTTAAACTTCCAAACTAATTCAAACTAAATCTGATTAGAACTGAGCATTCCCTTAACTTTTAAATAGATCACAAAACTAAAATTAAAACCTAAATATTACTAAACTTCAGAACTAAAATCTAAACATTTTTGGCTTCAAAACAGTTTTAAAAACTTCATTTGATAAAAAACGAAAGATGTAAAAATAAGTTTGAAGACATTAGAACAAGGACATGTAGTGTAGAATAAGTTTGAAAAAAATGACTGCGCCGTTAGAATAAAAGATTCAAAAAACCACAATTTCTAAAAATAAAATCAGAACCCAAAATATCATAAGAACTTCTCCAATTAATAAATCAACATTCAGAGAGCAACATGCTCTTGTTCCTCTTCTTGATCACTAGGAAGAAGAAAAAGAGAGGATTCAAGAGAATTCACTTCTCTTGCCTTTGCTCCTGCTTCTCATCTAGATATTTAAAAAATTTTGCAGAAAACCTTTTAACTCATAGATTTTATAATATATTCTTTCATTGCACAAAAAAGGTCCGATCGGACAGCTGGTTATTACACCAATTTATTACATAAAAAATCTCCGGTTTAAACCTCAGCCAGGCACAATTTGAATAATTTTTTTCCTCTTCTATTTTGTTTTATTCTTCTGTGCTGGTTTTGTTATTTTCTGATTCTCACGAATATATAGGCATGCACAGCCTGTTAGAACACCAGCATTCTCAACCATTCACATCTAAAACGAAATCCATGTTCATGACCATAAGAAGCCTTCAGTTTGCAAGGCTCAAACTGGAAATTGTTTTCGACCTTTTCCATTCAATGAATACAATACAGATTACAAAAGAAGATAAACAAAACTTTCATCAGAAGATCAGGATAGAAAATAGCAACAGAAATGATGCATGCAGCAGTATTCATAGTTGAATTATCAGGATGTTTTTGACAAAAATAAGCTTCTAGATTATAGAAGAGCTACCATACTTCTCATGAAACACAAAACCACAAGACATGATAGACCATAATCATCAAATCCTATCACAAGTATTGAGAAATCATTGTAAAGTAAAAGCTCAGCTATTGAACCAGAGGCAGTTGTAGTAATAATAACTCTTCAAGCTTGCTTCTCTTGAATCTGAAGCATTGTACCGACCGGTTGGATCATTAGTATAAAAATCTTTCTGAAGGCACCAAAAGCTTTTCTCCAATAATCTAGAATCATAAGTTCACAATGCTTTCTCGTTATGTTAATACCAAAATTATTTTAACCCTTCTGGGAGCCACTATAACTTCCTGAGACAACTCCAACTGATACAAACAACAATATGCAGTAATCAATACTGCTGTTCAGAAAATAAAAAATAAAACAAACCTCCTGATCATCCATAAACAAACAGGAATACAAAAAGATGGCAAAATTGGGAGACAAATGGCAGATGATGATCACTGTATAATGGCATTATGACCCAAAACACATTCCAAAACAGACATTCCTGTCTACATGCTGATTTTGCATCTTAACTCAAGTACTTTATCCTTTATTGTGATATAAATGCCTTTGAAGGATTTTCTAATCCAAGCTAACAAACTTCCAATTACCTTCCCATGAACCTAACACAGTAACACCTAACAAAGACCCTTAAAACTCCTTTAGTAGCTCTCAAAAGCAAAATAGGTAGAGAATATGCATTTCAAGACCATCCAGAACATCAGCAATCCATTAACACCACAATTCAACTTATGGCATAATTAACCTCCCAAAACATAAAGATTGAAAAATTTGAACACGGACAGCATCCATTTTCATCTTATCACAAAAATGATGCACTCATAGGATTAACTGCTGTGATGTATGCCAGTTTTCTGCAGAAACCAAACTTATAGTACCTTGTCTTTTCAGAACATTTTGCCTCCGTAGAAAATATTATATGTAGTCTCAGCAGGGTCATCAGGTTCCTAGCTTGTCACAAGCCCCTCATCACTGTGAGCAATTCTATCAATTGGCTCTTTCTAGGTAAACAGAACAACCCAAGTACAGGAATTAAAAAGCCAGTACTCATGAGTCATTGCCATTTGTCACAGCACCCACTAAAATCTAGAATTCAGAACCAAGTTAATTGCGTATGTTAAATACACAACCCCAACCACATTGAGAATCGTTTTGGCAGTCACTAATAACTAAACAAAAAACAACTACACATGTTGCATTAGGCAAAAAACCAAAAAAGGATCTACAAATGTAGTTTACAAGGACGAGACACTTATCATCCATGGGTGGCACAACAGATATTGTATCACAGGAGGAACATGATTGGACCTTCAAAAACCTTGACAAATGCATTTCTCTGGGTAGCTAGGGTTCACTTTCTGAGCTCTTAGCATGCAGATTAAAGCACGTGCACATATCTTTCAAAGCATCAGCTTCACTTCCATATTCTTTGAACTTGTACTCCTCCAATTTGAAGGACGATGGCACCTTCCCTTCACTGTAGCAACTATTGCATAAGCTGAAACTATGCTTTGTCTCCTTGAACCGAGAACCTATAATTGGATACCGACATATTGAACAGGTATGACTGCCATGCCTTACCCGGTCACCAGCTTCAAGTTTCACAAGAGTAGATAATATACCAAAACCCCAATCTGGATCATCAAACATCTCTATAAACTCAGCATATGAGATAATCGAATTATCAGTTTCTCCATGCACTTCATCACTGACATTATGGGAAGGAATATAAGCTGCTCTTAACAGCTTAATGTATGTTTGAGCATCGCTTCTTTTGATCTGTGCTCTGCCATCATTGGTAGGCCTCCACAATAATGCATCAAACACTACTCTCTTGCGCCTGTCAGTAGAACCAGAGCAGATGGGAGCAAGAACTGCAAAGACCATGCCAAGATCCACTCGGCCGGAACCAGAGGCATCTAGGACAGAGAGAACCCTCTCATTAATTGCTTTCATGGCTCCTTGAAATGCCTCAGGTTTGAGAAACTTCAGCATCCTCCGAAGAATCACTTCCAAGGCTGCCTTGCGTATTGATTTCTCAGGGACACCATTGCCAGAATAAGATATAGGGACATCAGTCTCATTCATTTCCTTCTTCAAGGCCTCCACGTCACAGCGACTCAACCTAGTGAGCCTCTGGAAAGCCCTAATCTCCAGAGCATACGCCAAGTCCTGTCTCAGAGTGGTTTTCCTCCCCACTCTCTTGAATTTTGAGAGCTCAACAACAACAAAATCCTCCTCTCCATCACCACTGCCCCCTTTACCTGACTTCTTCTTCTTCTTCTTCTGAACCATCTTCAGATGGGCAATGGCATCATATACCTCCACCCTCCTCGTCATTTTGAATGCCTCCTTAAGCGCTTTCTTTGCCTCCTCAGATTCCCTGGCCCCTAACAAGGCCACGGCTTTATTAAGCTGTGCCCGCCAGTGGTTTGGCCGCACTGCCAAAACCCTAGTATACATCTCTGATGCCCTTTGGAACCGACCAGCATCCATAAAAAGCCCTCCCAAGTTATACAACGCATCCACGTGCCCAGGCTTCAGATCAATCGCCTTTTGGAACTCCTGAATCGCCCTGTCGTCCTCCCCCATGGCGTGCAATGCCGATCCTAAATCACAATGTGCATCTGCATAGTCAGGCCTCAAAAAGATCGCTTCTTGCAAGGCTTTCTCGGCAGCCCTGTACTCGCCAACTCCAAAAAGCGCACTTCCCAGAAGCTTCAAAGCGCGGAAATGAGTTGAGCAAAGAATGGCAGCTTCCCGGTAATGCTCACAAGCGCCGAGAACCATACCTTCCCCCTCCATTGAAATACCCAGATTGACATGAATTTGCGGAAGAAGGTATGCCCACTGGTTTCCGCTCGCCTCCGCAGCCTCCAATGCCAGCAAGAACTCCTCTTTGGCCTCTGGGTGCTTTCCAAGAGCATAGAGAGCATTGCCGGCGCGGAAATGGGGGCGAACATCAGTAGGCTGGAGCTCGCACGCACGCTTAAAGCTGTTAAGGGATTCACGAAAGAGCTGGTGCTCGTACAGTCCCCGGCCGATGGCCATGTGCCCGTCAAAAGCCTCCTCTCGCGCCCGCGCCCCATCGGCTCGGGCCCTCAGGGCGGTGAGCTCGCGGACGAAAGCCGCAAAGTCGGGGCTGGTCTCGTCCCAGAGGATCCGTCGATCCGCCGGGTCCGTCGGGCCAATCTCGCGGGACCATCCGGCGTCGGAATACGAATCGAAATTATTGTTGTTGTTGTCCCCGGCAGTGCCCTTGATTTCTTTGGAGCGCAGCCGCTTGATGAGGATCTCGAGGTCGTCGATGAGGGACCAGGTCGAGTCGAAGGCGATGCCGTGGTTGGGCGAGGCCGCCCAGGCAGCGGAGGATTTGGGCGCCGCCGCCTGGGGCTCGGCCGTAGGGGCGGTGGGGGTGGACGAAGGAGGGAGCTGGAGGCCGAGGGCGTCGAAGTCCCGGTCGACGTCGCCGGCGCCGTCGTCGTAGGTGCGTAGCAGACCGTCGAGGGAGAGGCCGCGGTCCGACGGAAGGATGAAGTCGGAGTAGGTGCGAAAAACCTCGTCGAGGATGGCGGAGATCTGATCGTCGCTAAACTTGACGCGGGGGTTGACGGCGACCACCAGGGCCGCCATCTCAGTCCGGTCGAGGCCGCCGTCGCCGTTGACGTCGAAGCGCTCGAAGATCCGTCGCACCTTCTCCGCCCTCACCTCCCTCGATGCCGACGACGCCATCTCCGCCGCGAGAGATTCTCCGGCGAGGCTCAAACCCTAACCCCAATAAAAATCGATCCCGTTCTCTCTCCTCCTCGCCCCCTCTATAATTTTCCTCTTTTTTCTTTTTTTTTTCTCTGTTTTATTTATCTGGATCCAGGGCAAGGAAGAGAGGAAGTGGGTTGCTTTGTTGGCAGCTGAGAGATAATGAATCGTATCGCGACCCATATATTGACACCAAAGCGGACCATTCTTGCATATATCCAGCGGTGGGGCCCGCGACATTTAGTTTGTCTTGTGTTGGTAAGATAATTGGTGCGATTACGTGGCCGATTGAACTGCAGGCTTGTTGATCGTCCAATTGGTAATGGACACGTGCCGGGAGAAAAATAGGATGTCGCCTTTTGAGGTGAGCAGGTTTGGAGAGGACACAGTTGTTCGAGAGGATATGGGCTGGCTGTTGGACTAAATGGAAATGGAAGTAAAGAGACCCTGAAAGTGATGCTGGTAGATACGAATAACGAATGTGTTTTGGCATAAAATGGACGGTAGGTAGGTTGTCTGGGTTGCTTTTTGGGTTTCTAATTTGTTTACGAAAGGGAAGGTCACAGTTCCGGGCTGGCGCGGAGGAATCACTATCAGCAGGAGTGGTGGGTCCCATTTAACGCATGGGACCGGAAGAGAATCCACCGTGCTTGAGCCGGAACTGGACCGGGACGATTCGAGAATTTGGGCCGTCGATTCGGGTCAGAGAATGGGGAAGGACCGGAATTGGACCGAACCGGTGGATATTTGACAGTTTGACTTGCGTATTGGGTTGTGTATTCTGCCAGTATCTTGTATTCGCGATCTTATGAAACCACTGCTCAGAATTGTATTTCCACAATGTTCCGGATCGAATCAATATTTGTATTGTATAATCCTATTTTATCTAAAAAAAAACAGAAATTTGGATATCTGAATTGGATCGCATAGGCTTAACAAGGCAATCAAAAAGCATATATTTTGCAGTTGCTAAACAAAGAAAATTGTTCATATTATTCAATTTTTTCTTCCTTCTCTCTTTTCTTTCCCTTTTTCTTTCTTTTTCTTCTGCATTCTTTCTGATAATAAAAATATCTTCAAACTTGCGACTTCATATCCACCACCTGAAAGGACATCAAAGACGCAGATAAATAATAATTACGTAGAATCACACAGGAAGAGTAACATCAAACCCGGTGATCAAGAAAAGAGTAATCAAACCCTGTCACATAATCAATTTTACAAGTGAAAAAACAGAGAAGCACGAGAGAATGATGTTCGTTTCTTCGAGATGATAGAACCAAGTCGAAAAGTTCTGACTCGGAAGATTTCCTTTCAGAGTGCATGAAAGCAAAGATAAGTCGATACCTGTTCATCATTGAATAAGAATGAAAGAAACTAGCTATAAATCATTAGAACAGTAGAAAATATCAGAATCTGAAACCAAACTTCTTGTAGAAATTCTAATCCTTATTCATAAATTGACGTGTTTTCTCCTTTTCACACGACAAGAACTACACCATATGCATGGACTTCTTTTGAGACCTACTCTGATCGACCACAAGATGAATGAGGAAACATTTTTCTTTAAGAGTCTATTGTCAAAGGCAGCTTCCCTGGTCGATCTTCACTCTGCCACCCATTGTAGTTTCCTCTTCTGAATTATTATGATATGGGCTTCCGTATCGCATGCCACCATCTCTTGGTCTTCTCTTTTGAGGAGCTACGATCTTGATTACAAAACTTCAGCGACCAAAAGAATGAATTGCAAAAGTTAACTCTCAAGAGATATGATGGAAAATCCTCCTGCCAAAATTCATTGATTGTTGTAATATTTTCGACCCAACACGATATTGTTCCGGGTGTTTGCGGTTTGTAGCTCATTTGATTTTAGAGTTTTATTTTTCTCAGCTGTTTGCGAAAAGATTTTATTATTGGATCTACAATAATCATCATATTTAGTCCAGTCTCAACTTCGACATTTCATCGATATGAGATTAAAAACAATTTTTGTTAGTTACAGACTCACTGTGTGTCTATTGGCTATCGGTCCATCCGGCCTTACAATCTCCTCCTCTCAATGGCTTAGCATTCTTGCTGAGTTAGCCTACATCGATAAATAAGTACGGAGTGACTCTGATACTACTATACGACGTTTTCAATCCAGTACGATATTATCTCTGTGCGTCTGTAGCTCACAGCCCATCTGACATCATGGTTTTATTTTTCCCAGCTTTTCAGAAGAAAACCTTATTGTTGGATCTACGATAATTATCATATTTAATCTAATCTCAATTCTGATATTTTATCGATGTGAGATTAAAAATAACTACAATTAATTACAGGGTTACAGCTAGTCTATTAATCCATTGGCCAACCGGACCTCACATCTTCTATTTGTTGCGAGTTTGGCCAACCAATCCACTGAGCTGCAACAGTCCTTGTGCTGGTATGTGCACATTCGTCTCGAAGTATGTGGAAGTGAAACTTGAATCTGTTGTTGAATATGCTTGGGGCACTGATCATCTATGTGCGTACCATTAGCATTACGAACAGCGATGATGGAATCAGTAATAATAATGCATTTCTGCTCGGCAAATCGTTCAGCTTCCTCCAATCCAGCCATAACTGCTAGCAACTCCACATGAAGGCTGCAGTTTGCTCTAACTGGAGAAGCGCCAGCCTCAAGTATAGATCCATCAGCTGCATTAACCGACCATCCTATCCCCGCGAGACAAATGGAGACTGTAAAAGCTCCACTAACAAATATGATGATATCCTTGTCTCTGATGTTCAAGCTCTTTGGTATCAGATGGGAAAATTGTTCTTGGACAGCAGATCTAGCTGATAAAATCAGAGAAATAACACTGTAATCCCTGCTGTCAAATAGTCTACTGCATCCAGATTTCCAAAAACACTGGGGGAGGTACGCAGTAAGATATTCTTCCTTCTCTTGAAGCTATCAACTGCAGTACTGAAGGCCTTCTCTAGTGCTATGTTCGCCACTGTAGATTGAATTGACTCCAATAATGCGACTGCCTTGTTCAATTGTGCCTGCCGATGGTTTGGCTGTGCAGCTAACACCCTGGTGTACATCTCTGATGCCTTTGGGAACCCCGTCCTGCCAGCACTTCCAAACAACCCTCCCAAGTTATATAAAGCATCTACATTCCCAGTCTCTACCTCGATTGCCTTTTGGAACTCCTGGATAGCCCTGTCATCCTCCCCGATGGCTTGCAACACTGATCCTAAAGACAAATGTGCCTCGGCATAGTTAGGCCGCAAACGTATTGCTTCTTCCAATGCTTTCTGAGCAGCCTGGTACTCACCAATATTAAACTTGGTACTTCCAAGAAGCTTCATGGCAAAAAAAGGGGTCGAGCAAAGGGTTGTAGCTTCTTGGTAATGCTTGCAAGCACCGAGAATCATGCCTTCGCCTTCCATTGAAAGACCAAGACTGACATGTATTTCTGGAAGAAAATCTGCCCACTGGTTCTTTGTCCCCATTGCAACTTCTAGTGTAACTTGAAGCTCAACTATAGCCTCTAAATGCTTCCTGCGAGCATAAAGAGCATTGCCAGCATGAAAATGTGGGCGGGGATCAGCGGATTGGAACTTACACGCATGCTTAAAGCTTTTAAGGGACTCCTGAAAGAGGTGATTTTCAAAGAGGTGGCTGCCAATGGCCAGGTGCCTATGGAAAGCCACCTCTGGTGCCCGTGCCTCATCAGCACGAGTTCGCAGATCATTGAGCTTAATGACAAACTTACTGTAATTTTATGTGGTTTCATCGCATTGAATGTGCTGATTTTCTTAGTCTCTTGGACTGATGTTCTCCCCAACCAACCAGTAACAGAGTAGGAATGGACGTTTTTTCTGTTGTTGGTGCTGGTGCTGTTGTTCTGTTTCGAGCGCAATTGCTTGATGAAATTATCGAGATCATTAATAAGGGGAAACGTAGACTCGAGTACAATGCTATCGACTGCCATTGAGGACTTGTGTTGTGGAGGTGGTTTTGTATCCATCTCAGCTTCTGAGCATTTGGCGGCATTTGTTGGATAGAAGTGCAGGCCTAGTAGCTTGAAGTCATGGTTAAGGTTGCTGAAGCCGTCATCATAGACTCGGATGAGGCCATCGATGGACATGAGCTTAGAGGAGATGACATAGTTGGAGTAAATATGGAAGATCTCGCGAACAATGGTGGAGATCTGGCTTTTGCTGAATTTTGCAGAATGTTTGACCGAGACAGCCAGCTTCTCCATCTCACTCCGGTTGAGGAAACCATCCCTAACGCGATCCAAGAGCTTCAAGATCCTCCGCACCATTTCCACTGTCACTTCCCTTAATGCTGACGGCAGCTTCATCTTTGTGGGCTTCTCTGACGACCTTTGCAGCTGGCCGGCACTCATAAACACACCTCCTAGCTCATGCAAAGCAGCAAAAGCCTCCAAATTCCCGGGTTTCAGATCCATTGTCTTTTGGAACTCCTCCACAGCCCTGTCCTTCTGCCCTATGGCCCGAAACACTGATGCTAAAGCAAAACGTGCTTCGGTGTAGTCAGTCCTCAAAATGATATCTTTTTCTAATGCCTTCACGGCGGTCTGATGCTCTCCGGCGCTAAAAAGCGCACTTCCCAGAAGCCTCCATGCACGGTAATGAGTTGGGTGAAAGGATGCAAGCTTTACGGTAATGATCACAAGCGTCGGGGAACGTCCCTCCCCTCTCCATTATGAACCCCAGATTGACATGGATTCCTGGAAGAAGATAAGCCCACTCGGTCAATCTCGCCTGCGGAGCCTCTAGCGCCAAGTCGAACTTCTGTTTCGCCTTCAGTTCCCTCCCAAGGGCGAACAGGGCTTTGCCGGCGCCGATGAGGGGGCGAAAGTCGACGGGCTGGAGCTCGTGCGCGTGATTAAAGTTTACAAGGGACTCGCGAAACGGGAAGTGCTCGTAGAGGCAGCGGCCGATGGCCAGTGCCCGTCGAAAGCTTCCTCTCTCGTCCACGCATCGTCGCTACGGGTTCTCAGCAAGCCGAGCTCCCTGACGAACTTCCTGTAATTGCCCGTGGTCTCGTTCCAGTAGCTGCTATGATCCGTGGTGTCGGTGATCTCCCAGAAAAAGACGGGATCCAAGTAAAAATCGTTGCGATTGTCGTTGCCGCTGACTGCTTTGTTGCTTTGCTTCAAACAATGATTTAAAGTTTCCGTTCAAATCGGAATGTTTGGACGGAAATATTTTAATTTCGGTTATGAACGAAATATTTGTGTAGATTTAGTTTCAATTTTACCAATATAAGTCTTGCTGTCATGCTCGTGCTTATGCGCTTGGCCCTTGCGTTTATGTCCTGGCGTCGGCCTCCAGCACTTGCAGTTACGTACTCTCACAAATGCACTTATCAACATAGCACTCGCTTCCTCATCGGTTTTGTGCCCGCACTCTCGTGTCCTTTACGCTGGTCTCATGCTTGCACTTGTGCCCGCACCGGTTTAGCCCTCTTGTCTGTAAGCTCGCGTCAACTCATGCCCTCGTCGGTTTGGTCATCTCACTTGTGCCCTCTTGCCGACCTCTGGGGCCCGCACTGGTGCGTTTGAGCAAACGCGCTCACCAACCTAGTGTCTGCACCCTTACTGACCTCATGCCCGCATTGGCTGGGCCCCCGCACTAGCGAACTCATGCCAGCGTCTAGCGTCCACACCCGAGTAGAGCACGAGCATACTTGCTAACCTAGTGCCCATGACCTCACCGGTCTTACGCTAGCATCGTGCCCTCATTGGCCTCGTGCACGTGCTTGAGCCTTTGCGCCGGCCTTACGTTCTCACTCGTGCCCTCGCACTGGCTTTTGGCGCTCGCGCCAGTGTGATCGTGTGAGCGCGCTCGCTAACCTGGTGTCTTCTCCTACAAGCTCGCGCCGATCTTTGGCACCCACACCCTAGCGTGAGTATGAGCACGCTCGCTAACTTAGCACTCGTGCCGGCCTCG
Source organism: Trichopus zeylanicus subsp. travancoricus (assembly GCA_005019695.1). Classification (NCBI taxonomy): domain Eukaryota; kingdom Viridiplantae; phylum Streptophyta; class Magnoliopsida; order Dioscoreales; family Dioscoreaceae; genus Trichopus; species Trichopus zeylanicus. The sequence goes on from RXID01021982.1 coordinate 855,078, forward strand.
TGCCATCGCCTACGCCTAAGGCCTCGTGCTGACCTACCACCTATACTCGCACCCTCGCGGGCCTGGCCCTCGCCTGCGGTGATGCCGCGACTGAAGGCAGGAGACAACTGGAGTATACGCGGACGATCTTGTCTACGTATCCGCAGATCTGCTCGTAGCTGGGGTTGACACTGGAGCTGCCGAGGGTGTCACACAGTGCCCACATCTCGGTCCGGCTGAGCCCGCCGTCGCGGTTGGCGACGAAGTGTTGGAAGATCCGCCGCAACTTCTCGAGGAGCAACAAATGCTTCTGTACTCGCCCCTCCGCCATCGCCTCTTCCGCGAGGTTCTCCGACGAGGCCCAAGCCTAGCCCCAGCCCCCAACACCATCTGCCGCCCCCCGCATTCTCATGATCGGACAAAAATAAAGAAGACGGAATTGGTTGCCTTATGACTTTGTGGCACTATTATTATTTTGTATCGGGAAATTAAGACAAAAACCATGCGCAGGTTTTTTTTTTAAGAATGTTCAAAGGAAATTTTTTGAAAAAAGGGGAAAGTTATTTACAAACTAAGCACTCCGCGGCATCAGATCGCTCCGCCATCGTCTACTCGGACAGTGTAGGACATATTCAGCAACAAAACATTACTTTATTTTTTAAAAATATAAAAATAAAAAACACTGACGTTGTTGAAATTTTTTTAATTAAAAAATTGATAATTATTTTTTTCTCTAAAATTATATTATATTTTGAAAAACACTTTCAAGTTATTTTGTAAATTTTTTATAATGTGAAAAAAAAGTGTTTCTCCATATTTTTCATTTTTTTCCTTCCAAATACTGTTATTATTATTATTTATTTAATATTTTATTTATATTTGATTTTTATGTTTTCTTTCATTTATATGTCATTTTTTTACATCGAGCATTTCTTATCTGTTGTTATGTGAGATCCATAACTATTTTCTTTTTTTTATTGTAGGAATTCGCGTCTCTCAATTATTATATATCTTCACCTATTAGGATAAATAGAAAAATTTTGAATAAAAATTTGTAGATAAAATTTACAAATTTTATTAAAATTGGTTTCACTTTTTATTAAAATAAATATATTCTTTTTAAAGAGTTTTTTTTATAGAAATTAAAATATAAAATTAATTATGAATATTGAAGATGAAAAATAGAAAAAAATTTCTATAACCGAGCAAGCCCTCAAATTCTTGAGCATTAGTCAATAGACTCTTTTAGCAGCCATTTGATTGTAGTGGAACCAAAGGCCATATTTGGTAACTAATTATCTTGGGATGGTACCAACTCAAAACCTAACTCAAACTGAATCCAATACTTCAAGTGAATCGGGAATATCTCTGACCCTATCCCAAAATACTCTATTGCCAAACATCTCAATATGGTTCTCATTGCCATCCAAACATCTCGCTAAGGTAGTTTTTGGATTGGGCTGAACTTCTGGAAATAGTGGAAGTGAGGTCATTTTCGCTACTTCCATTGTTTGAATAGAAATGACTTTTGAAAGTGGTAGAAGTGCCACTTCCATGTAGCCTTAAAATTGAACTAGTTATCACTTCCGTGACTTCCGCACAAAAGAGTGTAGAAGTTGCACTTCTGTGAGAGAAGTGTTCTCCCATTTCTCTCATTTTGTTAGGGTAGAAGTCCTTAATCCGCAACTTCTTGTGCATCTCTGGTCCCTGGATCTCACCTCCCATGCAACTCTTGCAGTTGGTTGTGCCTCTACTCTACTCCATTATCTCCCCCATCGCTGGCCACCAACTCTGCGATCGTGTCTAAGATTTTGTGGCTGTGGCTCTGCCCTACTGTCTCCCTCATTGGCGGCCACTAGCTCTACGATTGTGTCGCCGATCTCACGGCTATGGTTCTGCTTGCTATGTCCCTTATCACTTGCCACCAGCTCCATGATCGTATTGTTGATCTCGTGGCTGTGGCTTTGTCTCGTTGTCTCCTTCATCGCCGGCCATTAGCCCTGCATTCCTGTCGTTAATCTCGTGGCTGTGGTTTTGCCCTGCTAATCTCGTAGCTATAGCTCTACTATGGCTTTGCCTCGCTGATCTCATGGCTATAGCTTTGCCCCACTGATCTAGTGACTATGGTTGTACCTTGCTAATCTCATGGTTGTGGCTTTGTTGTGGGCATGCCCCGCTGACATCGTGGTCATGGCTTTGTTGTGGCTCTACCCCACTTATCTTATGGCTATGGCTTTGAACCACTAATCTTGTGTCTATGGCTCTACCATGTTGTCTCTCTCATCATCGTCCATTAGCTTCGTTATCGAACTCGTAAGGTTTTTACTGATTTTTTAGTGGTATTGTGCTTCTTTTATTGGTGATGATCTTTCTAAAGTATAGTTTGGGTGTGAAAATATTGTGATCTTCAAAGGAGATTGGTGTGGGCATTCGGTTATTGATTGTGGTGTTATTTTGCTGCAAGAGCTATTGAATGTTGCAGTTTGAGGATGACGTGTGTCCTGATTTGGGATACCCAGATAAGTTGTCAGCTTGTTGGTTTTCATTTAATCTTGGTTTTACAATCCTAGAGCTCAGATATGATGGAGATATGGTGCTAATTATAGGATTTATCTAGGTATCTCATTAGCAAGATAGTTCATAATATACATTGTGATATATTTTTATCTAATGTCTGATGGCTTCGTAGCTTGCTCATTTGATAGTTTGTCAATGCAAACTACCGATTGCATTTTATTAATGTGCTAGTGCATTTTATCTATATACATTTTAATGAATACGATTGTTAATGATGACTCAATTTACTATGGGAGTGTGCGTTGAACGAGAGTATTGTATTTCTTAATTAGCTATGGTGATACGATCGAGTTTCGTATATTGTCATATGCATTGAGCATCATATTTGAAAATGAATCGATATTTGATAAATGCCAATTGGCTATACTAGAATGGCACATAATGTATGATTGTGTCATTAGATGTTTGTCGATCTGAACTTGAGAGCAATGATAAATCCTAATTTTCATTGTATTTGGATGACACATTATGTGCAACCATAAAATGAAAGTATTTTTGAGCTTGCTGAAGTAGGATGTTCATATGGTTGTTAATACTCATGAAGGAGTAGCTCGGTTGTATCCCACACTATCGTTGTGATGTTTACGCTCCCATTTGTATATACCTTTATATCTTTGTTCGAGTTTGAAATATGTTTTGAAATTTTTTCGCTTATTTTTCTTTTGTATTTACAATATTTCTTTATTTTCATTTGATGAAATTAAATGGATAAAAATTGACGTATTCATATGCAAAAGATTCAAGTTGTTGGAATGTCTATTTTAGTTACACTTGGGGCATTACTGCGGTACCCGTTGAATAAAAAACCCAACATTGTTAGGGCACTTAGCCATGAGCGTTAACACCAACAGAGTAGTTTCTTTCATCATATGACGTTTGAGAGTAACAAAAATCATCAATTGTGCACATGGATGGATCCCCTTATATTTTTACAGCTCATAAATATTATACGAGAAAGATTTCTACTTTATGATACTCGATATATAACGATGGAGGAGTAGTTAGTCATTTTCCTGCATAATATTGGACACAATACTAAGAATAGAATTATAATGCTTTAGTTATATAGGTCTGGTGAGATAGTAAGCTGTTATTTTAATAAAGTGCTCAAGGCTATTTGTGCAATCAGAAATGAGTATGTTTATCAAGAAACTGACACCACACATCCTCTTATTAGTGGTTTGACGAGCTACCACCCATGGTTTAAGATAAAATATTACTATTCTTTATTTGTTACGCTTGATTTGGCTTGTTATAATTGTTTGTGTTCTTCTCTCACGATTGTATTAGCTTTCTAGATGGGACTCACATCGATATAATTGTGCCCATTGAGGACCAACCTCAATTTCAACGAAGAAAGGGGATTACAAAGAATGTCTTATGCTTTATTGATGCAAGTTTAAAGTTTCAATACGTCCTCATTAGTTCGGAAGGGTCTATAAATAACTTCAGAGTCTTAAAAAAAAAATGCTATTTCCTGACTATCACCCAATTATTTTCATTTAATTAAAGGTTCAATTTTTTAAAATTTTATAGCTCCTTTAAGTTTGGGAATGCAGAGACATATATACTTCTGATTAATTATTGGCATTCATTTGTCAATTCATGTATCTATTATTTGGTCGATGAGAGGTAAATAACAATGCTAGGATTTATCTCCGCATATAGAAGTGTCTGATACCACTTGAAAGAACAAGCAGTTAGATTTCTCAGAATACTAAGGACCTCTTCAATCTATGATATTTTCATTAATATGTAAAGTTGAATGAACATTTGGATTGTTGAAGTATTGTTTCAAGATAAATATAGTCTTGATTTGTTGTGTATTGTATAACTATATTATGATCGTACATCCTTTAGATTATTTGAAAAATAAGCCATTACAGGAAGAGGAAGTAGAAAATGGAGAAGCGGAAGAATTTGATGAATATGAGCTTATGTTATTGCTAATTACTCAACAAGAACAACGTCAAGTATGACAACAGTGGAGTCAGTTAAGGGATTCAATTGCAGAAGCAATGGGGGGGTCGAATACTAATAGTAGATTGAATATAAGCTTTCAATATCTATGTGTTAAGAATAACTTGTTATTACCACTTTTATGTTTCATAGATGACTTTTAACTTGTTATTATTTACTTTCTAAATTTAGTATCCAATATAGTTATATTTTTTTGATTTATGCTAATGAAACAAGGTGTATTACTTGAAGGCAGTTGACTAGCATGGCCAGATGGAAGGAGGCATATTTTTTTCTAATGCAGGTATTCCCCACTAGAGTTTTCACCTAGATCCACATTGGAGGGTCAAAGGAAGGGTAAGGGTAAGAAAGGTACACCACTTATTGTTGATTCTAGGTGACCTCTAATTTTCTAATTAACTTTTTGTGGAGCAAACGAATAATGGTATACATACAAATAACTTATTCAAGAAAAGTCTATTCATTGCTTGTGCTTGAGTAGTTAATGAGGCTTTCAATGAGAAAATTACTATGCAACACATGGAGAACCATTACCGTGCATTGAAAGAGAATATACTAAGATAAAAACAATGAAGGTAACTATCAAAGCTAGTTAGGACAATGTGAGGAAGATGGTTCTCATATCAGACGAGATGATTGCCGATTATGTATAGGTAAGGAATTTACAATTTTAGCTTTAAATTTTATATTGCTTAACAAACTTTAATTTTTTAATCTATCATATAGTCTCACAGGGGCTCCATCTCGATTATTAACGTATCAATCCGTAATTATAAATATCTCGTGATCATTTACAATACTGATTAGGCTATTGATCCTCCATCTGAACCATTTTTGGAAGATTTCACACCTAAAATGTCAGTTTGAGCACACTAGATGTTGAGAATTCAAACATGAATTGGTATGCATTCTTGAGTGATAATACAAATGATGCAAAAGTCCGTGAAGTCCCTCCATTTCGATGATCTCATGACAAACCCATGCCTAATCTATTTCTCCATGACAAAAAAGCTTCTAAACGTGCAACTGCAGTTCCAAATGTTTTTTTAAAAAAATTTGATTGCAATTATGACCAATGTAGCCAATGCACAGAAGGAGAGCAAGCCTCCTGTTGACTAAAGAGATGAGTTATACTTTACAGTAATGGTTTTTTTGGGAGAAGAGTTTTCCATTCCACTACTCGATAGAGCTTTCAAGTGCTTGCATGCATAGGAGCCCGAGGGTAGAGCATTCGTGAAGGGGATGGATCAGGAGCTTAGAGTAGACTACCTTCGTCGGTTCTCTACTGGCTTCTTAGACTAGTTTACTCTATTATTTTCGTACTGGCTTCTCTGATTTTTTTTTTACACCTATTTGCATGATTGGTTGTTTATGGACTTTTATTTGACTATTTGTAAATAGGTTAATGTGTGGACATTTGTGAATTTTTATAATTGCTTCCATGTTTACCTACAAATGTATCATATATCGCTGACTACTATTTTGGATATAAGTATTGTAACTTATATATTATAAATGTGTAATAGTAGAGCATTAAGCTTTTATTTTTTTTAATAGCCAAATGTGTGCCTTCTAATTAATGTCCGCTATTAGACCATGTTGTATTTATATTGCCAAATGTGTGTATTTCAATTTGTGTATATTACTTGTAATGTTATCCCAGGAAATACCTTTTTTTAGTTTATTTATAGAAAAATTTATGTCAAAATTTCACAAGAAATTTATGATAAAATTGAAAAACTTCATTATTTACTTGAAAATAACATATTATACAAATAAATTAATCACAACAAGTACTTCAAAATAGTCATTTCGTGTTTTTAAAACTTTCACCGTTGGAGATTATAAAAATAACCATTGTACTCTTCAATTGTTTATGGGTATATTCGTAAAAAAATGTCAAATTATATTAGAAGAGGCCAAAAAAAAGTCAAATTATTTTAATCAAATAATATTATAATAATATAAATATTATAATAGCATTAATATCAAAAATTTCCAAATTTATTTACCATATATTATTTCCTTAATATTATCAACATATTAATTTTAATTCTCCTAATTATCCTAATTATCATAAGTATAATAGTTTGTTATTTATTTCTTTATTATCCTAATTATGTTAATACTTTTTTATCCTAATTATTCTAATTTTATTTATTTAAAAAATATTATTTTAAATAATTATTTAAAAAATTATAATTGAATATTATGATAAATATAATTAATTTTTGAAATTATAATTGTATAAACTTTATTAATTAATAAATATTATATTTTCGATTAACATGATTATCAAACAACTTCTCCACTTCCACGTATCATCTATCCAAATGATTGAATTCACATTTTTTCCTTTTAATCTCACGACCTGAATAATTGAAATCACATAATTTACGAAACTCTCACTTCTTCTACTTCCATATCAAAATTATTCAAACGATTAAAATTACATTTTCGTCACTTTTATCATTTTTATTATTTATAGAAGTTAACACTTATCCAAACACTAATCATAACAAAAATAATGATATTCACTCTCATGTCTACATAAACAATAAAATCAAGCACTGTTGTTCACGTAATATGACTCATATGAGGTCAAAACAAGTAAATCACATGTATGATTTCTAATTACATTAATACCTGTTTACATGAGACATTTTGTTGGGAACCAATCTTAAATTGGGTGGAAAAGATAGTGGTACACACAAAAATTGAAAAAAAAATAAAACTAAAAGAAAGCAGTACAAAAAAATTTACTATGGTTCGGTCTGTTTGATAGCCTGTTTATAGGTGACGAGAAAACATAGATTTTACTATATTTGAATACGTAAAATGATAGAATATAAAAGTTTTTGTGGTGCACCATATAATCCTAACGGCAGACTGTATTATAATTTAATATTTTCCCACCCATTATACAAAACAAGTTAAATCCGCGTAAGGGGTCAATACTGTGAGAGCTCCAGCCCGCACCTCCGGTGAGGATGATGGTGAGCTACTATTGGTTCAAGCCCTCTGCTGCCACCACAAATTTCAAAAAACTTAACAATTTGATTTTCCTCCAAGCAACACATGTTCATGCACTCCCTTCCGCCTTCTATAAGAATAAAAGCTTTAAACAAAACAACTGATGTAGACTTGCTACGCACCTTGCTCATACAAGGGTTGAGACTTGATAGAGAACACTAGAGGAAAGATTGTTGAACCGTGCCAACGCAAGCGAAAGCCTTTTTATTGACATATTTTTCCATTTTTCTTCTCGAGTCGATCCCACATTATTCAACATTGTTTCCCCCCATTGTCTTTTTATGTTTTCTTCTATTGTGTCTGCGTAAAATAACCTGCAACATCTTCAGACTTCCCTGAAACGACAGTAACAAGCATTTCAGAAGCCAAACTCAAAAGCAAAGCAAGAAAGAGGTTTTAAGAGTTCATTGTCAACTTACCCATAGATAAAGATAGCTCTAACAAATACCCAATTACCTAAAGAAATCAAGAAGAAACAAACATCAAAACCCGGAGTAAGATTTTCTCTTTCCTTCACAAGAGAGAAAAGGAAGAAGAATGCAACCATGATATGCCCTTCTTGAATGAGAAAGAAGTTTAAAAAGTCACATTCAAAGAAGATAGCATTTCAAATTGTGCATGAAACCGAGATAATTTGAAATTTGTTCGCAATTGATTAAGAATAACAAAATAGCTATAGATAGAACTGAAAGTTTCAGCCATAAACATCTTTTTAACAAGAAAACCCTTGGATATAACACAAAATGACTCAGTTAGGCCATTTACTCTCTTCCTGAAACACAGATGGTCCAGTGGGCTATGGGTCCATGTCGGGGCAGCAGTTTGACTTCGAGTACCTCTCTTTCGAAGATAGTGAAAGCTCTTGCCGTCACCTCCTTCAAACCTAGGCCAAAGATGAACCATGTAAATTTGCACGTGCATTGTTCTTCCAGATCTTCCCTCCTATCTCTTCATGAACCATTTCCATTAAACAACCGTAAATCCGGGGATCTCCTGAGATCCATATTCCTCAAACTTGTAGCCTCTATCTTGAAAGATTCTTTCCTTTACTGCAACAATGAATTGAAAAGGATGAAATTGTGCACCACTTATTCTGCACTGCACCCTGCAATCATTGTCGGGCCACAGAAATGATGCATCTCCAGATCCATTCAACCTGAGCCCATGGGATCCCTTTTCACAGCACCTTGGAATTCTCAGGCTTAAGAAGCTTTAAACATTATTGCAAGAATTGTGTCGAAGGCAGCTTTCCCAGTTAGCCTTTAATGCTACCGCCCAATGCTATTTTCCTCTTCTGAACTATGAGGAGGCAATGGCATTGTATAACTCCGTCTCTCGGTCTTCTATTTCAAATAGAAGGAGCTACGACCTCATTTACAAAACTTCAATGACCAAAAGAATGAATTGCAAAAGTTAACTCTCGTGAGATATGATGGGAAATCCTGATGCCAAAACTCATTGGCTCCTCTATTTAGTGCACGTTTAGCCAACCAATCCACTGAGCTACAACAGTTCTTGTCTTGATAAATGCACATTCGTCGGGGAGTATGTTGAAGAGAAACTCGAATCTGTCGCTGAATATGCATGAGGTACCAATCCTTTGTATGCTTACCATTAGCAATACCAACAGCACCAATGGAATCAGTAATAATAATACATTTTCGATCAGCATATCGTCCTGCTTCCTCCAACCCAGCCACAACAGCTAGCAACTCCACATGAAGGCTGCAGTTCGCTCTAACTGGAGTAGCTCCAGCCTGAAGTATAGATCCATCAGCTGCATTAACCAACCAACCTATTCCTGCAAGACAGCTAGAAACAGTAAAAGCTCCGCTGACAAATATGAAGATATCTTCATCTTTGATCTTCAACCCCTTTGGCCTCAGGCGAGAAAATTGTTCTCTGACAGCAGCTCTAGCTGAAAAAATCAGCTCAGTGACACTGTCATCCCCACTGTCAAATAGTCTACTGGATCTAGATCTCCAAAAACACCATGGGAGGTACGCAATAAGAGATATTTCTTTCTCTTGAAGCCTAAATCCTGTTGAGTTTGAAGCCAACCCAATGGCCAGAAGATCCAGGAAACTATCAATGGCAGTGTGGAATGCCTTTTCCGCCGTTATCTCTGCCACCTCAGATTCAATGTCACCCAACAAAGCAACAGCCCTGTTCAAATGTGCCCGCCAATGGTTCGGCTGTGCAGCTAACACCCTACTGTACATCTCTGATGCCTTCTGAAACCCCGTTCTGCCAGCACTCATGAACAACCCTCCCAAATTATACAAAGCATCCACATAGCCAGGCCTTATCTCAATGGCTTTGTGGAACTCCTGCATAGCCCTGTCATCCTCCCCAATGGCTTGCAACGCTAATCCTAAAGCACAATGTGCCTTGGCATAGTCAGGCTTCAGACGTGTTGCTTCTTCCAAAGCTTTCACAGCAGCTGGATACTCGCCAATACTAAAATATGCGCTTCCAAGAAGCCTCAAGGCACAGAAATGAGTCGAGCGGAGGAACACAACTTTGCGGTAATGCTCACAAGCGTCAAGAATCATGCCTTTGCCCTCCATTGAAAGACCAAGACTCAGATGAATTTCTGGAAGAAGATCCGCCAACTGGTTCTTTGTCCCCATTGCGACTTCTAGTGCAATTTGAAGCTCAACTATAGCCTCTGAATGCTTCCCGAGAGCATAGAGAGCATTGCCAGCATGAAAATGTGGTCGGGGGTCAGTGGGTTGGATCTCAGACACACGCTTAAAGCTTTTAAGGGACTCCTGAAAAAGGTCGTGTTCATAGAGGTAGCGGCCAATGGCCATGTGCCTATCATAAGCCACTTCCTGTGCCCGTGCCCCATCAGCACGGGTCCGCAAAGCATTGAGCTCATTGACAAACACCTTGTAATCACGTGTGGTATCATCCCATTGAAAGGGCCGATTTTCAGAGTCCCTTGGACCAATCTCCCCTGACCAACCTGCAACAGAGTGGGAATGTATGTTGATTCGACTATTGGTGCTGGTGCTTTTGGTTCGCTTTGAGCGCAATTGCTTGATGACAATCTGGAGGTCTTCAACGAGGGGCCAAGTGGAGTCTAGCGCAACAGCGTCCCACACCACTGAGGATTTGGGAGCATGTCTGAGACAATAATGGAGCCTCCCAACCTTCACAACATCGTCTGATGCAACCGAGGGTATGGGTGGTGGTGGGGCAGCTGCCTCAGCTGCTGAGGATTTGGCAGCACTGTTGGGATAATAGTGCAGGCCAAGTAGATTGAAGTCATGATTGAGGTCACTGGCACCATCGAAATACATGCAAAGGAGGCCATGGATGGACATCAACTCAGAGGAGGACGTAATCAGAGTAGTTATCGAAAATCTCCTCGACAATGGTGGCATTCTGGCTGGAGCTGAATTTCACACTGGGGTTGACTGCGGCTACCAGCGTTCCCATCTCGCGTTGATCGAGGAGACCATCGCCATCATTATCGAAGTGCTTTAAGATCATTCCCACCATCTCCACCATCACTTCCCTCAAACCTGACGACAACATCACCTTCCTGGGCTTCTTGGACGGCCTTTGCAGTCGACCAACACTCATAAACACACCTCCTAATTTATACAAAGCATCGAAAGCCTCTCCATTCCCGGGTTTCCAAACCAATATCTTTTGGAACTCCTCCACAGCCTTGTCGTCCTTCCCCATGGCCTGAAACACTGATGCTAAAGCAAAACGAGCTTCAACATAGTCAGTCTTCAAAAAGGTTGCTTCTTCCAATGCTTTGACTGCAGTTCGATGCTCGCCGACGCTAAAAAGCGCACTTCCAAGAAGCTTCAACGCGCGGTAGTGAAATGGCATCAGGATGATAGCTTCGCGGTAATGCTCACAAGCTTCTCGCACCTTCCCTTCCTTCTCCATTGTAATTCCCAGATTGACATGGATATGCGGAAGAAAGTCTGCCCGTTCGATTGAACTTTCCTCCGCAGCCACCAGAGAAAGCAAGAACCCCTCTTTTGCCTCAGAATGCCTCCCAAGAGCAAAAAGAGCGTTGCCAGCGAAGAGGTGGGCCAATGAGTCGGCGGGCTGGAGCTCGCATGCGCGCTTAAAGCTTGAAAGAGAGTCCCGAAAGAGGCAATGCTCGTAGAGGACGAGGCCAATGAGACAGTGCCCGTTGAAAGCCTCCTCTCGCGCCATTGCTTTGTCAGCGCGGATTCGCAGTGCGTCAAGCTCCCGGAGGAACGCCTTATAATCAGCGGTGGTCTCGTTCAAATAGCTTCGCAAATTGTTGGTGTCCGGAATCTCATATTTAAAGTCGGGATCAAAGTAAGGATCGTTGTCCTCGCCATTGCCGGCATCGGCATTCTTGGTTTGCTTCTCGCGGTACCGACTGACAAGGAACTTGAGCTCGTCGATGAGAGCCCAAGTGGAGTCCGAGACGCTGCGGTGCGGCGAGGTCACCCATGGCGTCTTGATTTGCTGCAGGTCCGCCGCCGAGAAGGGAGCAGCCGGGGCGGAAGAAACAAAAGGGAACTGAAGACCTAGGACGTCGAAATCGCGGTCAATGTCGCCGGCTCCGTCGTCGTACGTTAGGAGGAGCCCGCCGAGAGAGAGGCCTCTAACACCTGGGAGCATGTAGTCAGAGTAGGTACGGAAGACCTCGTCGATGATGGCGGCCATCTGTTCGTTGCTGAATTTGACTCTGGGGTTAACAGCGACCACCAGCGCAGCCATCTCTGTCCGATCGAGACCGCCATCGAGGTTGGTGTCGAAGTGCTCGAATATCCGCCGTACCTTTTCCGATCTCGTCCCCTTCGACGCCGCTGTCTCCGTCATCGTCGCGGAAGCGGCGGCTCGGGCATGGGACGGGAGAGAAGAAGGAGGGAGCTGGAGACCCAAGACTTCGAAATCGCGGTCAACGTCTCCAGCGCCGTCGTCATAGGTGAGGAGGAGGCCGTCGAGGGAGAGGCCGCGGTCGGAGGGAAGGATGGAGTCGGAGTAGGCACGGAAGATCTCTTCGAGGAGCGCAGTGATCTGTTCGTCGCTGAACTTGATGCGAGGGTTGACGGCGACCACCAGCGACGCCATCTCGTCCCAGTTGAGCCCACCATCGCGGTTGATGTCGAAGTGCTCGAAGATACGGCGCACCTTCTCCTCTCTGGAGGCCGGCGCCGCCATCGGATCTTTTCTGACGAGCTCCAACGCTGGCTACAAATTCCAAGACAAGCTCCACTGTCCGCATGCTCGAGCGAAGAAAACCAGAACGATGACGAGAGGGTTGACCAAGAAACATCCAGACCTCTGATTTGATGAATCGGTCCATGCGAGGCGCAGTAAGTCACTCGGGCGCACATGTAACACGTCAAAATTTGAAAGCATAAATTATTAAAATAAAATAAATAATATATTTTTTAAATATAAATATTATAATAAATTTGCAATAAACATAATTATACTTTGATCAATAACCTCCCAATTAAAAATAACTCTAAATTAATCTTTCATCTATAGATTGGCCATACACAATATTAGTTATATTTTTGAAAAAAAGGATGAGCTAAAAATAACCTCAATCAAAAGAATTATCTCTCAACAAAAAATCAAATGAATTATAAATATTATTAATAATAATAATAATAAGATATCTCAAATATATGTGAAAATAGTGTGAAAGTCAAAATTTTCTAAAAGACTAACATATCTGATTAGTAAATTTAGAGGGGTTTTTGTATAATAATCATTAAAAACCTATAGCCCCCTATTCCCTCCTGCAAATATTTTTTTTCAAATAGCAGTGACAGTTTATTAAGGAAAAAAAAGACATGGCACTGACAAAAATTGGAAAAAAAAAAACTAAAAGAAAGCAGTAAAAAAAATTTACTATGGTTCGACCTGTTTGATAGTCTGTCTATAGGTGAAGAGAAAATATAGATTTCACTATTTTTGAATACATAAAATGATAGAACGCAAACGTTTTTGTGATGCACCATATAATCCTACCAACCCACTATATATTACAATTTAATATTTTCTCATTCATTATAAAAAATAAGTTAAATTTGTGTAGTAGGTCAATATTGTGTGTCACCTATTATTATCGCCCAACACTAAATCCGTAACAAAAAATAAATGAAAATCTTGTAAACTATAACATCACATAAAGATAATATGCAAACAAATAAATATTTAATATGACTCCAATAAAAATCTCAACAAATACAATTGAAATAATGTCTATTACAAATAATTTTTATGACATTTTAAAGAAAAATAAAATCTCACTCTCGACAAAGTATTTCTTTTCATTTTAATGCAATAGTCATCTTTTGATATCGGTCAATTATATGCACTGACACCTCCCTCATTAGGTGAATCCCCTCTCTCAAAATCATATAATACAACAAACTTATTGAAAGCCCCTAATGGCAACCTGATAGTAGAGGAGGAGATCCAGGGGAGGGAGATGAGTGGAGGGTACCAAAGTAATTTAATAATAATTTTAATCAAATCACGAGTGTTATAATATAAATGGAGAAAGAAAAGAATAACATTGTGATTTATGTAATTTGGAGATTAACCACTCATGCTTCAGAGTCCTTATCTTGCTTTTGAGAATTTCAATGATTCAACTAGTGATGTCGCTTGATTAGAATAAAATTATATTTGTACAATAGACATTGCTCCAACCGACAAGATCCACTCCATATTGAAATCTTTGTATACTCGCACTTTTAGCAACCTAGGAGTATTTACAAATGAAAATAAATAGAGATTTTATAATATGATTCTCACTACAAAATCTCTGAAAATTGAACACAAAGACTACGAGATTTGATATAAAATTGATAGCTCAGAGCGATCTTGACTAGAAAGCTTGGAGATACTTTAATCTCTTTTCTAAAATAAATTAAAAGATGTAAAGTTATTGAGAGAAGATACCAAAGTAATTTAATAATAATTTTAATTAAATCATGAGTGTTATAATGTAAATAGAGGGAGGAAAGAATGATTTCATTATTTATGTGATTCGAAGACTAATCATTTCTACTTTATAACTCTTGTCTCGTTCTTAAGAATTTCAATTACTCCATTAGTAATATCGTTTGCTTAGAATAAAATTATACCCGTACAATCGATCTTGCTCTAACTAACAAGATCCACTCCATTTCGCAATTATAAGGCCCGATGGGCCGGTGGGCTAATAGACAGACAGTAGGCCTGTAACTGGCAGCAGTTATCTTGAGTCCACATTGATAAAGTATTGGAGTTAAGACTGGGCTAAATATGATGATTGTCATAAACCCAAATAATGAGGCATTTTCCCAAAGAACTGAAAAAAACAAAATCCTTGTGTTGGGTGGGTCGTGGTCCGCAGACAACCAGAGACAATATTGTGCTGGGTTGGGGACGTCATATACTGATATCAGAGATTGTAAAGCCCGATGGAGCCAGTGGACTAGTGGGCAGACAGTGAGTCTGTAACTAGCACTAACTGTCTTTAGTTCTATATTGACAAATTGTTGGAATTGAGACTGGACTAGATATGATAACTATCGTACACTTATATTCCTAACAACCTAGGAGTCTTTAAAAAAAAAAAGAGATAAAGATTTTACAATATGGGCCTCACTGCAAAATCTCTCAAAATGGAACACAAAAGCCAGAAGATTTGATATAAAATTGATAGTTTAGAGTGCTCTTTGTTAGAAAGCTTGGAGAAGCTTTAATCTTTTCTCTAAAAAAAAATTAAAAGATGTAAAAGTTATTGAGAGAAGACCATCCAAGCCTATATGTAAAAATCATGAACCGATCAACCAGCTTGGCTAATCGGTTAATCAATTCTATTTTATTAGAACTGAGCCACCACTCAGTCGATCGTCTAATTTTACTTATGTCTAAAAGTTTTGAATTTTTTGTCTAATACAACCGATCATCTACTAGGTCAAGTGGACATTTGATTTTATGAAAAAAGCTTTGCTAAGAACTTTCTATAAAACTCTATGAGATAAAAAATTCTAAACAAAATAATCTCAAAATCAAATTTCGACTCAACTAAAAATAAAAGATGAAAATTTAAACCTAATCGATTTGATTTCTTGAGTGACCTTCAAGTCGTCTATATATTTTCAAGTCACGTTTATTGAATTATCATTATGCCTCAATCTTCATCATGATTATCTTTATGTCCATTTTTTTTTTGAAACTTCCGAACGGACTTAAACTTCATTTTGACTTAGATTACACTTCAATTTATATTATTCAAAAAATTATCAAATACATATTTTAATTATCATCAAAATTATAAAGAACAATATTTATGAGTGAATAAATAAAAAAAAGTATAACACCACTGGATCTATAGTAACTAACAAAAAAGAATATTAACATCATAAGAATAACAAACAATCAATCGAGAAGGAGTACTAATAATACCAATATCCACAAATAACCAATAACCATCGATTAGAACCAACAACTGTCAAAAAAAAAAAACTGAAATCAACAATCAACAATCAATTAAAACCAACAACTGTCGAAGAGTAACTGAAATCAACAATCAATAATCGCCGATCAACATCTAATCAATACCATATAGGAAAAAAAACGCATACTGTAGGAAAATAATCATAACTGGAACAAAATATGATAATAGAGCACCCCGATACTCTCCACGTAGTGGTAAGCGACGCCACTCCCGGCCCGTAGCCCGCGTTCCCTGCACGGGAAGATGACATTTTTGCATAAAAGCCCCCATTAAATCTAAATTTACATATAGGTCCCAATCTCAATTGTTCTATCTCAATAAGTCCTTTCTATGTCAATTTTTAATACAAAAATATATATATTTCTGCAAAAACAGTTTCAAATAAAAAATCAGACTGAATAAAATTGTTGCCTATACACATACCTAAAAAATTTTAATTCATAAATTTTATTAAAAACAGATATGAGTCAAAAATTATTAAAAATAGATATCAACGAAGATCTCAGTACAAAATAAGAGTCACCTCGATCTTCTCACAGCCGACGGTCTACTTCGTCATTGACAGCAACTCCCCTCAATCTATCACCGAATTTCCTAATATTTTAAAGATAACTAGATTTTGAAAAATTAAAACATACTAACTTATTCATTAAAATATCTCATCTTAATAATCTAATAACCGTATTTTTATCCTAATCCTCTGATTATCTTATCCCAAAACACTCAAAAAATCTGGTATAACACTGTGAGAGCTCCAGCCCTACACCTCCGGTGAGGATGATGGTGAGCTACTATTGGTTCAAGCCCTCTGCTGCCACCACAAATTTCAAAAAACTTAACAATTTGATTTTCCTCCAAGCAACACATGTTCATGCACTCCCTTCCGCCTTCTATAAGAATAAAAGCTTTAAACAAAACAACTGATGTAGACTTGCTACGCACCTTGCTCATACAAGGGTTGAGACTTGATAGAGAACACTAGAGGAAAGATTGTTGAACCGTGCCAACGCAAGCGAAAGCCTTTTTATTGACATATTTTTCCATTTTTCTTCTCGAGTCGATCCCACATTATTCAACATTGTTTCCCCCCATTGTCTTTTTATGTTTTCTTCTATTGTGTCTGCGTAAAATAACCTGCAACATCTTCAGACTTCCCTGAAACGACAGTAACAAGCATTTCAGAAGCCAAACTCAAAAGCAAAGCAAGAAAGAGGTTTTAAGAGTTCATTGTCAACTTACCCATAGATAAAGATAGCTCTAACAAATACCCAATTACCTAAAGAAATCAAGAAGAAACAAACATCAAAACCCGGAGTAAGATTTTCTCTTTCCTTCACAAGAGAGAAAAGGAAGAAGAATGCAACCATGATATGCCCTTCTTGAATGAGAAAGAAGTTTAAAAAGTCACATTCAAAGAAGATGGCATTTCAAATTGTGCATGAAACCGAGATAATTTGAAATTTGTTCGCAATTGATTAAGAATAACAAAATAGCTATAGATAGAACTGAAAGTTTCAGCCATAAACATCTTTTTAACAAGAAAACCCTTGGATATAACACAAAATGACTCAGTTAAGCCATTTACCCTCTTTATGAGACCTATGTTTATCGAGTACAACACTTACGTGGGAACTTCCCTTTTACAAAAACTTCCAGTTCAAACCCTTTTGAGCTTAATCTTCAATTAAGTAAACTACATAGTTATCCAGCACCAGTCTCTCAAGGAGCTACGAAAGTAGGGTTTCTCATTTATATTGTCAAGGTGGTCATAAGACATGGGAATAAAATTGGGTCTGCATGAGTCCATCCCCTTCCCAGATGGTGCTAAATTATATGCCTATGGATTAGGGTTTTAGAGAAAAATAAAATAAAATTCTAGTACCTCTCTTTCGAAGATAGTGAAAGCTCTGGCCATCATCTCCTCCGAACCTAAGCCAAAGATGAACCATGTAAATTTGCACGTGAATTCTTCTTCTTCCTGATCTTCCCATGAACCATTTCCATTAAAAAACCATAAATCTGCGGATCTTCTAGGATCCATATTCCTCGAACTTGTAGCCTCTATCTTGAAAGATTCTTTCCTTTACTGCAGCAATGAATTGAAAAGGATGAAATTGTGCACCACTTATATTGCACTGCACCCTGCAATCATTGTCGGGTCACAGAAATGCTGCATCTCCAGATCCATTCAACCTGAGCGCAAGGGATCATTTTTCACAGGAGCTTGGAATTCTCAGGCTTAAGCTTTAAACATTATTGCAAGAATTGTGTCAAAGGCATCTTTCCCAGTTAGCCTTCTGACGCTACCGCCCAATTCTATTTTACTCTTCTGAACTATGAGGAGGAAACGGCATTGTATACCTCCGTCTCTCGGTCTTCTATTTCAAATAGAAGGAGCTACGACCTCATTTACAGAACTTCAATGACCAAAAGAACGGATTACAAAAGTTGACTCTCGTGAGATATGATGGGAAATCCTGATGCCAAAACTCATTGGCTCCTCTATTTAGTGCACGTTTAGCCAACCAATCCACTGAGCTGCAACAGTTCTTGTCTTGATAAATGCACATTCGTCGGGGAGTATGTTGAAGAGAAACTCGAATCTGTCGCTGAATATGCATGAGGTACCAATCCTTTGTATGCTTACCATTAGCAATACCAACAGCACCAATGGAATCAGTAATAATAATACATTTTCGATCAGCATATCGTCCTGCTTCCTCCAACCCAGCCACAACAGCTAGCAACTCCACATGAAGGCTGCAGTTCGCTCTAACTGGAGTAGCTCCAGCCTGAAGTATAGATCCATCAGCTGCATTAACCAACCAACCTATTCCTGCAAGACAGCTAGAAACAGTAAAAGCTCCGCTGACAAATATGAAGATATCTTCATCTTTGATCTTCAACCGCTTTGGCCTCAGGCGAGAAAATTGTTCTCTGACAGCAGCTCTAGCTGAAAAAATCAGCTCAGTGACACTGTCATCCCCACTGTCAAATAGTCTACTGGATCTAGATCTCCAAAAACACCATGGGAGGTATGCAATAAAAGATGTTTCTTTCTCTCGAAGCTTAAAACCTTTTGGGTTTGAAGCCAACACAATGGCCTGAAGATCCAGGAAACTATCAATGGCAGTGTGGAATGCCTTTTCAGGCGCTATCTCTACCTCCTCAGATTCAATGTCACCCAACAAAGCAACAGCCCTGTTCAAATGTGCCTGCCAATGGTTCGGCTGTGCAGCTAACACCCTAGTGTACACCTCTGATGCCTTCTGAAACCCGGTCCTGCCAGCACTCATGAACAACCCTCCCAAGTTATACAAAGCATCCACATAGCCAGTCTTTATCTCAATTGCTTTCTGGAACTCGTGCATAGCCCTGTCATCCTCCCCAATGGCTTGCAACACTAATCCTAAAGCACAATGTGCCTTGGCATAGTCAGGCTTCAAACGTGTTGCTTCTTCCAAAGCTTTCACAGCAGCTGGATAGTCGCCAATACTAAAACATGCTTTTCCGAGAAGCTTCAAGGCACAGAAATTAGTCGGGCGGAGGGACACAACTTTGCGGTAATGCTCACAAGCATCAAGAATCATGCCTTTGCCCTCCATTGAAATTCCAAGACTGAGATGAATTTCTGGAAGAAGATCCACCAACTGGTTCTTTGTCCCCATTGCAACTTCCAGTGCAATTTGAAGCTCAACTATAGACTCTGAATGCTTCCCGAGAGCACAGAGAGCATTGCCAGCATGAAACTGTGGGCGGGGGTCAGTGGGCAGGATATCAGCCGCGCGCTTAAAGCTTTTAAGAGACTCGTGAAAAAGGTCGTGTTCATAGAGGTAGCGGCCAATGGCCATGTGCCTATCAAAAGCCACTTCCTGTGCCCGTGCCCCATCAGCACGTGTCCGCAAAGCAGTGAGCTCATTGACAAAGACCTTGTAATCATGTGTGGTAACATCCCATTGAATGTGCCGATTTTCAGACTCCTTTGGACCAATCTCCCCTGACCAACCTGCAACAGAGTAGGAATCTATGTTGAATCTACCATTGGTGCTGGTGCTTTTGGTTCGCTTTGAGCGCAATTGCTTGATGACAAGCTGGAGGTCTTCAACGAGGGGCCAAGTGGAGTCTAGCGCAACAGCGTCCCATCCCACTGAGGGTTTGGCAGCACTGTTGGGATAATACTCGAGGCCAAGGAGATTGAAGTCATGCTTGAGGTCACTGGCACCATCGTCATACATGCAAAGGAGGCCATCGATGGACATCAACTCAGAGTAGAGGACGTAATCAGAGTAGTTATTGAAAATCTCCTCGACAATGGTGGCATTCTGGCTGACGCTGAATTTCACACTGGGGTTGACTGCGGCTACCAGCGTTCCCATCTCGCGTTGATCGAGGAAACCATCGCCATCACTATCGAAGTGCTTTAAGATCATTCCCACCATCTCCATCATCACTTGCCTCAAACCTGACGACAACATCACCTTCCTGGGCTTCTTGGACGGCCTTTGCAGTCGACCAACACTCATAAACACACCTCCTAATTTATACAAAGCATCGAAAGCCTCTCCATTCCCGGGTTTCCAAACCAATATCTTTTGGAACTCCTCCACAGCCTTGTCGTCCTTCCCCATGGCCTGAAACACTGATGCTAAAGTAAAACGAGCTTCAACATAGTCAGTCTTCAAAAAGGTTGCTTCTTCCAATGCTTTGACTGCAGTTCGATGCTCGCCGACGCTAAAAAGCGCACTTCCAAGAAGCTTCAACGCGCGGTAGTGAAATGGCATCAGGATGATAGCTTCGCGGTAATGCTCACAAGCTTCTCGCACCTTCCCTTCCTTCTCCATTGTAATTCCCAGATTGACATGGATATGCGGAAGAAAGTCTGCCCGTTCGATTGAACTTTCCTCCGCAGCCTCCAGAGAAAGCAAGAACTCCTCTTTTGCCTCAGAATGCCTCCCAAGAGCAAAAAGAGCGTTGCCAGCGAAGAGGTGGGCCAATGGGTCGGCGGGCTGGAGCTCGCATGCGCGCTTAAAGCTTGAAAGAGAGTCCCGAAAGAGGCAATGCTCGTAGAGGACGAGGCCAACGAGACAGTGCCCGTTGAAAGCCTCCTCTCGCGCCATTGCTTTGTCAGCGCGGATTCGCATTGCGGCAAGCTCCCGGAGGAACGCCTTATAATCAGCGGTGGTCTCGTTCAAATAGCTTCGCAAATTGTTGGTGTCCGGAATCTCATATTTAAAGTCGGGATCAAAGTAAGGATCGTTGTCCTCGCCATTGCCGGCATCCGCATTCTTGGTTTGCTTCTCGCGGTACCGACTGATGAGGAACTCGAGGTCGTTGATGAGAGCCGATGTGGAGTTCAAGACGATGAGATGCGGGGAGGTCGCCCATGGCGTCTTGATTTGCTGCAGGTCCGCCGCCGAGAAGGGAGCAGCAAGGGCGGAAGAAAAAGAGGGGAGCTGGAGACGTAGGACGTCGAAATCGCTGTCGACGTCGCCGGCTCCGTAGTCGTACGTTAGGAGGAGCCCGTCGAGAGAGAGGCCGTGATCACCTGGGAGCATGAACTCAGAGTAGGTACGGAAAACCTCGTCGATGATGGTGTCCATCTGTTCGTTGCTGAATTTGACTCTGGGGTTGACAGCGACCACCAGCGCCGCCATCTCGGTCCGATCGAGACCGCCATCGAGGTTGGTGTCGAAGTGCTTGAATATCCGCCGTACCTTTTCCGATCTCGTCCCCCTCGACGCCGCTGTCTCCGTCATCATCGCGGAAGCGGCGGCTCGGGCATGGGACGGGAGAGAAGAAGAAGGGAGCTGGAGACCCAAGACTTCGAAATCGCGGTCAACGTCGCCGGCGCCGTCGTTATAGGTGAGGAGGAGGCCGTCGAGAGAGAGGCCGCGGCCGGAGGGAAGGAAGGATTCGGAGTACACGCGGAAGATATGTTCGAGTATCCAAGTGATCTGTTCGTCGCTCAACTTGATGCGAGGGTTGACGGCGACCATCAGCGACGCCATCTCGTCCCAGTTGAGCCCGCCATCGCGGTTGATGTCGAAGTGCTCGAAGATACGGCGCACCTTCTCCGTTCTGGAGGCCGGCGGCGCCATCGCCTCTTCTGGAGTCTTTTCTGGCGAGGGTCAACGCTGAAAGAAATTCAGGGAACATGTCATTGATAATCCAGAAACATTCATGTCAGATCTTTGAGAAAAAATGAAGAACACGGAAGCGTACCTGATTCCATTGGGTAAATTTAAAGAAGTCTGAAACCCGATCAAGTCCACTGCGCTCCGGCTGCGAAGAAGGCGAAGTCACCGGAGGCGGTGCTTAGGGAGAAGATGGTGGCGCTGGAGGAGTTAGGTTTTGGGAGGAGGTCTTCTGACTGTTTGGAATTTGACGACTGATGGATGTCCAGGGTTTCTCAATCCCTTTTTCTTTATATACTAAATTCACAGTCAGGGACCACACCCATAAATCTTAATGGGTTAACCATACCCATAAATCTTAATGGGTTAATTGTTAATTAGTCCATCAATAATTAACAATTAAACCCCAGGAATTCTACACATTTACAATTTAGCCACCACACTTGTATTTTAGATGACAAAGACCCTAAATTAAATAGATCACCTCAATTGGGTCCTTATACCATATAATAGAAATATATACACAATAATTTCATGCAATACATGTACGTCTACATGTCCTTATGCATAAATGTACATGATTTATAGTCCAAATTCTAACAATCTCCCACTTGGACTATATATAACCATGTACATATAACTTCTATTGCATATACATCTCTACATCTTTAATGTGTACACAACTAGAAAAGTCATCTAAACCGATTCCGTCCATTAGTCTCACTAACACAAGGACTAAAGAGGCAGTCGTTGCTATTGTTTGCAACTAAACCCACATTAATCTCATGCATCAATTTAACTAAATGACATAAATCAAGTGTGGATGTGTAGCATGGAAATTACATGTAATGTGATCTGCACATGCCTATTTCCAACTGGTCCAACTTTAACCAAATGACATCAAAATTCAGAGTAAACAATGAAAACTGAAAATAACTGAATAATTTATTAATGTCATGACATTAAGTACAGTACCAAGCATAAATAAAAACACAAACTCCACTAAATCAAATGGCATCAAATGCAACAACACCCATATTTGTAACATGATCATGAAAGGCCTTGGGTGCTAATGCCTTAGTGAGCGGATCTGCAATCATAGAGTTTGTTCCCACATGCTCAATACTAATGAACCCACTCTGAATTCTTTCCTTCACAACAAGGAACTTAATATCTATATACTTAGATTTTGAAGAGCTCCTGTTGTTATTTGAGTACAAGACTGCTGCTCTACTGTCATAGTGCAACTTAAATGGCCTTTCAATACCATTAACTATTTGCAGTCCTGAAATAAAGTTTCGCAGCCACATAGCTTGATTAGATGCCTCATGATAAGCTACAAATTCAGCCTCCATAGTGGAAGATGCAACGAGTGTTTGTTTGGCACTCTTCCATGAAACTGCACCTCCAGCTAGCAGAAAAAGATAGCCAGATGTCGATTTACGACTGTCTTGGCATCCAGCAAAATCGGAATCAGAAAACCCAATGATGTCAAGTCTATCCGACTTCCCATATGTGAGCATTAAATCCTTTGTGCTTTGTAAGTATCTGAAGACTCTTTTGGCTGCTACCCAATGTTCTCTTCCTGGATTAGCTTGATATCTACCAAGCATTCCAACAATATATGCGAGGTCCGGACGAGTGCAAACCTGCGCATACATAAAGCTCCCTACCACTGATGCGTAAGGAATATTTTCCATAAACTTGGAATCAATATCAATTTTGGGACACTGGTTCAAACTAAATTTATCTCCTTTAGATACGGGGGTATCATGTGGCCTGCAATTTTGCATGCTAAATCGTTTTAATAGACTTTCGATGTAACCCTTCTGTGATAATCCTAAAACTCCTCGTGAACAATCACGATGAATTTGGATCCCTAATATGAAGGATGCTTCACCAAGATCTTTCATTTTAAATTGTTCCGAAAGAAATTTCTTGGTTTCTCGAAGCAGTTCTACATCACTACTAGCAAGCAAAATATCATCCACATATAAGATTAAGAAAATAAATCTACTCCCACTGAACTTATGGTATACACAATATTCAACAGGGTTCACTTTAAACCCAAATGAGAGAACAACCTGATGAAACTTTTGATACCATTGACGGGAAGCTTGCTTAAGCCCATAGATGGATTTCTTAAGTTTACAAACCAATTGGCTAGATTCGTTGGAATCCAACCCCTCCGGTTGTAACATATAAATTGTTTCCTCAATGTCTCCATTAAGAAAAGCGGTCTTTACATCCATCTGATGTAACTCAAGATCAAAATGCGCTACAAGTGCCATGATGATCCTAAAAGAGTCTTTCGAAGAAACTGGAGAGAAAGTCTCTTTATAGTCAATGCCTTCCTTTTGGGTGAATCCTTTGGCGACAAGACGAGCTTTATATCTTTCTACATTACCTTGTGAATCCCTTTTGGTTTTAAAAATCCATTTACAACCAATAGGTTTCACACCTTCAGGCAATGAAACAAGATCCCAAACGTCATTGTCTTTCATGGATTGCATTTCCTCACCCATGGCATTAATCCACTTTTGAGAGTTGGAACCATTGACTGCTTCATGGAAGGTGAGTGGATCCTCTCCCTCTAAGCCAATGTTATTCTCATGTTCCTGAAGAAAAACAACATAATCATCTGAAATTGCTTTTCTCCTTTCTCTAGTGGATCTTCTTAAAGGCACAGGCTCTTCTTGAATTTGAGTATGTTGAGTTTGATCCACATTTTCCTCATGTATAATGGATTGAGGAATAACTGGATGATCTTGATGAGTTGGAAGTTCAGCATTGTCTTGGATTTGTACCGGATGTTGTTGAATCATGTTAGGAATGAAAGCTTGATCATGATCAACAACTACTGTAGGAAAAGGAATATTTTCCAACTCCTCCTCAAACACAAAACCTTTAACATTATCTTCCCCCCCAAACTCAACATCCTCAAAGAACCGAGCATTTCCCGTCTCAAAAAATGTTCTTGTTTTAGGATCGTAGAATTTAAATCCCCGTGATCTTTCAGCATATCCTACAAAATAACTACTAACAGTTCTTGCATCCAGTTTCTTTTCATTTGGCTTATAAGGCCTTGCTTCAGCTGGACATCCCCAAACTCGTAAGTGCTTTAAGACAGGTTTCTTACCCGTCCATAACTCATAAGGGGTTTTGTTAGCAGCTTTTGTAGGAACTCTATTGAGAATATACATTGCGGTCTTTAATGCATCTCCCCATAGTGAGTGAGGTAAAGTTGTACGACAAATCATACTTCGTACCATATCCTTAAGGGTTCTATTTCGTCTCTCAGCTACACCATTCATGTTCGGAGAACCCGGCATGGTGTATTGAGGAACGATCCCACACTCACTAAGAAATCTAGCAAATGGACCTGGACGTTGTTCACCTGATCCGTCGTACCTTCCGTAGTATTCACCACCACGATCAGATCTTATAGCCTTAATTGATATACCATGTTGGTTTTCAACTTCGGCTTTGAACAACTTAAAAACATCCAATGCTTGTGATTTCTCATGAATTAAATATAGGTAGCCATATCGAGAGTAATCATCTATGAATGTGATAAAATATTGTTGACCATTCCAAGAAGCTGTAGGGAACGGTCCATAAATATCTGTATGTATCAAGTCTAAGACTTCCTTAGCTCTCTCAGCTCCTACTTTACTCTTATTTGTAGTTTTTCCCTTTATACACTCAACACAAATATTATGATATGAATCATCAAGTTTTTCAAGAATTCCTTCTGACACAAGTCTATCAATTCTCCTTTTAGAGATATGACCCAAACGCTTATGCCATAATTTGAAGAAATTTTCATTTGAAAATTTGCTTTTAGTGCCTTTTGTTTCAGTATTATGGGACTCACTGTATGAACTTTCTATATGAAGCAAATGAAGGTTGTCATTATCAGTTAAATGACTGGTTCCATACAACACAGAATTAAAATAAATATCACATTTTCTATTACCAAATGAACAAACAAATCCTTCTTTGTCCAAAATAGAAATTGATATCAAATTTCGTCTAAAAGACGGTACAATAAATGTGTTATTTAATTCTAAATAAAAACCAGTACGTAATAACAACCGAAAAGTCCCAATGCCCACAACTTCAACCCCTTTTCCAGCCCCCATATAGATGTACTTCTCGTCATCATTTGGCTGTCGGGAGTTCAGGAAACCTTGCATAGATATACTTATGTGAGTTGTGGTAGCCGAATCCAATCACCAAGTATATCTAGGCACTGAAACTAAATTAACTTCTGAATTAACAAGAGCAAAAGATGTACCTTTCTTCACTCGCCAAGCGTGAAATTTGGCACAATCTTTCTTAAAATGGGAAGAGTCCTTGCAAAAGAAGCATTTCTTTTCCTTATGTCCCTCGGACGTATTTTTCTGCTTCTTTTGCAGTTCCTTCACCGCAACATCTTTAGTTTTTCTCTTCTTGCCTTTTCCGTAAGAAGATGATGCCAAATGAGCACTCTCGGTTTTATTGTGTTTCATCCTGTCTTCCTCTTGCACTAAATGAGAAATGAGCTCATTCATTGTCCATTTCTCCTTCTGACAATTATAGCTCACTTCAAATTGACTGAATTGCGGAGGAAGAGAAATCAACACTAAATGAATGAGCAAGTCTTCCGAAAGCTCTAATTTTAGTGTTTTTAATTTCCCTGCAAGATTAAACAATTCGAGAATATACTCTCTTATGTTCCTGTTACCCTTGTACCTCATGGAAACAAGTTTTCTTAAGGCTGCACTTGTTTCCGCCTTATCGCTTTTCATATAGCGCTTTTTAAGGGTTTCAAGGAACCTTTTAGCATCAGTCTCCTCAGACATAGTGTCCAAAAACGTCTCTGGGATAGCATTTTTCATTATCATAAGACTCAAGCGGTTAGAGCGTTCCCACCTCTCAAAAGCTTTCCTAAGAGGTGCAGGACGTGACTCCCTCAATGCTAGGTCAAGTTCCATACATCCCAAGACTATAGTTACCTTATTTTTTCAAGTCTTAAAATTGCTCCCATTGAGCACTGGAATGCCATTGATATTGGCAGTGACAGCAGAAGCATTCACAAAGTCAACTGAAAGAGAACAAAAATTCAAAACACAATCAGCTCACAAAAAGAAATTAAATCTCATCTCAAGATACCTAGCACAACATTGAAATTAAGTCTTTGGACAAAATTCAATTTGTAAGTGGTACTCTTGGTGTGGCAATCAAATATTGACAATAAAGTCCTGTCAAATAATAAGCCTTTCTTTGGACCGACTTATTACCCACATGGATAAAACCAAATAATTGTCACATATTTATTACCACAAATATGCTTTAATTTCGGCCAAATAATAACCTTCCTTTGGGCCGGTTATTACCCGCATGAAACTTCAAGCATGTAATGTCTGCTTTAATTTCGGCCAAATAATAACCTTCCTTTGGGCCGGTTATTACCCGCATGAAACTTCAAGCATGTAATGTCTGCTTTAATTTCGGTCAAATAATAACCTTCCTTTGGGCCGGTTATTACCCGCATGAAACTTCAAGCATGTAATGCCTTCCTAATATTTTTAGTTTAATTCAATCTACACAATAGAGGTTATTTTGGCAACATATTGCTTGAACCAAATTAAATTAAAAATATTAGTAACTGAATCCATCATTTGAATTAAACCAAAACCATAATCAACTTAAACTAAACTTAAACCAAAACCAACTTTAAATTAAACCAAAACCAAAACTAATCATCCTCTCCATCCTCAAACCCTAATCCGCTGTTTCTACTGCAGCCGCCGCCGCCGCCAGGCCGCCGCGCTGCCACGCCGTCACGCCGTCCGGCCTCGTCAACCCATGCCGTCGGGCCGAAGCAGGCGCCGCCGCAGCCCGAGCAGCATGCCAGCGGACCCGAACGCCGCCTGCGCAGCAGCATGCCAGCGGACCCCAGCCTACGCGGTCGTGCGCACGCCACCGGCCGCTCCCGACGGGTCCGTGCTGCCTGCGCACGACGCCCGCTCGCATCAGCGCCGCACGCTGCCGAACCGCACGCCGCCGCCTCCGCTGCCGGCCGCCAGAGCACAGCGGACGATCGGGGAAGAAGATGGAGATTTTTTTAAGTCTAACACTAATTTTCTATTCTCAAAAACCCAACATGAAAACTGGCTCTGATACCAATTGAAAGAAATTCAAGGAACATGTCATCGATAATCCAGAAACATTCATGTCAGATCTTTGAGAAAAATGAAGAACACGGAAGCGTACCTGATTCCATTTGGGTAGATTTAAAGAAGTCTGAAACCCGATCAAGTCCACTGCGCTCCGGCTGCGAAGAAGGCGAAGTCACCGGAGGCGGTGCTTAGGGAGAAGATGGCGGCGCTGGAGGAGTTAGGTTTTGGGAGGAGGTCTTCTGACTGTTTGGAATTTGACGACGGATGGATGTCCAGGGTTTCTCAATCCCTTTTTCTTTATATACTAAATTCCACAGTCAGGGACCACACCCATAAATCTTAATGGGTTAACCATACCCATAAATCTTAATGGGTTAATTGTTAATTAGTCCACCAATAATTAACAATTAAACCCCAGGAATTCTACACATTTACAATTTAGCCACCACACTTGTATTTTAGATGACAAAGACCCTAAATTAAATAGATCACCTCAATTGGGTCCTTATACCATATAATAGAAATATATACACAATAATTTCATGCAATACATATACGTCTACATGTCCTTATGCATAAATATACATGATTTATAGTCCAAATTCTAACAAACGCTAGATACAAATTCGAAGATAAGCTCCGCTCTCCGCATGCTCAGACGAAGAAAACCAGAACGATGACGAGAGGGTTGACCGAGTTGCATTCTGACATTAAGAACTGAAGAACCAAACTAGTGAAAATGGAAACGCAGAGAGCCTGGCGGTAAAAACGGAACAGTGTGTGTGTTTCTTTTGTGAAATACAAATAATTAACTAAACTACCAAACGAAGACAATAAAATGGTTAATTACAAAGCCTTTTATTCGTTCTAAAGATTTTTGTGGTCTTATTAAGTTAATGCTACAGTTATGCCATATTAATCGACCAAATGTTTCCCAGATTACACAGGTATCAACAGAAAAAAAACAGTACTTGCTATGGAATTAAGTAGATAACAACAATGATTTGTAAGGACAGATGTGAGCCATGTCTTCAGACTTCAACAAACATTTTCACTTTACATGTAGACCTCCGTGCCAAAGAGCTTTGAGCAGCGACACAGCGGGCAGAAGCTGAGTTTAGATTCGCACCCTTTGCAGAGGCAGAGATGCCGGCAAGGGAGCAAAAGCATGCACACTTCGTTGGTCCTGCAGACCTTGCAGGTCATCAAATCCTTCGTATCCTTGTTTTCCTTGCACATGACCTGGAGATTGACTGGCCCGCCGTTGCAGCAAGAGGCCGTGTCGTCCACCTCGCTGTCCCCGCGCCCTTCTCTGTTATTGTCCTTGCCCTGTGCACAAACTTGCTGGATGTTCAGTTTGAGGGCCGCAATCATGTTCTCGTTGTACTTGGCCCGTTGCTGCCATGCAGCCACTTCCACGCTCAACTGCTTCATCTGTTCCTCCAGCTCCATGTTTTTCCTGTCTATATCCTCCACTTCTGCCTCTTTCTCTCGCATCCTGCGGAGAAATTTTTCCTCAACTGAGGCTAGAGTTTGAAACTGCTTTGCCTGGACCTTTTCAAAAATCAGTTGTCTCAGTCGTTCACCCTGAACATCCAATCACATAAGAAGAAATCTTATTCAGCATCAAGAATTTTGTTTGGTTCAGAATTTCACATCATATTCTTTCCTTTTACTTGCATCATCTTATCAAGAATTAGCGCTATACACAACAAAACGGGATTAAAAAATTCAGTCGAGAAAATGAGAGGATAAAAATTGAGCAGCGAAAAAGCCAAAAGATTTCAAACTTAAACTGTGTGGGAACATATATATATATAGAGCTATTTCCAGTTCATCGACAGTCACATATTACACCAAGAAATAGTTGTCAACCCCTAGCACCAGTAAGTAGATCAGCTTCAAGTCAATAGCTACCAAAACGAAAGCAATTTTAGCATAATGATTAGTACTATTTCAAATTGATCGTGTCCTAAACCAAACACATTAACTGATACCAGAAAAAAAAAATGCTTTCCATCAAATCACAGAAAGCTCGAGCCTTTGCCATTAAAAGAGCTTATCTACTGACGAAATGAAACAACAGAATATGAACTCTATCGAAAACAAGCTTAACACAGCACAAAAAATTTCACAAAAAACCCTAGAAACACCCAGACCTCTAATTTGATGAACCGGTCCATCTCGGCGTCCTGCCTCTGGATCTCCCTCCCGATCTCCTCGTCAATCGACGAGACAAACAGAGGCGACTCCCCAGAAGACGACGCCGCGACCCGCCGGTCATCCAGCGACAGCCCGAGCCCGGTCGACACCGACCCACCCGTCTGCAGGAAATCTATGGACGAGATCTGCGACCCCTCCAAGAACTCCTGCTCCTTAATCTTCTTCCTCCTCGGCTCCCACCCCTCCGTCCCGGCCCCCTCCCCGGCCGGAGCGATCCCCATCACATGCACATCTGCAAGCCAAAACAAGTCAATAAGCCAGAAATTGGTTCAAAAAATCGGAAATTGGGAACGCCGATGGAGGAATTACAGGGAGGAGAGGGATTGGGAAGAGTGGGAGCATGGAAGATCTGGGGGTCGATGGGGACGAAATTCCTGCAGAACAATTGAGGGTATTGGTCAGAAACAAGGAGAAGAAATAGAAGAAAAAAGAGGAATTAGGGTTAAATGAGGGGGATTACATGAAGGGTTTGGATTGGGATTGAGCCTGGGATTGCTGGAGCTGGAGCTGGTGGAGGCCGGCCATAAAGAAGAAGGCCAGGAGGAAAATTGGTGAACGCGGTTCTATATTGCACTGAGGAAAAGGCGTTAACATAGTCCCGCAGTACGAAACGAAATGAACAAGTGGCGGTTTTTAATTTGATGGAGAGGTCCGCAGAGTACCGTACACGAGTCGTCGAGAAACGAGATAACAACATCCTGTCGTAAACCGACCGGAGCTCCGTTTTGCGTTTATGCCCCTTAAAAGTTAACTAATTGCGCACATTCTATTGAAAAACGAAATTTGCATTCAACCCCACACTGAACCTCTGAAATGGGGGCCTCGGCCTTCTGGCGACGGATGCTTGGATGAAGGAAATGCGTAGAAATATTTTCACATACACACACCCCTCAGAAATCAGGATATTGGAAAAGCAATCTCAGGAGCGCATATTCAAAGCTTGTATGCATATATTCACTGCTTACAATCAGAATAGAGATGATGCTTTCATTCATTCACATACTTGGATCGTTCACCTCAGCAATTCAGCTAAAAAATTTTTTACAAACAATCTGTGGATGTGATAGCTGTTGAGAGAATATTTAGCTTAAAAAAAAGCAGCACAACCCAATGCACAGAACGATGAAATGGAAAATCCACAAGGATATAGTCCCTTATTGAAACATTCAAACGGATTCACAAGAGTTCTATCAAAATATAGAAGAAGGCCGTCTTTACAGGAAGGAGACTTATGGACAAACTTTCGACACATTCAAATGCGTGAGCTAAATTTAAAGACAAACTCCAGTTCTGAGATGAAGACAGCAAGAACCATTCATACATTTAACCTCCACAGCAAGATCCACAAGCAGGAAGAGAACCTTAAACAGAAACATCATATCGTTAACCAGACTGAATATTTAAAACCAGAAATATATGACTTGATGCAGATTACTCACTGTGATCATTTGACCGGAGATCAGACATAAAGCGAGGCCCACGAGGGCCACCACCAGGTGGACCCCTTCCAGGACCCCCCCCTGGGCCACCCCCCCCTGGACCACCATCCCATTTCTTACTGCTTCCTGACCCTTTCTTGTACTCATTGGTCTTGTCCATCTGAAAACACAATGCAGAGCAATATCATCTAAACCTTTACACAGGCAACACCTATCTACACTAATAACTAGAAACAAAGATGGATTGGATTCAAGTTTGACAGGGATCTGAGTCATCAAAACAATTACAACCATATATCAGCCAGTGGTCTCCACACATACCGAAAACATTGTCATGAAGAACACCCCAATGAAGTTCACTACCGCCCAGAAAAAATCACTGATTATACTCAACCTCCATATTGTCCTCTTGGATTTCACAACACCTGCAGCAGATATAAACAAAATCAATGAAATTTTCTAAACTGGGAGCTATTACAAGAAAATGATTTTCACATGCATCTAAAACTTGGGATGTTACACATTGATACAAAATCTACCTAAAAAAGATCTCCACTAAAATTTGCAAACTGATCTTGGCTGGAATTGATTTCAATTATTATATCTAAACCACATAATCAAATCAAAATTGAAAGATCTTTTCACCATCATCAAACAGTCTTAACGTTCCTATGGAAGCAATTAAAAGCATTAAAAAAAGTACAATGCATCTCACAAACCCACCATACTACATGTTTCATTCAACAAAACCTAATGAAATCAGAGAAAATTCAAACTAAAATGCAGTTTGCAGCAATTCCTGATTGATGAACCTAACAATCCTGGAGGTCTTAGCCAATATATTTGTGCAGCAGTGTTCTGACAATAGAATTCTACATAATAAACAAATTAAAGACTAAATCAATTGTTCAGCACTTGCTATAACCAAATATAATGACAGAAGTGGCCAGTATGTATACAAATTTCACAAATAAACAGCAAAGAGAAGCCCTAAGAAAAGGAAATCCTCAATCACGAAGTTATCCTAATGGTAAAATCTTATCAGAAATCAATTAATCCATGACATCTGATACCACAACTAGTTTCTCGGAAAGAACTTCCAAGGAGCCGATGCTTTGTTTGTTTCTTCATGAATCCATTCCAAGATAAGTTATTTACCAATGACAAGTTGATGTTGTTGTTTTTTTCATCAGAAAATTTCACATAGCAAATTGGCACATTAATGTTTCTTCACATTCCAAAGTAAGTTCTTTATCAGAAATTGCTTCAGAAATTAAAATTTACTATCAGCACCTTTGTTATTAAACTATGTTATTGCATATGTTCAGCTCAAGCAAGTTTGAATCAATGCACTTATATGGCATTTTCTAATTCAACAATTATTAACAGCAAGCAAAATGCAAAAAAATATAGGGGAAATAAAATTTTTCCATGAAGCAGGCAAATGTTAGATGAGACTAATACGAATTTGAATACAACACCAGAAATAAGACATTCTACTAACAAAAGATACATGAGTAACAACTTGAGATATTATTAGTTTCTTTGAGGACATAATGGTTGGATTATCCTGAACATACCAACATTCAACTGTAAAAAATTGTTCAGTCAACTATAAACACACATTAGAAAGCTGACAATGTCCATATCTTTTAAAAAATCTATTCAATTGATTATCCATAAAGCCCCATGAATATATCTATCTAATTAGACATTTAATTCTCACAGGATTAGGCTCATAAAAAATAAGTCTAAAATTCTAGAATAAGGTAGCAAACCAAATATCAGATGCTTTTTCATCTTTTTCTGATTTTCTGATCTCTCATGTAGAGGCACAAGGACATTCTTGAATCTTCCCCTTTTCTAGGGAAACAGCTAATGAAAAGACGAATTCTTTCCAACCAATTCGTGTCGATGATCTAATTTTTCGAAAGAGAACAATATAGATTGGCATTTAGATCCACTTCTCTAACACACGAAAAAAAAATGCAGACGAGCTGTAACCCTAAAATTATCCAGACACATCCAATCCGGCGGCGAAATTAGCGATTAAAGTTTAAAGCGAAAAGAATCGAGAATCGTGATTCGATTTATCAAACGAAATCAAGAAAAAAAACGAAATAATTAATGGAAAATCAAATTGGCACCATTCTCGACGTAGGCCATTGTAGGGATTCTCCCCCCGCCCCCGAGAGCCTTCTGGCGACCAAAGTTGTAGGCCCTCTACCATCCGTTGACGCCGTTTTAAAGCCCACGGCTTCGCAAAATTTCTTCCTTGCTTAGCACGCATCCATCACACGTCCCGCATGTCAGTTTCTCATAGGCGAAGCTCGGCCGTCCATATCTGATGTGGCAATACCCTATTGGTTCTTATTTGATAATACTTACGCACTAGCCTGGATCAGCTGTTCCTGGAGGAATGCGCTCCATCTAAACGGGCCCACTGTCAAGGGCCACGTGGTAAAACTTATTTTTCTTGTTTATTTGTAATTTAAAACCCATGACTGCAAGTCTGCAACTGAGATGATACTTGCTTTACGAGAAGCTGTAATCCTAACACAACGTAATATCAAACAAAACCGAGAAATGTAAAAAATAAAAAATAGGAGTAATAGACAACAAAAACCAAGTGTGTTGAATACAATAAATTTTGATTAAACTCAGCTTCATTCTCCATCTCCATTACACTGAAGCCCAGAACTCGCGGAAGTGGATTTCTGCTACTTCCATCATTTGGTTGCATTGAAAGCGATTCCAGACGTCGCTTGATGTACTTCCCCAGGTTTTCTTTCTCACTATGTAAGTTTTGGAGGTTAGAGACAAGATACAGCAACGTAGGAGGAAGCCACGATACAGATGAAAGCTTCAATTCTGGAGTAAGCATGACACGCTCCTAGGCAATCGAATGCAACAGAAACCAGCAGAAAGAATTTCTCTGCAAGACAGAAATGTTGATGAATCAATTCTCGACGGGATACTCTAGCGAGAAGGGTACTCCAAATGAGGAATTATTGTTATCGTAGAGAAGAGATTGCTTCCCCTTGGTGGCTATCACTTTTCAAATAACATAAGAGCGAATATGGATATAATGGAGTAAGTCTGGCAAGTCCATTTCCTTGGCACTTCTTAGGTTGCCACTGTCAGCAGAGAATCATAGTTGATACTTACAGGTAAACAACGGAGTTTGCAAAAGCATACAGGCTAACAATGGAGCTCATTACCAACAAGTAAATAGCAACATCGGGGTATAGAACCATACAGACATCAGAAGTATATCGTGAAAAAAAAAAAATCCAAGAACATAAGTTGTTTGTGTAAAATACTCAATTAGCTCAACCTTAAATCTGCAATAACATTGGTTGATGATCCAAAATGGATTGAATTGGAAAAGCAGCAGATGCAAGACAAAGCATTATTCACTCGGAGCCGAACTTAAAACCTTGGGTGAGAGTCGCCATGGCGGAGGGCCTTAACCAGATCGCGGGAGATGGGGCGCGGAGCGGACGACAAGTAAGATGTTTTGAAGAGCTTTGATGAGTTTTTGGCCGTAAGATTTTGTTGAGATTGGGCTTCGTTGCATATCTCGAGGCAAACAGTCGACGAGGCCCATGCGATTCATTGAGGACGTGGAGCGTACAGAGAATATTGTTAACAACGTGGCAGTGGATTCGGTGAAAAGCCACGAACAGCGAGATACTAGTTCATTGGTGCGAATTCGACACGTCGCCTGGTTGAGCCATTGGAGGTCTAAAAATACCAAATTTTTTGAGAAAAGGGAAAATAAGGTTGCTACTTGCGATTCTCAAAACGGAAAATTGAAAATTAGGTTTCTTAAAATATTTTCAACAACGAATTAAGAAACATAATGTGGTTTTAATACCTGACATTAATTTACGATTTTTTTCCTAATTATATCTCTTTGTAATTTGTATAGCCCTGATTTAGTTAGAACAAGCGTCGTAAAATGATCCCTGAACGTAATGCACCATTGCTTATTGATTTCGTACCCTATTATTGAATTTTGATCAGAGATGCAATGGATCATAATCCGTAAGTGTAAAAATAAAGATTTAATTGTCACAATTATAATAGTCCCATTTGATTTTGAATTACTTCGTATCAAGACAGAACAGCTTCTCAAAATATAAAACAACCAGATTTGGAACCAAAAAGTATCTAAAATTCGGCCGAAACAAAATAATCAATGAGAAAGACTGCAAACCTGATCAAACTCATCCATCTTCTTGGATCCAAGAAAAATGAAAATTTCTTATCCAAAGTTTTAAGCCTCCACTTAAGAATCGGTTTGAAAATTGAAATCGTTTCAGCCGAAATTAATTTATTTTAATTTCAGTTAAATTATTTTTTAACTTTTATTGACCAAAATTTGACTTTAAATAAATATATATATATATAAAATCCTGAAGTAACTCCTGACTATCCTTCCTCTCACCGCCCTTGTTGATCTATCTTTTGTATCTTGATCTTCCTCAAGGTAGTTTAAGTCTTCAGATTCACCAGCATCCATCAGTTAGACAAGTTTGTGGATGTCTTCATGCTCAAGGGCTAGTCGTCCATGGAACTAATGTTGGTAATTTCCAGGAGCGAAACTAATGTTGCATGGACATGGACATGGGTGTTGGACAAGAAGCAAGGTAAAAAAGGATGTGGGAGTTCAAATAAACTATACATAGTGCATACTTTATAGGATAATATACATATTTTTTTTTGCTTATGCTTTCTCTTTGTTACTTACCTTTTAACCTTTCATGCTTTTCGCTTTTCATGAACTCATTACTTTCAAGAGTGCAAAGTAACATGATGTACAAGTGACATAGATCCACAAGGGTGGACATGAGCATTCATGTGACAGTGGAAAGCTCAAATATCAAATGTTTAAATGAGATATCCTAATTCCTTATAATCCTTTTATTACACATGAAGTGGAATATCCAGAAAGGCCAGAACTGAAAGAGGGTGATCCAAAGATCTCGACAGTAAAGATATGGCCATTACATCACATGCAAGACTAAGGGAAAAAATAGACAACAGAAGCAATCTGTGCTGTTGATGAGACACTTGTGGAGATGGAAGCTATGCTATGATCTTTCAGTGACGAGACATGAGGTTTTCTTCTTCATAATTCTGATGACAGGATGAGCATGCTAGACTTACAATTCAGCTAGGGTTTCTGGCAAGGCATTTATTAATTGACCAAATAAGGCTCTAACCATTTCACATCACTCAAATAAGGCTAGGGTTTTCTCTTAGAGCATCATCATAAGTATCTGTGCCATAGCAATTTGTTTGATTCAATTTGAAACTTCCAGCTTTCATATGTACCCTTTGTTGGTTGAAATCAACAATCTAGAAGTGACCCTTCCTCAAAACTCGTTTTTCATCTAACACTTTGCAGTCACTGTAATATCCTTCTTGTTTCATATGAAAGTAGAACCACCTCTAAGTAGATATTCACTTCATTGAAATTCCAATAGACAAACTATAAAGCATTAGCTTCAATACATCCAAAAAAGCAAGGTAAAGGGCATCCAACCATAGCAGAGTCGCTAGGCATAGACAATTTTTGTTTGGTAAGAAAATGGTATGATTTACCAAGAACAACTAATTGCAATCTGTTTTACTTATAACCCCAGTGGTGACAGGAACAAAAGCAAATGAAGTTATCATCCCTTCAATTCGTGTTATGACAACAAAATTTATGGCTCACAAACCATTCTACTACTGATTTCAACTTTCCTATCAAAAATTAGTGTTACCAAAAGGCATCCAGCAATAGAATTTCGAGTTGGGAAAGTTCTCAAAATGTAGAAGATAAATGTCTCATACAAAACCTGTCATTTAACATCTAGGTAGCATGGCCGATGTTAAATAAAGCTAATAGTAAATGTAACAAGGATACCATCCAATTCCAACCAAAGAAGTTCATGTCAATCTGCCCACAAAGCAACAAGAACAAAAACAACAACATCAATCGCCATTCTTCTACATAATAGTAGAAAACGAACAAGATCTGACATTTGAACAGGGGTTCAAAAACTCGAGAATAAAAATGACAATGGTGCAAACAACAAAACTTCCACCTGAAAATCCAATCGAAAGAGGAGCACAAAAAGTCAACAACATTTCCTTTTCAATTAATTCTACGATACCAGAATTGCACAGTGCCAACAAACAACATTGCCATTGTACCAACTTTTGTATTAAAAAAATAAAACCTGCAGAAATCCTTGAAATTTTGGAAAGAAATCAAGTCGGGAGCTGACCTATTTTGCAGAAGGACTGCTTTGATCATCTTGAGGCGGCTGCAACGCCACCACTTCCACCTCTTCTTCATCAACTAGCTTTCGGAGCCGATCCTGGAGGTGAGAAATCTGTCCTCGGTTCCCTGGAGCTTGTACCGCTCGTACATCATGTAGACACTGATTCCACCATAGATAAGGATGTATGAGGCCACAAGTACAAAAAGTCTCAGCGTGCTCGCTAATCCGGCGGAAGTTATGTGCACAAATGTTGCTAACGTGCCTATGTCAAGAATGCATATGTAAGGCAGTTGAGCCTCACGTTATCAAGGCCCAAGTCCTTCGTTCATCCTTTCTATGTGTTCCACTATAGAAACAAATTTCCTTTTTTTTCCCTTGGAGTGACCAAAAACATATGAATTTCATTGCGGTAAAACGGTACCGTAAGAATAGAATATATAACTAACAATATGCCTAAAACTCTAGCAATCAACACTAAATCCAATTATTGGCGTGGTTCAAGTTATATATCTATGACAATTGCATCCAAATCTAAAGGCATAAAACTCTAAATAATCAAAGCTTCATTGTGGAAGCAGAGCAACACAAACCACTCAATCTCTTCCAAATCATTGTATCCACCACATCGAACGACAAAATCCATTGATCAAACGTCAAACATAGTTAAAAACACCACCATACCTTCTTCAAATCCATCTTTAGATCCGAAGTTTTGCAATCGATATTGGAGGAAAAGAAGGCAGATTGAGATTAAGAAAAAGTGTGGTTCTCATGGTACCAGTCGTAAGAAGGAAAACCAAAAAAAACGCATGATTGGTTTGAGAAGAAAGTCACAAGAAAATGGGGGAAAGGCGAAGCTCGCTCACTTGGCGACGGTGCAGTCCTCCAGATACTTTACGTCCTCCCGTCTGCCATCTATTCCACCTGCTCTCCCCTCTTCTTCGGCGATCGCATTGATCACGTGACCTGGGGCCTCTATCCTCTAGCGGGTATGGATCTGGCATGAACCCCCGTCGACGGGCAAACACGGAAACCCGTTAGCTTTTTATCGGGTTCCAAATTGGATCAACCCATGATCCGACTCCAAAAGATGTGGATTCAGCCATTCGGGCGCAGTAGGCCGAACCTGTAAGGGGTTTTCCCCAACACCGTCAGTACCGCGGCTACCGCCTTTGCCTTTTTTTTTTTTTTTTCCTTCTTTTATTTGGAAAATCGATCTTTTCATGAATCGAAACAGATCAACCATATAGGGTTGAGAAAAATCATAACAACAATATTCGCGTACTTTGCACAATGCTTGGCTACAGTTCTGAAGAGAACGAGTTCTTCTTATCATTTTGACCACTTTTTCTTATATGGTCTTATACAGATCGATGTGGTCTTAAACAGATCCATGGAAAGTTAAGAGCATGTTTGGATAACAAAGCTAATGATTATGATTAACAGTATTAGCATAAAGAATGAATGATAGTCAAGCTAATCACTAATTTGCCAACACTACAAGATGAAGAAAAATAATGGGGGGCGGTCAAGAACGACTGAAACACAATTGATATATCTAAATCCCAATGCATTACTTGCCATGAAGCTTACATATCATGGCAGTTTGATGGAAAACATAAAAATGCTCTTGAAAGTAAAACTGGCAATGCTACTGTTCGCCATTCTTATTTCCACTAAGCTTTTCACGTAGCCATGCATTACAAGCTTTCTTTGCCTGAATCATGCTAGGCTGTTTTTGACATCAGAAGAATGAGAACAAAAATGGGGCAAATGCCATACAAGTGAAGTGCAAGAGTGTCTAAATCTACTGAAACCATCCAACAGCTAATCACCCTCAGTTACTCTGCTTCACAGCCTCCGGGGCAGGATTAACGCCACCAGTTGTTGGCCTGAAAGATGAAGACAAACCAACATTAGATTGAG
Organism: Trichopus zeylanicus subsp. travancoricus; assembly: GCA_005019695.1. NCBI lineage: Eukaryota > Viridiplantae > Streptophyta > Magnoliopsida > Dioscoreales > Dioscoreaceae > Trichopus > Trichopus zeylanicus. The sequence continues at coordinate 895,293 of RXID01021982.1, forward strand.
AACCACAAACACAATACTTTATTAACTACCTAAAGAAATTTTAAATTAAGTTAGCATAATTGCTTACAGGCCAACAAAGACTTTGAATGCATCATAGATTCCCCACTGTGCACCAGTTAGAGTACCAATCATAACAATACGAAGAGGAAGACCGCGTGTAAATAGACCCCACAGTCCAAGCTTTTTCACAGCCTGACCAAGAAGTGCCAATTATTCAAGCGATGCATATTACCAAAAAATTTATATGTTTAAGTGACACAACATAGACCCAGGAAAGGAGACTGAGGAGAGTTGTACTCACATCACCAACTGTTGCACCCTTAGCATTGTTAAGGAAAGATACAAGGTTGTCTGCTGGGTGAGAAACAATAGCACAGAAGACCCCAGCAATATAACCACCTGCAAAGCTCACTCCCAGTTGGAGTGGTTTGCTGCATTGATCCTTTGGAGTGGGAATGGCATGTTTGTATATCATCTCAACAATAGTCTCAAAAGATGCAAACTTCATCATTGTATCTGCAAATATCATAGAATTAAAGCCATGACTACAATTGCTTGCATATTAATTATCAGGAAACAAAATTAACATATCCAAGTGATGGTCAGGCCATTATCAAAAATTGCACAATCTAGTAGGAACTGCCATTTTTCGCAATTGTCAGTTTTATATGATGTTGATCACAATTTTAATTCAAATCACATGCATTCCAAGATGACTTTGGTCATAGAAAAATATGTTATGTGATCATTTTTAGAACATATTGTTTTCAAAGGAGGTTTGTTTTATGCATGCGTAACGGAGACATGTAATATTCCTAAAACTATTCATAGAGATTTCAAAGCTCACCTGCTTTTTCAGGCCCCTAGTATAGATATTGATGAGGAGCCAATCATATGCAGGAAACCAGCAATAACTAAAGCACAAACTTGTGGGTTATATGCAACAATAATCATGTTTTAAATTAATCAGCTGCGTAAGAGAATTTGGATTTCATATCTGCAATGATATTAATTGAATTGCAAGTCAACCCCAACAACTAAAATTCTAAAGCATTGGTCCTTCAAATCATGATTCAAGGGACTTCATTGCATAGTTGAGTCAATTTGTATTTTGTAGACCTCTACATTGTAGTCCAACCCCATTTGAATGGAGAGGGCATGAGCAGAGAAGACAATTTCTTTATATGCACACATAAAATCCAAAAATCATGGAAAGATTTCAGGAAGAACTATGTGCAATCAAAAAAAGAAAACATGGAGCATGTAGAAAGCTGAGTAATACAACCTTAATATAACTTCAGTCCCTTGTGATACAAAGGTTTTACATTGCATACTTGAGTAAGTTTGTAGACCTCTACGTTGTCATGCAACTCCATTTGATTGGAGAGGACTCAAGCAGAAGAGACAATTCTCTATATGCACGCATAAAACTCCAAAAATCATGATCAGATTTCAGGAAGAACTATGTGCAATCCAAAATAGAAAACATTAAGAAAATAGAAACCCAGATAATACAAACTTATAAAACTCCAATACTTGAGGTCCCTTGTCATATAGAGGACTTTGCTGCATAGTTAAGTTCGTAGACCCTCTACATTGTCATGCAACTCCATTTGATTGGAGAGGAAACAAGCAGAGAAGAAAAGCCTCTATATGCACACATAAAATCCCAAAAATCATGATCAGATTTCAGGAAAATGTGCAATAAAAAAAAAACATTAAGAAAATAGAAACCTTATAATTATAATACGAACTTATAAGACTCCAATACTTTAGGTCCCTTGTCATATAGAGGACTTCACTGCATAGTTGAGTAAGTTTGTAGACATCTACATTGTCATGCAACTCCATTTGATTGGAGAGGAATCAAACAGAGAAGACAAGTCTCTATATGCACACATAAAATCCCAAAAATCATGGTCAGGTTTCAGGAAGAACTATGTGCAATCATAAAAAGGAAATGTGGAGCAAATAGAAAGCTGGACAATACAAACATTAGAGAGATGACAAGCCAAATCAGACATTGCCTCTCCTATTATGCCTAGCAAGGAATGCAGAAGAAAATTATATTTCCCGTTGGTGCAAATATAGTTGTATTGAATTAATCTAAGAATAATAGTGGCCAATAATTGGCATCGAGATCAAGTCAAATGAAAGGCAACCAAACTACAAAATAAATTATAGCGGTCTACTGATTTATATTATACAAAAAGCATTTCTTGCAGATAAAACAGGACAAAGACATGCTTACAAGGAATCTGACGACCCCAGAGCGGAACAAGCCCTTTGTACAACCTATAAGTTCAAACAGAAGAGCAAGTAAAGCAAGTAAGGCAAGGAGCACTAAGTATACAAGTCCAAACAATAGAATAAATTAAATAAATGAGCTCGACTTGCACTGAATTATCAATACGTACCCCATGGCACCTTCTGATTTAACAAACTTCGGAAGGCCATCAGACAAACCCCTAGCAAATCCAGGTTGTGTCTGCACACGGACCTTCACTGCCTCCATGGGGCAGAGAGCCACATCAGCAATTACCTCAGCGGAGGCAGACCCTGCGAGGTAGATCAGGGTCTTGTACTTGGCTGCATATTCTGGCCCAGCAACATCCGAGTAGTACTTCTTGAAGAACTCGTAGAATCCGAATTTGCAAGCACCCTGTGCACTATACCCTAGCAGGGTCGGCACCCAGCCCCTGAAGAAACCTTTAAATCCTTGTTCTTTGAGCAACACACCAAATCCAGATGAGATGTTCTTGTACTTTGCTGGATCAATCTGAAGGGATGCAACCAAAAGAAAAAAAGATATTGCACTTCCTTCAAATTAGAGCAGCAATAGCTGCCTCATCCCAAAAATGATATCGCACTTCCACCACCTCAGAGCAATAGTAGTTTTTTGAATAGGAACAATTACAGGCACACACCATTGACTATCTATCATGGGCCAGGCTCAAGCCGACACCTTCACGACAAATCATACAGTGACAGTACAAAAAAAAAAAGCGCAAGCCAATAATCTACATGTTGATTATTCCAACAATCCTTTTGAAATAAGTTGGGGCCTTTCACCAACCAGGGAACAATGCCTTTCGATCCTTCCATGCTTAAAATGATCATAAATAACATAAGACAGCATAAGAACAAAATACTTAGCATATTTACCCGCATATCTCACTGGCATCACAGATAAGCCGTCAAAAAAGGAGAACAATCCAACGAAGAGAAAATAAGATCAAAATAATCGAGATAATCACATCCGAGAAGCCCATAAAAGATGATCGGAAATATTTATCCAAAAATAAAATAAAGAATCACATATCAAGATGTATGCCCAAATAGCCAGGTCAAAAAATTAAAAAAAGTAATACAGTTGAAATTCGAAATTCAAAGAAACTATCAAAAATCCCAAGCCACAAGGTCGTGTAATATGAAAACAAGGACGGATCAAAAAGTAGCACAAAATTATCGAATATCCTAACATTCACAGATCAAAAAAACAAGAACAACATCATAGATCCTTCTCAAAAAATCTCTCTAGAAAAATTCGCAAAACAAAAAAGAGAAAACAACAAGATGCACTAGATAATCGCCGATGAACATCCATCTCGCATTAATCTCAGAAAACGAACTCGAAACAAATTGAACTAAAATTTTAAACACCGATTAACACGTCGAATACTTTTCTCTTACCTGCATATTGCACTTGACAAGATCGAGCGGGGTGACGGCCATGTGTGTGAGCCCACAACTCGCGATCCCGCCGGCCGTGCAAGCAGCATAAAACATCGGCGAGTACATCTTGATCTTCCCGGGCTCGTTCGGTGCCGGGATCAGGAACGATCCCCTGCCCACCGGCTTCTCCACCGCCGCCACCGCAGCCAGGGCGGAGCTAGGGTTCTGGCTCAGAAGCTTCTCTAGGGCGAGCGATCGGGTCGGCGAGGAGGAGTAGAGGAAGGCCGGCAGGAGGCTGCGGCGCGAGCTCTCCGGGAGATCCATCGGAAATGAAGACGCGGGCTTCGGGCTTCGATCTCGAATGGAAGCGCTGCGAAACAGAGAGAGACAAAAGAAGGGTTTGATACTTTGAATGCGATCTCGCAGGCTCGCAGCTCGCGCTTTTTTGGGCGGAAAGAGAAGCGGGCGGAAGGAGAAGCGGGATTCGGTTCTCTGGCATGCTTTCTATTTTTGGAAACAGCGACTCAGTGACGCGACAAGTGACGTCTTACTGGAAACGTGGCGCGTGATCAATGGATGTTGATGTCCGCGTGGGTAGGTAAACTAGGTTTGGTTTCCTTTTCGGTGGCGTTATTAAATTACAGTTTTTATGCGGGGAATATTCCAGGTGACCCCTTGTATTTCTCAAGATTCTAAAGCACCATTTAATTCGAATTTAAAATCAAAATTAAGATATAAATTAAAAACTAATAAATTATTTTTATAGGTTTTTTTATTAAAATTAATTTTATAATAATATAAAAATGTAAAAAATTATTTGATTTTTTATAATAATTTAATTTAATAATGATATAAAATAAATAATTTTAATTTTAATGTGCAAAACATCCCTCTAGACTCCACAAATCTGAATGGTGGTTGAAATGAAGAAGTTGTTCTTGATAGCAAAGAATAAAAATCTTTGTTAGCAGGTGGGAACAGTGTCAAAGGATCAATTGAACCAACTCAGAGAAGCAGTGCATGACGTACGAAAATGTTTTTGATGAATAAGATTGTGAATATACTGTGAGTGTTATCTATGTGATTGATAGGCTTTGCCATTCTTGTGTTTTTTGCAGGACTGCATGTCAAATGCAAGGCCAACACAGCCTATCAATGGCAGAGTGATCAAACTATACCGTCCAGGAAAACTTCAGGAATCGACTACTTGCCCATGATACATATGTTCATATCCTATACTATTCGAAGTACAACACAATATCTGTTGTGTTGGTTTGATGTTGTATAGAAAGATTATGCCACTTACTAGTGTCATATCCATTTATGACATTATTCAAATAGGATTACAATTTATGGTCTTCGTATGGTGGTAAATGATTTTATTGCCTCAATAAATTTCATAAATTCTGTCCTTTCAAAAAGCCCAGCAGAATCAACATGAAACGTGATTAAGATAGCATGAGTTGCGCTTGAGTCAGGAAAATATCAAGAGCTACCTATCTGATTAACAAAAATTTAAAAGTAACCCAGGAATGAAGCAGTGCCAAAACACAAGAAATCCTACCTAATTATGCACAAGACAGAAAACATGGCACATGCTTAAGAAATATTAGTGGTTAATTAGGTGGAGCATTGATGTGGACCATCACAAGAAATGGAATCCCCAACCATGTGGGTGATGGTTGATCAAGATTTATGGCTTAATCAATGAGTTTGCATTCCAAAAATAATTCAAAACACCTTTTCAGTATCATCAGATTACATATTTGAAAAGAAATAGGAATCCAAGCTTTTTTTGAGAATAGAAATCTAAGTTTTTTATAGATACTTGTAGCACATGATAATTCAAACTTATGTCATCAATTTCTAAATGTCCTGTTTTATCCAATTTCCTTATTAACAACATTCAAAATACACAAAACAACCAAATTAGCAAAGCTTACAATAACATACTGACTTGCATGTTTGCTAGCAATCAATGGTCTTATCCTCAAGTTCTTATTCTCAAGTAAACAAAGTTCTCGAGCATTACAACCAACCACCATGTAGCCCTAATCTCAAGTAAGGACAGGAGTCATTGATCTTGGTCTTAACAAAGTTTAAACATTTAATCAAGTCATAGGATTCTCAGTTGAGATCTAATCCCTACAATAAAGACCAAAAAGACTTCCACATAGAATGTTTGATGAGCATGTGCCAAGAGAAGAAAAAAAACAAGAAGAACATGAGCATCAATTAAAATCTGCAGGTCCTTTGAATCATGATGCTTTGAAAGGCAGACATCCCATGGATGAGGTTTCTATTTTAATCTGAAGGCAATCAACAGTCATCTCCCTTTGGTCTCTTTATTGATAACAAGAAGAATGCATTTCAGAGTTGTTGGATCTTGTGGGAAAATGCAAGAAAAGTACGTTTATTCTATGCCACACTAGATCTATGCATTGTGACAACAGGAACGCAAAGTAGAAATATTGGCAACACTGAGAGGTGGAGTAAAGAGAGCGGTCAGTGCTCAAAAAAGTTGATGTCTCCCATGTGCTAATGCAGACACTACACATCATAAGTAAAAATATCATATCACATGGCTACTGTGGCCATCAGAAGCAAAGAAAGAAGCATAGGAGAAACATCTCTGACAAACTTTATATTTCACGCCATTGAGGCATCATGTACACCTTACATGCATGAGATTTTTGTAATGTGTGTAAATTGTAAATCAAATCCAGAAATTACTGGACACCACCAGATCCTCCTCACTTTCTCTCTGACCAATTCGATTCATTCGCCAGTCACAAACACACTGAAAAAAATGTATAACTAACAGCAAAAACTCTAGCCTTACATATTGGTGTCGCAACACTTGCCATTCATGTGGTTCTGAACAGCTTTGGTTGCAGCAACTCGCCATTCATGTGGTTCTGAACAGCTGTGATTGCAGCCACTTGGGCTGCAGTGGCTGCTCGGTATGCAGCCATGACTGCCTTGTTGACTTGCTCTTCAACCTTGGGAAGCAGCTTGGCGTTCTCTGCAGCTCTTCTAGCAGCCTATTAAAGAGAATAAATTTAAATTTAAAGGATGAATTACAAAGATTAACGGATAAAAGAAAAACACAGATTCAGGTGAATATCATACCAGAATGGCACGCTGAACGACTTGGTCAGATGGGTCTAAGGGTGTCTTCAGCACTCCGAAGTCCCAGTCTCCGTATCTTGCATTACCATTCCGAAATGTATATTTTCCAAAGCCTTGGCTTCGGCCTTCATGCCATGAACCCTCGTAGCAGTGACCATTGGCAAAGTAGTAGATCCCAAAACCATGGATCATGTCAGCAAAGTACTCCCCAGAGTACCTATCACCATTTCTGCAGAATATGAAATTATTAAAATCAGTATTTCTCCCCAATTAAATGAATGAAATCAGTATTTTAGGCATAACAAAAATTTCGCCAGAAGTTAAGAATAGAATTCATGCAGTCAATGTGTTTCAATTCAGAATTCGCATGGAGAAATTATTTTGAAAAGCTAGAGAAATATAAGAGAGGAAGTCCAGTGCCCACAATTCAGAGAAGAAACCAAAGACAAAATAATAAAACCTCACGTAAATCAATCAAAGATCCAAAACCAAACTTGCTAAACTTCAAAGTTGAAGAAAAATTTAAAACACAATATCAACATTTCACAATCCCAAACAGAACAAAGAGAAGCCACTGTATATATGGCCAAAACCTTACCGGAAGTGATAGCACCCAAGGCCATGCTTCACCCCGCACTTGAACTCGCCGGAGTAACAGCTCCCATCAAAGCAAGCCTGCACACCAACCCCATGGCTCTGCTCGTTCGCCCACTCACCGGCATAGCTATTGCCGCTGTAAAACCGATGCGCCCCGAACCCGTGCCTCATCCCCCTTCTGAACTGCCCCTTGTATCGGCTCCCTTTCCCCCAGTTCTCAATCCCATACCCATCGTACTTCCCTTCCACCCAATCTCCCTCATATCTCCCCTTCCCGCAAAAGCTATACACCCCATTCCCATTACACCTCCCCTTATGGAACTCCCCCTCGTATCTGTCGCCATTGCTGTACAACTCCACGCCTTCGTGCGCTAATTCCTTGTATATCCTATCCTCATCCCCAATGAACCATTTTGACGATTCACTGGCGCTTCGGGGGCGGAGGGCTGAGAATGCGGATCTCTTGACGGTGAAGAGGAGGACGATGGAGATCAAGAACAAAGAAAATATGAAGCTTTGGATCAGAGGAGGTTCTTTTTCGAGGAAGAGGAAGAGGAGGATGAGGGAGAAGAGCGAGAAGAAGAGGATTGGGAGGAAGGGATAGGAGATGGCGGGGAGGTGAATCGAGGTCCTCTTGCCGTCGCGGAGCTCCATTTTACCCTATTCCGAGCTCAAATATTTCAACTTTGGAACTCGAATCGTGGATTCATGGGGGAAGAGAAGAGAGAGGGAGAGAGCAGAGAGGCCAGGAGAAAGACGACCAGCATGAAGCATCTGCAACAGGTTGCTTTTTATTTGGAGGATTCGGGTCGGGTGATAAGTTGAGAATCCGAATCCGATAAAATTTACCAGGTTCAGATTCAACCCCTGGTGCCGAGTTGTAAGTCAAGGATTGTGTTTAATGGTCTACGTATAATACACCTCAACTCTAAGGATTGTGTTTGGCTTAAAATGAAAGTCAAGTTTAAGTTTAAATCTAAAACATAAAAAAATAATTTGAATAAATTTTTGATATTTAAATGTTAATCTGATTAGTGAATAATTTAAATCTTTTTAATCTTTATATTTTGAATATATTATTTATTGAGATTTAGATAAATAAATATAAGGATAGTATGGTAATTTATTTTTTAAATAACGTAAAAATAATCTAACTGTTTTTTTAATATTTAAATGACAGATTGATCAGAATAGAATGATTCTAATTCTGATCCCAAATAAAACAAACTCTATTCAGTTTGTCATAGAATTTAAACTTGGGTTTATTTTATGAAAGATGTTTGTAATCAATCATAAACTGTTACTAATTTACACGATATAATAAAAAAAATAACTTTAAAAAATGAATTAGACTACCTTCTATTTTTCTATAATTTTTACTGATAAAATTTAAAATGATCATTTAAATATATGATAGAGATCAACCATTTAGAGATCATTTAGAGATTTCCTTTTAATATTTTGCGTAAATATTTAAGATGTTTACCGCATCTAATGTTTCTATTTCTCACATCTAGCGCATGGTTCAAAATTGAAGGATTCTCTTCTCCCGTCAATTTCACATTTGAATTTCTCTCTTAATTAGAATACACTAATTTTCGGATCAATTCCAAATTTAAAATTATAAAATTAAGAGAATTAAATAATTTTGAAAAATTTTAAAAATGAAAGAATTATATAATTTTAGTATTTGGATGAATATTTTTTGAATGGAATTAGGATTTGGCCAATTCATAAATTTTGAAATTCCATTGTTTAATTGACAAATAAAATTAATCAATTTCATTAAATTTGTCAAATTCTTATGTTTAATTGGAGTAAGAATTGAGAATTAGTATATTATGCAAAAAAATTAATTTATATGTAAATTATTATAAATATATAATAAATTTAATATAAAAATTGGTAATTTAATTTTTACAATTAATAAAATTTTCTAATGAGTTGCATAAATGAAGATTTATATAAATATATATTTACAAATTATTATTATTTAATATAATCTTATTATTCTCATGTCAAATAATTTTTAATAAACAAAAAATAGTTTTTTAAAAAATATTTTATTTGTAAATAATTTATTATTTTCTCTCTTTTTTAAAAAAAAAACGGCCCGGCCACGTGGCGCAAGAAAGGAGCTCGAACGACTTGAGGGGTGGCCTAAAATAGCCCGACTGTGAATCGCGGCGTAAGTGGCGAACTTGAGCGACTAGAAATCCAAGCCAAAGATCAGAGTTGCGATGCTTGAGCGGCGGTAGCAGATCCAGGCCAGAGATCGGAGTTGTGGCGGCGGAGACAGACCAATCCTTCGCCGTAAAGACCGCCGGCGCCGAGATTAGTTCAGTCGGAGATCCCAAGCACGCAATCCGGGAAATCTGATCTCGGGAGGACTTGATGAAAAGAAGGTCCAAATCCACGAGATTTGCGAGAACAGTTGTGCACGTGTTAATCTGAATGAAGAAGACGCAGAGCCTCTAGCACTCTTGCAACTGGAACTGCCTAACCTCTAGCACCTCTTGCAACATAACCTCTAGCATGTTTACATTGATGTCATTCAAGCATCCTTCACCATCCTTCACCTCCAGCACTTCCAGCATCAACGTCATCACTTTTTCACCATGAACGTTCTCTGGAGCAGCATTCACAAGCAGCAGACGGGCTTGGACCGGCAGCATTGGAGTCGGAGACGGGGTTGGACCAACAGACAGGCTTGGATCAGCAGCTCATCAAGTTGGAGACGAACTTAGACTAGCAGATGAGTTAGAATTGATAGAGTATGGAGTCAGGAGATGAGATTTGACCGACAAGCGTACATCGAATATGGAAGACACAGATCGAGCATAACAAACGTAGATCGATTACGAAGACACAGGTCAAACACAACATGCGCTGATCGAGCACTGATGAGATGCAAATCGAGTACGAAGCACAATCGAATACAGAAGATGAAAATGAATACAATAATTTTTACAAGAAAAAAATTACAATTCCTCATAAAAACAAAGTGAAATTCAGACTTGAGATTCACGCTTTTTTTCTCGAAATTAGTGTCTTTTGAGAAAAAAAAAATCCGAAATTTAGGAAAATAAAAAATTATCTAATTCTTTTTAATTTCTGAATATAAAATCAAACCAAATAACATACCACTTTTATTTTTTTCAATTCTCTCCGTTCCAAATTTCAGCAATTAAACCAAACACTCCCACCCTAGAATTCCTCATTTTGCTCCTATCCTGATCTCTCGTGCTCAAGCCCGATTTTCCTGTGTGTGACCCCGACAAGACCTTCGCCTTCGTTCCTATTCCGCTCCGAGCTCGTCTCCGATGCCGCCACTGCCACGCTGATTTCACATTCGAGAAGCACCGAGGGTAGACCGTGCTCAAGCCAGACCTTGGTCTTTCCTCACGCTCCAGCCAATCAACCCGTGCTTGACCCCGACGAGGCCATCGCCGGCATTCCCAACCCTTTTCTTTCTGAGATCCGGTGGCCATAGCAGAAAAGGTTCCCTCGCTGCACTTCTCATTGCCGATCCTTATATATAAGGCCTATGACTCTGGTCATGGGTCAGTGGGTAAAGTAGAGTCGAGATTTGGTGTAATTGAAATATAATTTTTATTTCTATATCAACAAAATGCGGGAGGAAAAAAATATAATAATTGTTATATACCTAATAATGAGTTTTTTTTCTTGAAAGTCAAAAAAAAAAAAAAACTTTGGGATCTGTGGGCTAAATAGACTGTAGGTGTCCGATGATAATACCGAGCTGAGTCAGGATGTGGACTAGCTGAGTAAAGAGAAGAGAGATGACGAATTATCTGGGGCATGTTGTGCTGGTGACGGAGCTGATGCGGCGCCTCCACGAGACCGGGAGAACTTATCGGTGGCCGGAATTGGGGTTGACGTTCATGTGAAGGATGGATTGCTAGATAAATTTAAGAACATGCCGCTCTGAGTGGGTTTACTGATGCCCTAATCTATATATGATTCTTGAGGGAGTAGTATAAGGATTGTTATGCATTGGCAATGTTCAATGGTTCTTATTGTTGTGAGATTGTGTAGGTTTTGGATTGAGGAGTTCATTCTTTGATCTGATTTGAAGAAGGAATTTATGACGGAGTTGTTTGTGTTTTCTGCTCAGTTTATGATAAAAGAACTGGCTTCGGTCGTCCATTGGAATATGAAAGGGATTTTTTTTTCTGATACTGAACAGGGTTGCTCTTGGTGTTGGTTTAAATGAATCATAACACTTTTTTGTCAATTTAAAATTAGTTGAACTTTTGGTTCGCGAGGAAGACAAGACTTACTTGGCCACACAATTTTAGTCTTTCAGGTTTAACTTGCCTGATATTTTTCTGCTTAGATTTGGCAATAGCAGTGCATTGCCAGTACAAATGGTTCATCACTCTTTTTATATTTTTTATTTCCCTCTATTTTTTGACCTTTTTAAAAATTTTATTACTTTTTTAAATTAATTTACCGATGTTAATATAAAAATTATTAAAATTTCCTAATTACTTGCAAATAAATTATTTTTAAAAAAAAGTGTGCATATTTTAAGTTAATTAAAAATTATTTGATAAGAGAACAACAATATTATATTAAATAAATCGTTAATTAATTTAATATATTTATATAATCCTCTATTTTTAGACCTTTTTATCAAGGTTTTCGGTTTCGGTTTCGGTTTCGGTTTCGGGACCGGCCGAAACCGATACGTTTCGGCCGTTTCGGCCGTTTCGGTTTCGGCCGAAAGAATTTTTTAAATTATTAATTGGGCGTTGACCAGAGTTTGACTATACTTTGACTGTACTTTGACTTCAAATTAAAAATACGATAAAATATTAGAAAAAATTTGAAAAAATTTGGAAAATTATGAATGAATTTATATTTAATTTTACAATAATTTTAAATAATATTTAAGCTAATTAAAATTAATTTTGATAGTTAGTCACTGATATTGTCTAGTTTTAATATATATTAGTGTATTAAAAAAACATACAAGAAATAATATGAATATGATTAAAATTTAAAAATTAACATAAGCAAATTTAACTTTTCATTAAAATGTATTTCACACATACATAATTTATAAAGTCTAAGATAATACAACTAATCATCATAGTCATCGTCGGTTGAGTTTGGAACATCTGGGTGTGGAATTACAAATTCAGTACCTGGATGATCCGGACGAGCATTTGTAGGCATACGAGCCAGAACAACTAGCTCAGCGCGATCTCGTGGCAATGGTTCTGGAGTATAACCATACATCGAAGGTCCAAAATGAAAATGATAACCATATTGATTGACAACACATAGTAAAAGTGGTCCAATAACCCATGAAAAATAAATATCACACTGTGCGAAGTGCTCAGGGGAAATTGCGGCAAGACGCTGATTGATAGCATGAAGTGAACCTTGTTGAGAGGGCAGATAAATTTGATCATTGACTCTTCCACGGTCTTGTAATGCCTGCTCAATTAAGGCTTGTCCAAGTAGATCATATGCCGAATGTGGAATAATTCTACGATAAAATATAAGTTTTTGACGAAGAATTGACATAATTATTCTTCCTGCTTGCAGTGTCACTTGGTCTGGAACTGTAATATAATCATCCGGATTTGCCATTATCTGTTTCAAAAATAATTATCTTATAATTGTTAGTATTTATGAACATAAAATAGATTACAATAAATATGTCAGAAGGAAAAGATTACAATAAATTGTCGTAACGAAATAGATAAATTATCATGTGATAAAATAAACTACATAGACATTAAATTTAAATGTCATAAAATTACAATAAGATATTAATTTAAGACAATGATGAAAACATCATTTCATACATGATATAAATCCATGTCTCATAACCACATGCTATTCCGAGGTGGATCTTGGAGAGATTGATCTTCTTGATCACCATACTCATCAATACGATGGCGTTGTGATCGATAGTATTGTTCAGCATGCGGATAGTAGGAAGTGGTCTGGTCTTGCATTGACTGATAATATCCTGGATTGTATGAAGACATGTCGCTCTGATAACTGTCATAGTAGGTATAGCTCGCATTATCTGTTGGACCTTGATTAACATCTTGCCCACCATGCGAATTATATGGATATTGTGGCATATAACCACCATATAAATTAGAGTCAAAAAACTCATTTACTCCATACTGTGGAACAGATGAAGATGAGCCGTCATCTTGTGATTGTTGAAAATGGGCGTCACCAGCTGTACCACCATTGCTACTATCACTTGTATCAAAAGTATTCTGCGTATTGTCAGCTTCCTCTTCCACTTCTTCGTCTAAGAGACGGCGAATAGCTTCTTGTGTATCAGGATGATTTAAGACAGGTTCTTCTCTTTCTCGAATCCACTCTATCAAAGGATCATCATCTTCGAATATGGCAGACAAGTTGATTACCTCATCCTCTGGTGATCTTCTCCTCTGTAAGTTTCGCGCTCTTAAACGCATGTTATAATGGCAGAAAACAAGTTTCTCCAATTTTTCCATTTTAAGTCTGTTTCTAGTCTTCGTATGGATCAATCCAAAAGTTGTCCAATTCCTCTCACATTGTGAACTTGAAACAGTTTGACTTAAAATTCTGATGGCTATCTTTGCAAGATTAGGTGCTGCATGCCGCCCGTAGATACTCCACCATCTAGCTGTAATTTATGAGACAAAATTATTAATAACTTGATATAAATTGAATTAGCAAATATGTATAATTATTGAATATCAACTATACCAGGAGTATCACCCCTAATAGCTACAATTGCTTGTTGTGTGCCGAAGTCCTTGACTTTATTTTTGAAATCGTCGGCCTGTGTAATGAACGTACTCAAGTTAAGAACTTTCTTAATTATGTAAAAAATATTTAATACATAATTTACCTCGCGCAATGCCAATATTCTTGTTCTCATATCTGGCTCTATCCGCTCGATTACATTCCGTAGCTTTTCGAGAATGGTATTACTATTGTTGACCTCATCGCCATATTGAAATATTGGATTCAGAAAGTACCCTACAAGATGATTAAATATGAATCAACAATAATATCATTATAACTCAGTAAAGTGCTATAAAATGACTCTTTACTCAATTACCTGCAGCATGAATATCTTTCGATAATGTTTTGTCCCAACGATGATCAATAATCTTCTCCCATTTGCGAGATTCAATTGTTCCTATATGTCGTCTTATTTGCAATTTTGCTCGTTCTATTGCTTCATATAAGAACCCCATCTGCGAATGATCATCTGAGTCAACAATTCGAAGCACTTTAACTAATGGACTGAAGATTCCTATTACTTTTTCAACTGATTCCCAAAAACTTTCGTCTATGACTTGATTGTAGAATTTTTCAGAAAGTATTTTCTCGGACCGTTTCAACCTCAAATAATGTGCATCATATTCTTCACTGGTAAATAATCTCTTCAGTGCCTGCCGGTGAGTATACAGGGAATCCAATGAGATAAATTGTGTAGCAAACCGAGTAATGCCTGGCCTGATAATCTCTCGTCCTCGTGTTTCCTTTCTCATCAGTTCAAGACACCAAGCATGGTTATAAATAAATGATGTCAACTTCTGGCCCTGCTCAACCACTTTTCTAATATCATGTTCTTTACCCATATCCTTCAGCATTAAGTCAATAGAGTGAGCTGCACAAGGTGTCCAGAAAAGATGTTTTCTTTTTTGCATTAACTTTTTCCCAGCATATACCAGCGGAGCTGCATTATCAGTCACGACTTGTACCACTCTTGATTCCCCAATCTCCTCAATGACACTATCAATCAGATGATATAAGAAATTACCAGTCTTCGACTCCCCTGTTGTGTCAACTGACTTGAGGAAAACGGTCCCTTCAGGACAATATACTAAAAAATTTATCAAATCTTTACTGTTTTGTGTCTTCCATCCATCACACATCAAGGTACACCCAAATTCATCCCAATATTTATGGAAGGTCTGGATAAATGCATTCATCTCTTCAATTTCAAGATTCAGATACTTTTCAGAAATTTCACGAGAACTTGGTGGAGGAACTCCTGGGCCAACCTCTTGAGCGGCACGTA
The DNA here is from genome assembly GCA_005019695.1 of Trichopus zeylanicus subsp. travancoricus. Classification (NCBI taxonomy): domain Eukaryota; kingdom Viridiplantae; phylum Streptophyta; class Magnoliopsida; order Dioscoreales; family Dioscoreaceae; genus Trichopus; species Trichopus zeylanicus. The sequence continues at coordinate 910,774 of RXID01021982.1, forward strand.
TCATTCCATGATAGTAACCGCCATCTGCTAAATGAAATGGAACATGGTTGTAGAAAAAAAATTTCGATACTGCCCTACCCAACCACTGTTTTGCCTTCCGAAAACCAGTTGATGCTGTTCTTAAATTTATTTGAGTATCATCTCTTGGTTTCAGTAGAAATGGGTCAATTGGAGAAATATTTATAGATCCGATGTCAGGAAGTTGAAAATCTCCTCTTACTCCTGAAGGGGCAGGTGTGCGTCGCTGTGTACGTGGCTCTCTGAAACTAGTAGTTCGATGATCCCGAATTGTGCCGGAAGTGCCAGCACCACCTCGAGTTTCCTCGTACAATCTTCGACTTTCGCGAAGAACTTCCTGAACCTCAGAATCATCATCTTCTTCATCAGAAATTTGCCGGGGATCTGGATTAGGGAGGTTGAGAAGTTCATGCTCAAAACGTGATTTTTTGGCCTTCTGCTTTCTTCTATTTTCTCTGCCGGTTTGGACTATTGCCCGAAATGTTTGTCTCACTTCATTCGGGACTTTGTCGCATGGCCGAACTGAGCCGGTGACTCCTCCTAAATGCTCTTTCAATCTTGTAATTCCAGAACTAAGCACACGACCACACCATTTGCAACGAACTGTACGATTTTCTGTATTCACTGATTCACAGTGTTGCCATGCAATATCGTCATCGCGAGGCGTGTTTTGCCTTGGAGCCATATGCAATACAGTAGTAGCAGTGACAGAAGAAAATTTACCTATGATTAATGAAAAAACTCTATTTTCACAATACGTAATTTAAGAAATTATTCAAAAATAACTAATATACACAACAATAAATTACTTTATATTTAGGATTTAAGTTTTAGGGTTTACGATTTACTAACCTATTTCTTGATTTATTATCTAATTTTCACATTAATTTAATCCATAATACGTAATACATAATTTAATACGTAAATTAATACATAGTTCGTAATTTAATACATAATTTAATATTTAATATATAATGTACGGCGTAATAGATAATTTAATACATATTAGATAATGTAATACAAATTACAAAATTTACTATTTAATACATAATTTAATATGCAATATATAATTTAATACATAATACATAATTTTATATGTAATAAATACGACATAATTTAATACATAATTTTATAGCAAAATTAATACATAAAACATATTTTAGTACATAAATTAATATGTAATACATAATATATAATTTAATACGTAATACAACTACAAAATTTAATACATATTTTATTATATAATTTAATACGAAATAAATATTTTAATACAAAATACGTAATTTAATACACAATATATTATTTATTTCATAAATTCAATACACAACTTAATACATACTACATAATTGAATATATATTCTAATACAAAATATGTAATTGAATACATAATTTAATCCATACATTAATATTTTTTTAATATATTTTAATACGAAAATACATGTAATTTAATACATAATTAAAATAATTTACTAATTTAATAATTTAATAATTTCATAATTTAATACGTAATTTACATAATTTAATAATTTACTATTTTGTCATATACTTAATTTAATATTTTACTATGTAACTTTAATAATTTAATAATTTAATAATTTAATACGTATTTTAAGCAGCAAATCTAACTTAATTTTGGATAATTAATCATATCACTGTTTCAATTAAGTAGATACATAATGCGCATAATGCAAATTGAGCAAATCCATAGAAACAAATAATTTAATCTTCCTGTTTCAGTTCAATTCTCAAGTCTCAACATACAGTTCAATTCTCAAGTCTCAACATATATACTATATCTGATACATCAAGTAGAACAAACAAAAAGAAAAAATTATGATACATCAATTTATGATAACAGAAAATTTCATACCTCTGCAACTGAAATTGGCGATTTACAGCAGAACACAAATGAAATCGTCTGCTCTTACAGACTTACATTAAGTATATATAAGCCCCTGACCCAGCCGAAACCCGTGATTCACGGGCATTAATCAAAGCTAATTAACGTGATTCACGGCCAAATCACAGTTAATCAGCCCATACCAACCGACCAACCGACCAACCGACCAACACCTCCCCGTGATTCCCGGGAAAAAAAAGCAAAAGCAGCACAGTAAACTGTGATTAACTTAATTAAACGTGATTAATTAAATAAAACTAACCAGTTAAATCCTAAACCGAACTGCGCTCGCGGGGGCAACGATCATCGCCGGCCGACCTGCGCTCGAGGGGGGAGCTGCGCTCAGCGGCCGAGCTGCCCTCGCCGGCGGAGCTGCCGGAGATGCCGGGCTGTTGAGCTCGCCGGAGATGCCGGAGATGCCGCGCGGGGATGCCGGAGATGCGGGAGATGCCGGTTTCGAGCCCTGACCTCGCAGTGGGCGCCGTGGGTGAGCTGCGGTCGGCCCAAGTGCGCTGAGGATGCCGCCGGCGTGCTGAGCTCGCCCCACATGCACGCGCCGAGCTCGCCATGCACGCGCCCTGCGCTCGCCACCGACGGCCTGCGCTCCCTGCGTCCGGCCCGCGAGGCCTGCGGCTGCCCCGACCGCCCTGTGCCCGCCCCGAGCGTGCTGAGCTCGCCGCCGGCGCACTCAGCTCGCCCTGCGCGCGCTGCGGTCGCCCCGCACACGCTGAGCTCGCCCCGCGCACGCTGCGGTCTCCGCGAGCGCGCTGAGCTCGCCCCACGCGCGCTGCGCTCGCCATGCACGCGCCGAGCTCGCCATGCACGCGCCCTGCGCTCGCCGCCGACGGCCTGCGCTCCCTGCAGCGGCTCCGCGCTCCCTGCGGCTGCCCCGACCGCCCTGTGCCCTCCCCGCGCGGCCTGCCGGCCGCCCGAGCACGCCGCCCTCGCCCGCAGTCACCCGCAGTGCCCGCCCTCGCCCGCAGTCGCACGCAGCCGCCCTCGCCCGCCCTCACCCGCAGTCGCCTGCAGCCGCCCCGAGCTCGCCGCCCTCGCCCGCGGTCGCCCGTAGCCGCCCTCGCCCTCGCCCGCGCCCGTCCCCGCCCGCGCCCGCCCGCGCCTGCAACCGCCACGCTGTCTGCTGCGACGACGAAACCCTAAACCGATAAATATCGTTTCGGCGCGGGTGGGTTCGGCCGAAACCGAAACGTTTCGGGTCGGCCGAAACGCGAACCATGCTTTTTATACAATTCTATTAAATTTTGAATTAATCTGCCAATATTAATATTAAATTTATTACTTATAGATAAATTATTTTTTAAAAAGTATGTATTTTAGCAATTTTTAATTCCTACTTTGATCAAATAATGATATTTGAGGAATCGATGAAATTGATCGATTTTATTTATTAATTAAATAATAAAAGTCAAAATTGAGAAAATGGACTAATGCTCAATTTTATTAAAAAAATAGTTATTTAAATACCGAAATTATCTAATTTTTTAATTCTTTTAATTCTCCAACATTATCTATTTTTCTCAATTTTTTATTTTCGAATTTGGAATTCATGTGAACGGAGCGTATGTGTTTTAATTATGGGCCATTTGAATCAATTTGGAATTGAGAATTAAGAAATTAAATAAATTAGATAATTTTGGAAAATTAAGAAAATCGGAGGAATTAGATAATCTAGTATTTGGATAGCTACTTTTTGAAAAAAAATTTGATAAATTTCCTCAATTCTAAATTTCATCGATTTTAAAAATTCTGTTGTTTCATTAAATGCACATGATAATGCTAACAAAATAAAAACAAAGAAAACAAATCGACACTTGAAGCAATAGCGACACTAGGGTCCGTTTGGTTCCGAGTCAAGGTCAAGATTAAGGTCAAAGGAAGGGATAAAATATAAAACGATAATGTAGTCAAGTAAATCTTATTTGATTACTGATCTGGTTAGCGGATGGTTTAAATTTTTTATGGATAAATTTGCCCTTAGTAGTCATCCTCGCTGCCGCCAACTTCGTCTTCTCCGACGAGGTCCGACGCACCGACGAGCTCGCCGGCCAAGCTTGTACGAACAGCTTGGGTGACGAGCTCGCTGGGGAGATGAGGGCATTTTAATCATTTCTTATTTATAATTAAATTAAATAAAATAATATTAGTCTAGTCAAAATTTTGATATATAAAAAATAGTCCGATTCGTTCGAACTGGCCTTAGACTTAAACTGAAACCAAACGGGACCTAGTATATCATCAATGATTAGCATGAACCGAGAACTTTGATCATGAAAATGTACAAGCAACCGAGAATTTCATTTCATTAATAGCTGCAATTGCAGCAAACAAAGGTCATTACAGCATTGTTCCCTAATGCGTTGTGGCGATGCGATAGCCACGAGATCGCAATGCTGCAAAGCACTCCTCCAGCGAGTTCCAGAGCTCAATGTCCAGCCTATTGTCTCTATAGTCTATATCTATTCCATCACGACACCAATTTTCATCATCAATCGATGATTTGATCCCACATATATCTATCAAATAAAAAAGGTATTTTTATTTCACCTAGCATCAAGCTGCACCTTTTGCTGTTGTCCCTGGAGATCACGTGAACGGACTGGTCCCTGAGAGCATCGGTGTAAAGGAAGGCGGCGGAGATGTTGCCAAAGTCAGAGAGACCCACGACGACTTGGCAGATGGAGTAGCTTCTGGCGGCGACGCTGCATCCGCGACTTCCTGGAGTCCTGGATGTACGGATCCAAGGCCCCGATGACTTCCTTGCTCTTCAGAGCCACCGGTCCGGATTTGAAGACGTTGAGATCCGGGAACCACCTGGCAGAGGCTGGGGATCACCGGCGATCCATCTTCATTAGGAGCTCGATGCCGTCGCCGGCGGTGAGGAGCTGCTCCACGGTGTCGAGGGAGGGCTCATCAGCGGCTGCTGCAGAGCCGGAGAGAAGCTGCGGAGAGGAGAACAATTTCTCGACACTTTTCCGGTGATCAGCGTAGCAAGCAGCAAGCCAGCCATACGAGAGGGAATCGCCGGTGATCAGATCGAGATAAGAAGTCAGGGAATCCGAAATATCCGCTTGAGGGAGGAGTTTAAGCTGCGAGGCCAGAGGAGGTGCTGACGCTCGTACGCCGAGGAAGGAACTCTGGGAGGAGCCGGAGAATGTCTTCGCGCTGGAGAGCAGGCACACCGGTCGGGCGAAGGAGAAGGACGGAGGTGAAGTTGGGAAATAAAGGAATTGCGAGGAATGAAGATTTCCTTGCGTCGGGAATTCAGCTGGTCTTGAGCAAATTGCTGATAAATTTTGCGGAAATCAGATCTGAAAGCGAGGAAAAATAAGAATTTTTTAATTTTTTAATTTCGAAATTTAATCGAACTAAATATTAGAAATAAAGAAAATAATTTTTTAATTTCTTCCATTTTTTCAATTCCAAATTTGCAAATAGACGGTTAGGGCCGTTTGATTTCCGATCAAGTTCAAAATCAAGATTAAAAGAAGAAATAAATTATAAAAAAATAATACGGTCAAATAAATTTTATTTACTTACTGATCTAACTAGCGAGTAGTTTAAATTTTTTTTGAACTATTTTATCCTCAGTTTTTTCTTAAAATACGTTTCCGTCCTCGCCGTCAACTTCGTTATCTCCGGCGAGGTACGACGCATCGGCAAGCTAGCCGGACAATTCTAACTAGCGAGTAGTTTAAATTTTTTTTGAACTATTTTATCCTCAGTTTTTTCTTAAAATACGTTTCCGTCCTCGCCGTCAACTTCGTTATCTCCGGCGAGGTACGACGCATCGGCAAGCTAGCCGGACAATTCGGACGGCGAGTTCACGCTGGGAGGCGAGCTCATGCGGACAGTTCGAGCGGCGATCTCACGCAGAGAGTTAGCCAGACGAGTTCACATGGGGAGCTCGCCGGGGAGCTCACACGGGCAAAATGCATCGAGGATATTTTTGTCATTTCTCATTTATAATTTAATTAAATTAATCTAATTAAATTTTTAATATTTAAATAATAGATCGGTCAATCCGAAATAATTCTGAGCTTGATACGAAAACAAACGAGCCTTGGGAAACATAATTGGGTCCGGACTTGGGAGAGGCACGTGCAGAGTGGGTGCGACGGGACCCTGATCAGAGCTGGCCAGCTTGGATTATTTTGTGAAGGATCCAGTGATCCACTCTGATTAGATGGCGTTGGCCGTCCAATTATTTATCCAAAAAAAGGGTTCGACTACCATCTGGCTCCCAAGTCTCCGCAAACGCAGCATCAAAAACACAAAACCAATTCAATTCATAGAATTCGATCGATCCTACCAATTAATCCTCCCGCTTCTCCATCTTCGTCTTCTTCTTCCTGGAATCGTACGCCTTGGAGTGGAAATCCACGAACAGAAGGAGCAGCGACGCATTGAACGCCGCGTTGAACAGCCACCCTTTCATCCCGGCGCACCCATCGCCGGCGAAATGCATCCTCAGGAACGCCGACGATACCGCGAAGCTCACTACGAACTGCCAGATCTGGATCTTTGTCACCACCCTCTTCCACCGGGCCGGCCACCGCCACCCCACGCTGCAGCTCAAGTAGTACCCGTACATCACCACGTGCACGCCGGCGTTCGTCACCAAGGCGATCGGCATCAGCGATTGCGACGTAGAAAGCCACAGGTAGCACATGAGGACGACGCCGGCGTGGTGGTAGACGTGGAGGAAGGTAAGGCGGCGGCGGGCGCCGGCGAGGATGATGAGGAGGGTGTCGACGAACTCGTAGATCTTGGAGAGGTAGAAGACGTAGGCCCAGAAGAAGACGGGGCCGCGGGGGAGTGTCGGGATCGGGAAGCAGAAGAGGGATTGGGGAGAGGGGAGGTGGAGGAGGGCGGAGAGGGAGCAGCCGAGGGCCATGGAGAAGGACAGAAGGAGGAGGAGGAGGTTGTGGAGGGTGGAGATGGGGCGGAGGAGGGAGGAGGAGGGGAGGGGGAAGGGGAGACGGGGGAGGAGGAGGGCGAGGAGGAGGTAAAGGGAGATGGTGGAGAGGAGGAAGGGGATGGAGGAGAAAGGGGTCTCGCCGGGGATCCAGTGAAAGGAGGTGATGACCGGGTGATCGGCGAGAAACTGCCGGAGCTCCGAGGAGACGGCGGCCATGGCAGTTCGGGATGGAGGCGGAAGAAGATGAGGTTCGGTGGATGGGGCTGGGAATATTGTGCAAATTTTATTTTCTTGGTTGAATTTCCAAACATGCTGCAACGGTATTAATAAATTGGACGCCGAAACCGGCAAACATTCGTCGATTTTATTCGCGACGACCTTTGCTACATATCATGTCGCGGAGATGGAATGTTTACACCTCTATAATATTAAGAGATTTTATGAAACCATAATATTTTTTTTGAAATTCATAAAAAATAATTTATATTATTATTATTATTATTAGTAAAAAATTACTTATTTTCTATTATAAATTTATAAAAAAATTATCTCAATTATATCAAATTATTTTTATTTAATTTTATTTCGAACAATCAATTCATAATTAATCAAACAATTGATTTGATAAAATTAAATTCTTAATGTTTAATTTTATAAAATAGGACAACTGATTTTTCATAAAATTAAAATAAAATAGCTTATTTTTTTTGTTAATTTAATAGTTATTTGTGTTTATAATTTAAATTTTTATATTAATTTTAATTGATAAAATTGAATTAAAAAATATAATTTTTTAATATTTTGATTGAAATGATTTTTTATATATTTATAGTATAAGACAAGAAATTTTTTATTAATAGGTATAACATAAGTGGTTTTTGTCAATTCATAATAAAGTAAGTGATTCTTTACTAAAAGATCTAATATTAAAGGGTTAATTACATATAAACTACTACTCCGAATTTAAATAATTATGTTATGAAATGACATATTTTTCTTCCAAATTTTAAAATTTATATATAATTTTTTTTAAAAAATTATATATATATCTTAAATTATTAGATATATCTAAAAATCTTATCCAGTGTAGATTTATCATTAAAATATAAATATATTTAGAGAATATATTGTTTAATGTTATTTAGACTAAATTAAAAGGTCAAAAATACTTCTGATATAATTAGAGGTGATTTTGATGGTTTAGTCACTATTAAAAGAAATTTTTTCTTGTCTAATTGAGAGATTTATATCAAATTAAATTTTAATCTAAAACATAAGATGATAATTTTGTCCATAATCATATTTAAACTTATTTCACCTTATCTGAAACAAAATTATAACTCAATATGAATCAAATATAGGATCCAATATGAAACAAATTTAGAGCTCAATACTCATATTTTTCATTTTGTCACCTCTAATTAGGTTAAAAATATTTTTTTATTTCAACATAATATAATATTAAATAATATATTCTCCAAAGTTTTTTATTTTTTTGTTAAATTTACATTCAGAATTTTTTAAAATATATTTAGTAACTAAAAAGAAATATGTAATATTTTAAGTTTTAAAAAAGAAGGGATAATTATCTATAAGTCCCTGATAATTAGCCTTAATTATCCATAACTCCCGTAATTTCCGGAATTACCCACGCCCCTCATTTTAAAAAATATTTACCCACACCCCATAATTATTATTTAATCAAATTTTTTTCAAAAAATTTCGATTTTACCCCCTTAATTTTTACAATTAAATTCTTAAAAACTTTTTTTTTATATTTAACCTTCCAAAATTCGGTTTTTTACAAATAACACCTCGAAATTATTCCGATTTACATATAAGTTCCCGAAACTTGGATTTTTGTAAATAACACCTCGAAATTATTCCGATTTATAGAAAAGTCCTCGAAATTCGATGACGGCCAGAGTGGCGGCGAGCGGGCGGCGACGCCGGAGCCGGCGGCGGGAGCGAAGGCGGAAGCCGGCGCGCTGGCGCGCCGGCACGAGGGCGCGGACGGCGACGCCGAGGCCGGCGCGCCGGCAGCGGGCGCGGATGGCCTCCGTCCCCGGCACGCAGGGGCCTTCGTCCTCGACCTCCGTCCCCGTCCAAGGCCTCGGCCTCTGTCCGCGCCCGCGTGCCGGGGACGGAGGCCGGGGACAGAGGCCGGGGACGAAGGCCGGGGAGAGAGGCCGGGGATGAAGGCTGGGGACGGAGGCCGGGGACGGAGGCTGGGCACGGAGCCCCCGCGTGCCGGGGACGAAGGCCGGGGATGGAAGTCGAGGACGGAGGCCGGCGCGCCTGCAGCGGGCGCGGACCCGGCCTCCGTCCCCGGCATGCCGGGGCTCCGTGCCCGGCCTTCGTCTCCGGCACGCGGGGGCCTCCGTCCCCGGCACGCGGGCGCGGACGGAGGCCGAGGCCTTGGACGGGGACGGAGGTCGGGGATGGAGGCCGTCCGCGCCCGCTGCCGGGGCGCCGGCCTCAACGTCGCCGTCCGCGCCCTCGTACCGGCGCACCGGCGCGCCGCCCTCCGCCTCCGCTCCCGCCGCTGGCTCCGGCGTCGCCGCCCGCTCGCCGCCACTCTGGCCGCCATCGAATTTCGGGGACTTTTCTGTAAATCGGAATAATTTTGGAATGTTATTTGTAAAAATCTGAATTTCGGGACTTGTCTGTAAATCGGAGTAATTTCGGGATGTTATTTACAAAAAATCAAATTTAGGAGCGTTCAAACATTTTTTTTAAAGAATTTAATTATAAAAATTATGAGGGTAAAATCGGAATTTTTTTGAAAAAATTTAATTAAATAATAATGGGAGGTGAAGGTAAATATTTTCGAAAACGACGGGACGTGGTAATCCCGAAAATTAGGGGTTGTGAATAATTAAGGTTAATTACAGGAATTGATAGGTAATTATTCCAAAAAAAATCTATAATTTGATAATAATTTAAAAATTATAAATTTTTAAAAATAAATATTTTATTTGTTAAATTTTTAAGAAATATAATTTTTTTAAGTTTAAAAAAGGAATATACCACTTGAAAAACTTTCAACAAAATTTACGCTATGCGAGTATGCATTGTATAGTGAAGAGGTTGTAATTGTATTAAAATTACCTCGAGGCTCGAGGGCTGAACCTCGGGCTGGGCTTGGGCCGGATGTTGACATTAGGGCCCCGCTTGTCGTGAGCGAGTGCGATATACATGATCAAAACCCGAAGCTATATATATATATATATATATATTGTGTCAGGTTTCGTTCATATTATCTCCTTCGCGAATCTCGACGCCGCTCTCCATCTCCTCCAATGGCGCCGGCCAAAACCCCCAAGAAATCCTCGGAGCCCGAGCTAGAAACGGAGAAGAAGATGAAGAAGAAGAAGGCCGGCAACGAGATCGATGAGATATTTCAGTCGAAGAAGAAAGGCAATAAGAAGCATCCGGAACCGTCATCGAAACCCGGGGAGAACCCTAACCCGAAGAAGAATTCGAAGAAGAAGAGGGAGAAGGGGAAGGAGCTTCCGATAGCGGGAGATGGCGTGGAGAATAGGGCCAAGAGGAGGAGAACAGGGGAGGGGCTGGCGATTTACTCTGCCGAGGAGCTGGGCTTGGGGAACCCCGACGCAGGGGGTACACCTCTTTGCCCTTTCGATTGTTCTTGCTGCTTTTGATGAGGTTTTGCGAGCTTTGTAGCTTGATTGAGAGGTTTTATTATCTATTGATGTTGTCTTTGTAGATTTTTAGGTAAAGATGTGATATTTGCCATGGTCTAAGTTATTGTATTATGAGCCTAGGGTTGATGAAACAGATTATATTTTTCCTATATGTGGAATTGCCTATGCCACAAGTTAAAAATGGATGCAATTGTGACGCATGTCGTTCTAATCCTCTTTAGTTCAAGCTATGGGGTTCGGCCTTTTTGTTTAGTTGATGGATTCTGTGCTTAACATTCCTCCTCACCTTCAGATAAGTGGTAACTAAGTTTGAGGTAATTTTGAAGTGCTAAAGATTAATGTAATTCCAATTGTGGGTTCTATTGGAGTATCTGTTTGACATATTGAATTAAGTTCCTTTGTAGGTTCCTCATGAAGGTGTTCATCTGGAAATTGTTTCAACTGTTGCACAGCATTTAAGGAACTTATCAGCTTTGATTATTAGGTAAGATTTTGCTATTAATATGGGGAGTACTGGCATACAGCAGTGTGTTCACGGTTTGTGTGATCGAACTGTCAGGAAGACACCTGGATCTTGTAGCAGTCCCCTATTTTATCTTAATTGCCTGGTCGCAAATCCGAAACAATTCTGACTTCTGATGGGTTTTCCGCATGGAAGTAGTCTTTGTATTAGATAGTTCCACCTTCACTAGATATTTCCTTGACCTAGGTTTGATTCATAGCTGATCCCTTATTTTTGGACAGTGGTTTACATTATGATGCTGGACCTCTATATACTGTTGAGTGTAAGATATATCATGTTGCCAGATCTCTGACTACCAGCAAATCTCTTTTTAGAAGGGGAATATGCTATCTCAAAGTGATCTTCTCATCAGAATTTTTTAGAAAAGAATTCTTATAGTATAAGGCCTTGTTTGGTTGGGGGTCAAGCCTAGGATCATCTCTGACTGACCGGCTTATCATCCAAACACCAAAAATTTGACCATACTAACATTATTCAATTTAATTAAATTATAAATAGGAAATGACTAAAATGTCCTCATCTCCCCTGGCGAGCTCGGCCGGCGAGCTCCCCGCGCGAGCTCGCCGCCCGAGCTCGTCCGCATGAGCTCGCCGCCCGAGCTCGTCCGCATGAGCTCGCCGCCAAAGCTCCCTAGCGAGCTCGCCGGCGCGCCAGACCTCGTCGGAGAAGATAGAGTCGGCGGCGGCGAGAATGGCTATCCATTTAAAAGGAAAGCTGAGAGCAAATTTGTATAGAAAAATTTAAACCACCCGATAAGCAGATCAGTAACCAAATAAGATCTACTTGACCGCATTATCGTTTTATACTTTATCCCTTCTTTTGATCTTGACTTTGATCTCCAACCAAACGGGTCCTAAAGGCCTATCACTAAATTATGTCTCTTGTTCCTCTCATGTCTCTTTGGAATCTTGCATATTGTCGAATGCCTCATAATTATATCAAAGAGTTTTTAATATCTAAAAAACCTATATCTGAACAATGGCTACAACTCATCTCTTCTAAGTGCAAATGAGCCAAAGAGGTATCGAACCAATAAGTTAACAATGATGGTTCTCATATTAATTTTCTATGATTCTTGCTAGTTCCTTATGCAGATATGCCACTTGAAATTTATTTGTATGATGATCTTTCCTTCTCCACTATCTTCCTTTTATTCACAATCACAATCGCATACAAATATATTAGCACATGCCTGTGTGCATCAAGCATCCACCCCGCAACCCAAGTTTTAAAATTTTCCTATTGATTGTGTATGGACGAGGTGCATCATGACTGTTGTTATTTTTATCATGCAGCTTATGTAGAAAAGAAAAGCCTTGGATGGAATTTTTTTCATTATTGTCTCCTCTTACCCTGTCTCCAATGTTACTTCTGCTTCCTTATTTCCATTTACCGTCATAGATCACAAGTAAATTCATAAGAGACCACTCATGGGGTTTTAGTATTGCGATGTTCAATCATGCTCCATTTTTTCTGCAAAGAATCTCTATAGCCTCTTCCTTATAAATTGTGGAGCCTTCTGGTGTTCTATTCTAAATTTTAAGTTGCTTGCCCCAATGCATATAGTTCTATTCCAGAATGTTTACAGAATTTGTCAGGATTTGGTTTTTCTGTATAACAACTTTCTCATTCATGATGCATATATTCTATTGTTTTCTTGATGGTTGTAAATTATTTTCTCCAACTTTTACTACTCTGGACATATGTGTTTTTTCACTTCTTTCGCAATTGATCTAGCAAATAATGGCATCATTTTTTTATAACATAGTACTTGTTCATTTTAATAGTATATTTCATTTTTTTACAAGCCCATGCTTTTAACAAAGTATGAAGTATGTTATATCAAATATTGGTTAAGAAAACCTGAAGGAAAGCTTTTCTTGGCGACATACCTGACCAGTGCCCTGCTACAAACACAAATTAACCCTGGTTCTTCATCTTTTCAATTAATCTGTTGCATTATTCCAATCATTGATCTGAGACAGATTTCTTTGTTTCTCAGACAAAGTACTTGCTGGACCCTGGAGCTCCATTGCTACCACTACAACTAACATATTCCAAGTCAGTGATGAGTACAAACATCAATATTTTCTTGTAGTTCCTCTGTGAATATCTTTGTCTTGCAGCAGTTTTCTTCCTCATTGAAACATATTTTGGTTACATTTAGATGCTAGGAATGCTATTTTGTGAAATTATTCGAGGAAATTATGTGTGGTCACCAAGGAAAAGATATATTTGTATTGTCACTGGTTTATCATGTAGGTAATCTACATCTTTGGAAAAACATTTTTTTCATAAGTTATAGACTTCTGGAGCAGCTCTTTTTGTATTAGTTGCTGTGAATGCATTCCTTTGGTTTGCTGAATCTGTTCATTTGTATGCTTAAAAAGTCTGTTTTCTGTGGTAGGAATGTGGATGCCATCCTTTCTCAGAGTTTGCCTAGGTCTGACCTTGATCTTGACCTCTACCTTTTTTGCCATGGCTGCAAATGATCTTACCTCTGATATTCCTCAAGTCTCCAGGAATTGGAATTGGCAACATGTATACTCTTTGGTCTAAACTTGAATTTCGATATCTAAAAATTTCTTCTTATTACTTTAGTCTGCACTGTAGTCTATCCTGCTTAGCAGGGGCAGAATCCTGCTTTTAACCTAGAAGGATATGTTTGGTTCTTGTCTCTCCATTTTCTGAGAAAAGCCATTCCTTGCAAATTAATGGAATATAAGATCATCTGTTTGATCTTCTATGGGGAGCCATCCATTTGAAGATATCTATAGCCAGGCTGTGGTGGAGAAACTATGAAGTGACATTTTTTTCACAGTTCCATTGCATCTTTTAGCAGAATTCAACTAAAGATTCCAATAACTCCTTTTTCATGTGTCTGTGAAACAAAGAAATGAATGATATCCGCACATACAACTGCAGAAGAGAGATCATCACCTAAATAATTTTCATCAGGACAAATCTGTGCATGTGATATCTTTATTGGTAGAGCTTGGAGGCAACCCAATTAGCAAGTAGGAAGGGCATATCTTATAGTGGCTTTGCTAATATTCCCAGTCCCAAGATGGTACATATGTGTTTGTTAATTACAACCAAGTTCTTTTGTCTTCATCGCCAAAAAATTTTGCAGGTCCATTGAAAGCCAGTAGTTGTTTGATAGTACTGTAGTCTGTACCCACATAGCCTGGATTCATTTATTGAAGTCTCCTAACAGAACAAAAGGTGTACGAGCACATAGCTGGATGGGTTGTCTGGCAATTTATTTGAAGATCTCCATGAAAGCAACCTCGCCATAAATCAAGATATGGCCTTTGGATACATAGAGAAGAAACTTCACAGAAACCTCTCCACCAGGTATGGGCTCTTGATATCATGTGATGTTTCTACCCACATTCCTCAACCATTTAGAATTGAAAAACATAGTATTTGCTGTGCAATTTTTTGTTATCTTTTGCAAACACTTCTCTGGCTTATGAATCAAGTTAAGAGATTTCCTGATTGAAACCTTTAAATTATAATGGTGAATTAAATTATTTTGTGAGAAGAATCTGATGTTTGGGACGGGGCCTGCTCTCACGTGGACATTGTCTCTTGATTCCTTGACATCCCTTTCAAACACTGGATTATCACATTCCTCTTATTTACTTGTGAATTAAAAATGTTGCCTCATATGAAGATGGACAAATGTATCATATCTAGTTTATATGGCTCTTGTTTGCACTCGTCAGTGTTGCTTTGGAAGCACATATCAAAGTGAGTATCTTCCTGAATGAGCAGTACAGCAATGCAATTGATGTTTCTACCATTCAGTTAAATCTTTTACTGTGCCAAACAAGCCAAGTTTGTATTATATAGAGAGAAGATATAGAGAGAAAAAGACAGTGGTTGGTGGTTTGGTGATCATCTAAATAAGAATTAGGGCTGTAATGTGCATAGCATGTGACTTTGTTTAGATCTATGAGATTGTGACCTTTGACTTGATTTAATTTCATGCTTAGTTCCTTGATAAGGAACTCATTTGGCATAGGCTTGCTCAAATCTAGACTGTAGTAATAATGGTGCATAGGAAGATTCAAAGCCATTGACCTGAGAACTACACCTGAATCATACAAATATTCATTCACTTTTTCTTCTGCAAAGTTACTGCAAAAGTCAACTTTGATATACCAATCAAACACAAATTTGCTAATTGAGTTCACGTAAGTTGAAAATCCAATATATATATATTTATTAAATTTGCGCTTGACTCTCATTAAATGTATTCGACTCGCATTTGGTGGCTTGGAATTTTCCATGTCACTGTGAATGATATTCTAGATTGAGAAGAAAGGGTACCTTCCTAAAACTCGGGCGAT
Organism: Trichopus zeylanicus subsp. travancoricus; assembly: GCA_005019695.1. NCBI lineage: Eukaryota > Viridiplantae > Streptophyta > Magnoliopsida > Dioscoreales > Dioscoreaceae > Trichopus > Trichopus zeylanicus. Next base: position 926,177 of record RXID01021982.1, read on the forward strand.
CTAATCAATTGCATGGATGACTCGCAGTACAAATCAATCATTCATCCCATTGGTACTATTGGTACAACCTTAGCTGTTCTGGGCTTCTTCAGCATCTATAGCAGTGGCGGCCTGTTCATCTCATTTTACATTACACATTAGTCATACTAATCTCATATTAATCTCAGATACTTATCAATTAGAATTTAGTTATGTTAAGTTGAGATAATCTCGAAACAAACGGGTCCAAAGTAGTTCAGTAATTTATGTTAAATCATTTCCGCAAAAATCACATTAGTGATTTTTTAACCCATCAGACATTTGATACAGTTTGACAAAATGCATATTAATTTGGTAAAAGGAGATATGTGCTTGATGCATTCGGAGGCTTTATCTGGTGCAGGTCCTTCATTCATTGTTTATTGAAGTTGTAGAGCCTCTTCTAATATGGAATTCACTGCCAGAATTTTATTTTTTATTTTTGGAAATATGACATGTTTTGCCTATTGCTTTCATTGTTTGATTATTATTCCTCAGGAAAAAGGATTACACAGAAGACAGAACTAGTAATCTATGTATACTGAAACATGTAGCATTATACTCAGGAAATTCCAGGAACGACATAAAAATTTGTGGCTCCGCGGGATATCCCCCTTACTCAAACTCAGAACGAACCATAAGAAATCAAGACCAATTTGTTCAGTTCATGTCAGTTTCATCTCTTTCTTCTCATCCCAATGAGAAGAAGAGGAAGATTTAGAGAAAAAAAAACATAATTATATCAGAAAGCAAAAGTAATTAACTTATCCATCATCAACAATCTCAATCTCAAGTGAAGCTCCAGAGGTGTATGTCGCCTTCCTCCTCCCACTCGTCCACTTGCAGAGGCTCGAAGAAGGTGCAAGGATACAACATCATCTGCTCCATGCACTTCGGTGACTCGAAGACCCCGAAGTCAATCCACGGCTCACTCTGCGACGGCGAGCTCGTGGCCAACGTGTCATCAGTATCACATGACAGCGACGGCGATGAAAGAGGGGCCAGTGATGGCGATGGCGATGGCGATGGCGAATCCATTGGGGTTGCCACATTTTCGGCAGCGGCGGCGGCTGCAGCCACTCTCTGGATGAACTTGGGAGATAAAAGAGCTGGATCAGGACTCTCCGGCACATACTTCGGTGGTGACTGCGGGAAGTTAAGCGCCGCCGATGAGCCCTTGAGGCACAAGAGCGCTGCATCGTAGGCTCGGGCAGCGGCCTTCGGCGTGGAGTAGGAGCCAAGCCAGATCCTGGTCTTTTGATTCGGCGCTCGAATCTCCGACACCCAGGAGCCCCAGCTCCTCATCCTCACTCCCTTGTAAGGCCTCCTGTTAACATCGCTACTATGTTCTTGCTGCACATTGCTGCTCCTGTTGCTGCTCTTCACCATTCTTGAATCTTGCTGCTATCTCGATATCTCTTTATCGTGTTCTAGTGGGAGAGAAGAGAAGAGGGATGGTGGGGTATTTATAGAAAAGGGGAGGGGGAGTGAAAGCGAACTAGGGTTAGGGTTAGGGCGAGTGCATTGGATTCTGGGAAGGGAAAGGTAGCTTCCAAGAGATGAGAGTGGGGTCCAAGGGGATGATGCATGCAGAGGCGGGGAGAAAGAAGAGAGAGTGACGCAGAGAGAGGGAACAAAGTTGCAGCTGGATCACTACTGGCATGCAAACCAAAGCTTAACCGCGTTTTTGTGACGCGCGCACCTCATCTCCACAAGTCACAAGGGAAACAAGAAGTAGTAGTAGATGGGGTTGTTAAAATAAATTAATGAAACACTGCAGCAGCCACCTTTCTTTCAGTAGTGAGTTGGCATTTAGACTTGACCTTGTTGAGTTCTCTCCGTCTGTTTCTCTATCGAGTAACATCAATCAGAGGACGACTTATGGGCTACAGCTCTTGGATATGATGATGACAAGGGGATTTGGAATCTCACATATCACCTGATTTTATTGAATTTGCATAGCAAAGTTCTTGTGTGCCACCCAGTTCTTTTTTTTTTTTTTTGCCATTTCTTTTAAGTAAATATATTTATTTTTTTGACAGCGAAGTAAATATATTTTTCTTCTTTTTAATGTGATTTGAACATTCTCTAAATGTTATATTCTTTTTTTACAGTAAAATGCTTTGGCTAAAACCATTGAATTGGGTTCAAATATCATACTATCCCAAAAATTTAAATCAATAAAAAATGAGATTAATAGACTATTGTCACAAGTAAGGTGTGAGAAATGGCACATGTGAGCTGCAGGATGAGGGGAACATGCTTGATATGTTATCTATTCTGATGACTACTTTGTTGTTCTATATTCCCCTCTAGATTTTCTCAGAAGGATGATTGATTTTCTTTCTATTATCTGATTCTGTATGGACAATTGTATTTGTCCTCAACCTCTGGAAAAGCTAACTAATCTTCAATCGAGTTAATTTGAATTCCAATTTTGTATCATAAATTTTATTTTTCTATAATTTTCTTTTCCTTCTCTTATACATGTTCTGCATTCATTATATTCATTATATGTCTTGGAGGTTCTGTACATTGTGTCTTCATTATATGACTTTGATTCGCTCTGTACAAGATGAAAATGTTATCTAATGTTAAAAAAAATTAAGAATCCCTAATAAGGGTTATGACAATTTCAAGGCATGAGCACATGGGGCTGTGAAGGCAGTAGATCTCCCGTGTTCAATCCGTACTCCGTTCTCAAGTTTCTTCATGGCTTTTATAATCCCTTTTCGTTTGGTACAACGAGGCATTCATTCATATTGCTCATTCAATGGGACGTTGAATTCCCTTTCAAGTTTTGTTTTGGTTATACTGTGTTGTGAACGATGAGCTGTTAGACACCATCTAATCTAATTTGAAATCAGGATAATAATCAAAATCAAAATTAATAAATTATTTCATAAATTAATATTTTTTTATTAAAATTAACACTTCAATAATTTAAAATTCGAAAAATTATTTAATTTTTTATAATAAATTAATTTAATAACAATGTAAAATAAATAGTATTAATTTTACAAGAAAAAAAAATAATTTTGAAATGAATTAATATTGATCTTGATTCTAAATTAAACAGAGCTTTATAACAGTTGAATGACCAATTTTGTCACACAAGTTCATATTATTTTCTATTATCGATTATCGATTATCGGTTATCAACTACCAAAGTGGTCTAACTCAAATCCAATAATCAATAGCTGATCAATCTATTAAACCGGAGGCAATAGCTTACCGAGGGGACGACAATTTTGGTCATTCAAAGATCCTGACACTACAAAAATTACAAAACAAAAGGGGGTTTTGGCAATTCAATAATGCAGGGGTTTATCTGCAAATGGCGCGTGTTTGAGAGGCGGAAATAGAAAACACTGAAGGGCCGTGAAGGACCATATATCATTGGCGAACAAGTTAACTAATACACATTATAATTACATTTATGGATAAAAGCTTTAGCAGTTAACACGTAAACACTTTCTAATTTAGAATTCCATCCCAAATGATTCAAGAAGCCATGGCTTCATTACTGGATGCAATATTACATTCCAATATTAGTTCAGAAAATAATTCTCCCAAGTTTTTCTTCTTTTTTCACTTGTGGATCTCCATGACCGTAGCATACTCCAATCCATTAGGCTTCCCACTATTAGTGGCAGTCTTTGGCAGCTCCATTGCGCCTTCCTTCTCTGAGTTCTGGCTTGACTGATCCTTGCTCTTACCCCATATCAGCAGATAAAGGCCAACCACTATGATTGCTGCACCAATAACCCTAAGCAATCCAACAAAATCAAAGAATAAAGTTAGATACGAGTGATAACTGATAACTGAGCAGTTTGCTCAAAAAAAAATAATAAACTGGTAAGTGATTACTGAGCATGCGTTATCACATAATCTAGATATTGTACGTGTCCTGCCACTGGTATATTTGTTCGACGATAATTATCTGACAGATCTGGTTGAGTACTACATAGCCTTTTGAGACTTCAGAAAACACACCTGCCAACTGTGATTTCATCACCAAGAATGAGGGAGCCAAGCACTGCCACAATGATCATGCAGAGAGGGTTGAATGCAGTCACGAAAACAGGGCCTTTCTCCTTCATAACTATCCCTTGCACATAATAAGCCACTCCAGAGCACACTATTCCCTGCATTTATGCATTTAAGCAAACAAGCTTCAAGAATTTGCGGCTAATGGTTTGAAATGCTTCATCTTTTCAGGTTAACTAGGGTTTCTCTTTAATTACCGAATAAATCGCGGCCAAAAGGCCGGTGTTCCATCCCATCATCCAGGCTACCCGCCGGCGCTCCGCCACCAGCGCCACCGCCCCGCTCTCCACCGTGCCCAGCAAGCATATCAGCGTCGTCAGCGACAGCTCCCCTGGGTATGTTTTCAGTATATGGGACTGTATGAAACAGAAACATGGTTTTTTGGATGTTTTTTATATAAAGCCCTAAAATTATAAAAATTAAAACTTCACAGGGTTATCTGCGATTACGCGTTGTCAGGTTTAACGTCCAAGAACCCTAATTTTCAAGAATCTTACTTGTAGTATAAAGAAAGCAGCCCAGCAGAAGCAACTCCAGAGGAGCATGAACGTGCCGGCGAGCCAGTGGCTCTCGTCCTGGCCACTGATGGCGGCGGCAGCGCCATGGTGGCTCCGCCCCCTCGTCCAAGGCAAGTTCATAACCTTTCCTTTATACAGTATCATGAAAAGCGTGCCCACCACTGTAACAAAAGTTCCGATGATCTTGGCCTGGCTCCGACTGCTTTTGATGTGAATCTTCTCCATTCTGAGTATAACCGCCAACACGAAGGTTGTCGCCGGAAGTATGTTGATGAGGGCGGCGGCTAAGCTGGCCGACGTAGCCTTCGCCCCCATGTAGTAGAAGTTCTGGTCAAGCACTGGCCTGCATGCATTGTAAAGAAGAAGAATTAGAAGACGAAGCTGGGGGGAATAGTTGAAGCTCTTCTTGGGAGACTTTTGTGTATAAGACCCTAGTTATAGCTAAATTATAATCAAGGTTCTATATGCAAAAATCCATTTTTTTTTAACTTGGAGATTTGGTTGACAAGATTCAGTACTCGAGCAGGGCTAGCAGAAGGATCTTTATGAAGCAGGATGCTGTCATCTTGGGCCTCACCTTCCTGCAAAAGTGAAAAATATAAAGAACTTTGTATCATCAATCATCGTCTTATGTCATTTTAACCAATAAAAATGTCTGTCAATCGTTCATCGTGCTACCATCAATCATCACCGTCATAAAGGTTTTCGTCTCAGTCCAGTCTCAACAACTAAAATTTATGTTGAAGTAGTCAAAACACTTGGATGATACTACTGCATACGGGTCTTCTTCCAAGACTCAAGATGAATACGCGGGTGAATGCATGCTTAAAACCATGCATGCAATCTAGGGAAGAAATAGCAGGACTATACGAAGAGAGACCTCTCAAACCAGAGGGCGAACGGGGCGATGACAGCGGCGGCGATGGCATTTCGGTAAACAACGAGCACGTAGTGGCTCGTCCCGAGCTTAAGCGAGGACACCGAAATGACGAACATGCCGGCGAATCCAAACTGCAAAAACACCATAGCCAAGTATGGCTTCATCCTCTTCAATGCTTCCTCCATAGACATTTTCTTCTCTGTGAGAACCTACTCTGCAAACACTTAACCAATGGGCTTGCACTTCTCAGAGGTCATGGCATGGTTTATATAGGAGTCAGGATTGGATTGAGTGCTAGGTTTTGTGCCCTAGGGCTCCATTATCCATCGACATCGACCTTCAAGGGGACAGTTAGAGACATGCTTAAAAGAATACTCACTACTTTTCATCTGAAAAATGAAAAGAAAAATCACTAGTTTTTATTTAGTTTAAAATATATATATATATACCCCTCAACATGGGGGAAACTGTCTGTACCTCTGGGAACTTTGCCTTCACAATCTGGAAGAGCTTTATTTGATTCTTCGGTTCATCCTTGAACCATGATTAACGTAATTAAATAAAAAAAAAATTTCAAAATGAGAAATCTGGATTTTTTTTTATTTTTGTTTTTGTTTTCTAATTGGATTGACAAGTTAATAATATTATATCAACCGTGCTACAAGAACACCAATTAACTTTTTTTTGTCATATAGGGGGAGGTGCGTAAGGCTTTTTGAGTTTGCAAATGGGGTTTGGGTCTGGTGCTTGATGATGTGGTCAGATTAGGACGGCAGAGTGTGAGGAAGAAAAAAAATATTATCTTCAGAACATTTAGAGCACCATTTAACCTTCAATGTCTTCCACAAACGAATTTCACTTTTTTATTTCAATGCTTAATTTCAATGTCTTCAGAACATTTAGAGCACCATTTAGAGCACCATTTAACCTTCAATGCTTAAAAAAAAGAAATTCAATGTAAGTTGATCAGAATAGTTACTAACAGAACAAATTATTCCCCAACAGAACACCATAAGCGAGCAATCACTCCATTTTTTACCTGTTACCGCTTACCAGTCATGGAATGAGGAAAGAAACTTTGAGCATCAGTATTCCCCAGCTACGTCACAGAGAAGAGGATGCTTTTGTGATGATCGATGACAACAAAATAGTTGCCGCATAAAGAGATCCACCACATCAGAATAAAAAATATACCCCAATCAGTAATCGGCTAATCAATCATCTGATAATTATTTGGTCAATTAAAGGTCATGGCAGTCAAGATAACACAAAGAATTGAAGAACAGCAAAAGAACTTTGTTTCAGATATAAACCTTTGACTATATTCAAGATGTAACTCATGCAATACAGCAATAGACCGGTTGATGCTACCTTTAAAGGAAAAGAAAACCAACAACAGCACAATTTGGTTTGTCGGTAAAGTCTTTCTTCCTTTCAAGCAAGGTTGTTTGATGCTTTATGGGGCGAGTGGCCTGAAAAATAGCACATGAAAACACAAGATGGGTTGGTATCATGGTTTTCAAAAGCTCTCAATTATGAACTCCTTGGTAAGCAAGTTCTTTGACCAACAGTAATGCAAGAATAAAGGTTTCAGTCAATGTACTCTTCATAAGCACCTAGTTCTAGTTGGTTGTTCAAACTTTGCTTTTTCAGCAAAAAGATGCACTGATTTGCCCTGAAGTTGGGAGCAAAAGCAAGTTGCAGTAATGCACTGAGGCCTCCTTTGTTGTTGCCTTAAAAACCAATTCAACAGGATCTAGTTGGATTGAGGTAGAAGAAGGTAGATCTCCCAAAAATAAATAGGTTAAAGAAAAAGGAGAGAAAAGCAAGGAAAAGCCACAATCAAATAAAAGGGTATGATATTCATCATTGCTCAGGAGATTCTCTTTTACTCTTTAATCGACAGGGAAGAATATAGACTTTAAGCTGTTCGTTGATGCAATCACTTCAAGACAGCACCAAATCAGCAGTCATAGAACATAATGACATAGAGCCAGAATTAGATAGTAAAGAATCTGCCAAATTGGTGAACAAGGACAATAAACCAGACAGACCTGACTAAAATCAGAACAAACATGCTCAGAAATACATAAGCAAGTCATACCTAGTGAGTGCTTGTTGTCTCTCACAAGCATTTGGCATTTCTCATCTGGTTCAACTTCGAGTCCTTTCAACAAAGCTAGCAGTCAGTATGTGCAAAACATAACATAGGACAGGAGTAACAACAAAGCAAACTCACCATACTGTACGAAAAATTATGAATGGTACATTAGTTGTAAATGGTTCTGAGAAATAAAAGTCTCCTCGAATGGACCAGGAAGCTCTGAGCATTTTGACAAAACTCGACTTCATGAGCTTTCTCTGGACAAAGAATGCAGTCACTATTGTCAAACAATGCTAAAATAACAACCCATGCAACAGGCAAGCAGATAGATTGTCAACTTGATTAAAATAAAGCAAAAAAATAAGTTCAGAAATGATTCAAAAGTCCGGATTCACACCAATATAAGAAACTCTCATCAAGCAGTAAAGACAAATAGGATCTAGAAGGTATATTTAAGATAACAAGGCCTTATTAAAAGATACACACATGTATACACAAAAAAAAAACACGTTATTTCGCATGGCAAATAACTTTATATAAGGAAAGAGTGAATCTAAAATCACTCAGTTATATATCAAAATATTTACTTTTTGCCATTGGCCAAATGAAATGCCCCATGATCAAAATTACTATTTGAAGGACAATGACATGCCATCACGTAGCCCAACTTTGGACAAAAGTTATCCTAGTCAGGAATCACCCATCCAGAAAAGCACATACATGAGAAAATATAGAACTGACATGTATATAAATTGAACTTGGAGAAGATTCTTAGCATTAGAGAAAGCCTTCCCCATGACCTTTTGCGAACTGAGGCCTTTTGCTTTAAGAAATTTACCTAACAAAGATTAACAATTTACTATTGATGAGAAGAAATGCAAGAATAATCAGCACTGAACACCAAAAGTGACAAATACAAGCCAATATCAACGAGAATTACTAAAAGCAGTTTAATTTTTTATTGTGGAAAACATTCTTATTTATCTTGATTCCAGAAAAGAATGTCAGTGATCCAACCATAGAGGATATATGGCATAACAAGAATAGAAGAAAATTCCATTAGAACCTTCAAAAGCTCCCGCTTGATAGAGAACATGTTACCAAAAGTGTTGCCAAAAGTCTCCAACAGATAGAACCAAAGATAGTCTTGCAACCATCAACTTAAATTGGTACAATATCTATTCAGAATTATCCATTTCTGATATGTCATATCATGCTCCTTTGGTGCTTACAGCATCCATGTGCAAGCCACATTTCAACCATACAAGTTTTTGAAACAGAATGGGTCAAAAGATGGTTTGAACAAAACCACTAAATCACCTAGGCAATCCTTCATGTAGGTTACTTGAACGGGAATATGCTAAGTCCAGATAAGCACAAATTTGACACCAATAGAACTGAAACTGAAATATTTTCATAAAAGAACACAGTAGTGTAACATTCCTAAATGATAGAACTTCTCTTATTCTGAATGAGAGATCAAGTGTTTCACTCTGTTGCAAGCTCTGCATTGCAACACCCTAAGACAAACCATAAGATTCTTTTGATCTGCTCATCAGCTTGAATGCCACCTTCTGTAAAAAGAATCAGTTGAACTGCATCAAGTTTGTCAAGTCCTTAAAATAAACCCAAGTGATTATTTCTGCTGATTCATTAAAGAATTAAAAATGAAGAATTTATCTAAGGGTTATATAAAGAGAAACCCCAAGTGATTATTTCTGCTCATTTGTTAAAGAACTAAAAATGAAGTATTTATTCTAAGGGTTATATTAAGAGAACTCACACATCAATTGGCAGGGAATCTTAGAAGTATAGTCATGCAGGAAACTAAACATTGATATTGATTGTCTTTGGAATGGACAATAACACCATCAACCAACAATACAACAACAGAAGGTTATCAAAATCAGAAAGAAGGTCAGATAAGAAAGCATAAGGTGATAAAGACATATTTTTGGATTGAAACACAATTATGAATATCATAAAAGACAAGGCCAGTGATGCTTTACTTTTTCCACATGGTAAATTCTTCAAAGCCTTATCCATCACAGAGAATACATCCACTGAAAGGCCTGCTAGATGCCTTGCTGCTAAGAACAAAACTTCCTTCTCTCCAGAGCCTATTGCATTCCAGCTGATTTCACAAACAGCAATCTGAAAATCCAGAGGATCGATCAGACACCAAAACCAAAACGATTTTCAAAATTGCAAGATTTTGAGACTAGAGTTGCCTAGGCAATATGAAAGTCTAGAAAAAAATTTTTTTTTTCCTGGTAAGAAATCAATAAAGAAAAAAAATCATTCCTTTCTAATCAAGTGAAAAATAAACAAAAAAAGGGGAACTTTTTGCACTAGCTCCATGCAGGTTAAATCTGTAAGTCAGTTCTTTCGTCCTATTTTGTTCGACCTACACAATTTCAAAAACTTCGCCTTTAATAAGCAAATAAATGAAAGCAGTAGAGTCATGTTGAACAAAATGAACAAATTTACAAGGTGATGGGAGTTGATTGAAATAATCCAAACTATAATTGCACAAAAAACTTGGCAACCATTCCAAATTTAACATAATCGTCCAAAATATTAAGTGCATCCCATATACCTCTTAAACCGTTTGGCAACCAGCCTCACACTTCGGGGATGGTCGACAGACGAAGAGGCATGATCGAGTGATAGGAGGGTGAGAGCGTTAACGGAGGCCGGAGAAGATGGGAGGCATGATCAGATGCCGGCATTGGCGTGATCGGCGGCGAGGCCAGTCATTGATCAATAATCAATAGCGAGACGAGGAAAGGGGAAAAGCATAGGCGTGACAAAGAGGTCGACACACACCAAGCTCCGGCGTCTGGCGACCGCGGCGGCGACGTGGTGGGCAAGGCGGAGGAGCGGCTGAGCGTCCCCTGCTCCGGCGGCCGTTTGCTTCCGTTGAAGGCTGGTAAAGTGAAGACCCCGCTTTCTCATCATTTTCGAAAAATAAAATCAGTTCTGAATTTTTATTTGGGATAATTACGTCCTGTAATTAACCTTAATTACTATAATTCCTGTGATTTCCGAAATTACCCGCAACCCTTATTTTTTGAAATATTTATCCACACCCCGATTATTATTTAATCAAAATTTTTCCAAAAAATTTCGATTTTACCCTCGGTTATTTTTACAAATACACCCTTGAAAATTTATTTTTATATTTTACGTCCCGAAATTCGGTTTTTTACATTTAACACTCCGAAATAACTCAGATTTACAGAAAAATCCTCGAAATTCAGATTTTTGCAAATAAACCCTCGGAAATTATTTCGATTTATAGAAAAGTCCCCGAAATTTGGATTTTTTCAAATAACACCCCGACGCGCGGGAGTGGAGGCGGAGGCCGGGTGGGTGGGAGCGGAGGCGGGATGCGGGCGGGAGCCGACAGGGGGAGCAAAGGCGGAGGCCGGGCGCGAGCCGACGGCGGGAGCGGAGGCGGAGGCCGGGCGCGAGCCGACGCGCGGACACCCGAGCGCGGACGGCCAAGGCCGACACCATTCCGCCCCTGCGTGCCGGGGACGAAGGCCAAGGCCGGCGCGGACGTGTGCCGGCGCGCCGGCCTCGGGGTGTTATTTGCAAATAAACCTAGGAATTATTCCGAATTACAAAAAAGTACAGAAATTTTCTTATAACATCCTCTCCTTCCAACTGTAGCCCTAAACCCTCAGCCGCCGCCGCCGCCGCTCTGCTCTGCTGCTCCCTGCGCTTGTGCTGTCGTCGCTGCCCCGCCGGCGAGGAGATCGCCATCCGGTCGTTGGCCTGCGCCCCCCCACGCCGTCGCTGCTCTGCGCCGCGCCCCCCACGCCGTCGCTGTCGCCGTCAGTGCTCGCCCCTTGCTCTGCCCTCGCGCCATTGCTGCCCCGTCGGCGAGAACACCGTCGTCCCGTCGCTGCCGTCGCTACCGCGCTCCTTCGTCCTCGGTAAGCCACCACCAAACCACCCCCCCCTCCTCCTCTCTCCCGAACCCCACCTTTCCTTAGCGGCCGAGGCCGGCGAGGACGCCCGGCGGAAGAAGGCCGGGTGGTGGACGTTTGCGCGTGATGGCGCCCTTGCGCGGACGTCGGAGGCCGAGTGGTCTCGGCCGTCCGCACCGTGCACCCTCGAGCCAGCGTCTGCCAGCCGCTTGCCGCCGGATGGCCTAGGACCCGCTCCCCTCCCGACGGCCTCAGACCCCCTCCCCGCCCGACGGCCTCGAACCCGCTCCCCGCCGACGGCCTCGGACCCGCTCGACGGCCTCAGACCCGCTCCCCACCCGACGGCCTCGGACCCACCCATCGCTCCTGCCCCCGCCCCCGCCCCCAGATGGCCTCCGACTCTCGTCACCCCTCTCCCCGCCCGACGGCCTCAGATCCCCTCCCCGTTCGACGTCCTTAGACCGCTCCCTGCCCGACGGCTTCGGACCCACCGACTGCTCCCACCCCG